>CM053745.1:62610015-62701539 GCA_028658305.1 Pachyuromys duprasi | reverse complement strand
GGCTTTCTTTGTCCTCTTACTAATTTCCAACTTGACAAGATCTCTGTGAGGCTGCAGGGTTTGTCTTAACAGTCTCCAGTGCTGCTTCTTTGTTCTTCATCCACACAGTTGGTGCCTAAACCCTTCAAAATTCCCCTCCTCTCTCAGCCCCTAAAATGTAAATTTCTAGTTAACAGTAAAGGAAAAGATGTGTGCATGTGCAAAGGGGGGATTCTGAAAGCCATTTTCCCCTTCAGTTAAATTAATGAACATCTCCCAATTATAAAACCCGTTGCTAAGACGGAGATGCACTCAGCTCGCGGGACTGCTGTCCAAAGGCAGGTATCCCTGTGTCGAAGTTAATGCCTTAAATTACAGTCACACACGCATCCCAGCTGTTAAACTGTGATTAAGTTTTCGAAACATAGTGAAAGCAGTTATTCTGTTCTGCTGGGAGCTTGTTCCTCCGTAATTGATGTTTTCAGGAAAGGGAAAAGGAGATGGTTAATAATTACTCTTTCATTTCCGACTTCTTTAGGGGAAAACACGAACCCTTGCTTATTCTGTTATATATCTATCTATCTGACACAACTAAATATACAGGTGCACATTACATTTGGTGATTCTTGTGCAATCATATGCACACAGTAAAAACAACAGCTACTCCTAAGGGGGTGGGTGAGGAGAAACACCTTAAAAACAGGGAAGACATTTACTTTAAGGCTGAAAACATTTTTTTTTTGACGCGCATGTGCATGTGCTTGGGAATATAAGCACAACTGTGAGCACCGTCATTTAACTTTCCAATTAAAAAATTAATTTTCCGGAATGGGACTATAGCTCAGAGATCATGTTCATTTGGCTCAGATCAGAGTCAGCTGGCTCTGCCTGACAGCATGTGACAATGTGCCTACACAAATGAAAGTCTAGTCTGTGGAATGCTAACAAGAAGCACAGTGAAGCCAGCAGACACATGGCACTATAAGAAATGGAAAACTTCTCAAGTCAGTCAAAGTAAAATTGAAGTGCTTCAAGGTTAAGAGAACTGCATCACCGGAAGGGAACACAGGCATAGCAATACTACTGAAAATGACAATAAAAAGTTCTGTTAATTCAGCACGCTCCACTCTTCAGAAGTTCCAGCTCACAGGAAGAATTCAGAGCGTGGACTCACGGAGGACATAGCGCACCTTCCATGTTCTTACCACTTTAGTTAAGCACTGCAGGCAGGAAATCATTCCATCTTGTGGGAATAGCTTCTAATAACCTTAATAACCTTCTAATAATTGAAAAAATCTATTAAGTAGAAGTGAAATCCATCTTCTGCTTTTAAATGAATTCAACTGACTTATGTAGTCTTCATTAATTCTGCTCATCTGTGTGTATACAGGAGGTAGGGTGGTACCTCACAGGTTATACCTGTGTGTGCACGGACACATTCATACATGCATACTTGAGCGTGGAGGCCACGGATCCCCGTGGCTGTCACTCCTCAGGCGCCTTTTCCTTGTTTTGTAGACAGGGCTTCTACCTGGCCTGGAGCTAGCCCATTACGCTCCTAAGCTGGCTAGCCAGCATAGGGACTCCCCCTGGCTCTGACTCTCCACGCTAGGAACAAGCATGCTTTTCCATGCCTGCTGGGCACACAACTAGGTTGCCAGCCTGCAATGCAAGCATTTCACCAATATCTTAACTTAATTAATAAATTTAAATGATAAATATGAAAATCATGGTTAATACATGAATGGGACACTCAAAACAACAACAACAAAAAACAACAAACAAAAACCACAACCATATAAAAACCCTGTATGATTTTTATCTGAAACACCCTCATGTTTATAAAGGGTTTGATTGGCAAGTTGTCTCTGCCAATAGCCAGACTAGCCACACGGGGCTTCTCCAAATGATGGAGGAAGTAAATGTTCAATTTAATCTACTCCAACCAACTTTATTGTAACTTTAAACACCAGGGGCTGGAGAGACAGGCCAGTGGCTAAGAACAGTGGCTGCTCTTGCAGAGGACCCAGTTCAGCTCCCGGTGCCTGCGTGGCAGCTCACATCGGTAACTCCAGGTTCAGTTCCCAGTGCCTGCATGGCAGCTCACAATAGCAACTCCAGGTCCAGGGAAATGTATGGCTTCTTCTGGCCTCATGTGCAGCAGGTGCACATATACACAGAAGGACAGGCCAGCACGTAATACCAAGTACATAAATCTTTAAAATAACCTACAGTGCTATAACATTTCTGTTAGATCTGACCTCGCTCTCTTGGTAGTCTAGGTCTGTACGTGCATCGTTTCACAGAATACATGAGAACGACATGCTTCCCCATGTCGCTCCATAAGCACCTCTACAGTAAACATCAAACCAACAGACCTAAATACAGAAGGAAACACTAGCAAATACATGGCATGAAAAAGCAAATAAATTGCAAGCACTGTCATTTTATTTTCCATAAATGAGGGTATTTGAGGAAAACTGACTTGTTAAATAAATAGCAAAAAATTAAAAGTTTTTAATGTTTACATTCCTGGTTTTTTAAATCATTCCTTTCAGACAGGCTGCTCACCAGCTCCATACTGGCCCTTATCAACAGTGACTAGTGTTCTTTCCAAGGATGTGATCCTCAAGTCAGGAAAGAAGAGGCTGTGGTGGCAGCTAGGTGCATAAGGCAGAGCTCAGGTGCGGACATCTCTAGAGTAATCAGCACCATCAGTGAGAGGGAGGCCGGAATGTGTAAGCCTCTGAAAAGGAGGACAGCAGGAGGCAGGCCATTGGCTGCTCCCCGTCTCTGCCATCAGCAGGAGGCACCACCGACATGACACAGCACAGGTGCTTTAGAGAGCTCACATCCAGTTAGAGAATACTAGCTTGGTCTCACAACTCCTTCCAACAAGTCCAGGGTATGCATCGATGGGTTCATATATTTCAGATATGCGAATACTCTTACAGCAAAGGACTTACAAAATGAAAAACAAAATTGTATTGAACATCATCCAGGAAAACGAGGTATTCTAGGGAAAATGGTGCTGGTGATTATTCTAAATATACACCTAGCTGGAAATTCTACTTGTCAGAAAGCCACCAAGACAACTATGAGCAGAGACACCAGGGAGGGTGCTGGACAGTACCATGACAGGAACACTTGAATCAAAACTTGTATGTCTTCTTGCCCCTGAGAAGTCACACTATGAACCCAAACACCTAACAACCAAGCCTAATGGGGACCCAAACCAAGTGCTTCAACTAAGAATGTGTTATTGAGCACTGTTCTTGAAGACATGACAGCAACTGCACTTATTATTCCTTCCTTCATTTGTTTGTTTGGTGGTGGTGGTTGTTGGCTTGGTGACAGGGTCACATGTACCTCAGGCTGTCTCCAGCTCTTCACAGCTAAAGAGAGCCTTGAGCTTCTGATTGTCCCTCTGACATCTCCCAAGTGCCAGGACTGTAGGAGTGTACCACAACACTTGGTTTCATGCAATGCCAAGGATCATGTTGTCCATGCTAGACAAGCATTCTGCCACTGAGCCCTATCCTGAAGCCCATCAAATGGATTTAAGTGGCATGAAAGCATGTAGTGATGTCTTTAAAGGGTCTAAAAGAATTTCATTTCATAATTTATTTATAAAGGTAGAAAATAGAAAGTATACAGGGAGAAGTAAAAAAATCTAAGTTCTGTACTGAGAGTTCAAACGTTTTTAGACCTACACAGATGACACACCAATTGAGCCCCGCTTGGAAACGGTTCAGTCATCATATCTACCCCAGAGTCTGAGCGCTCTGACCCAGTCTCCACTAATAGAGACAGGTATGGAAGAGGCATAAAACAGATGTGATTCTTTGGTTTTCTATGTAAAATTGAGTTAAAGAACCAGCATTTGAAGCTATGAGAGATTTAAGGTTCCCATTCATACGGAACAGCCACATTTTCCTTTGCTTTTGTTTAGGCTTTGGTTTCCCACGGCCCATGGAGGCTCGGCCCCTTACATGGCTTTCTACTTTAAACGGAGGTCAGGGATTACAAAGAATATGCTGTCCACTCTTGGCCTCAAAGCACCCCTCATAGGAAGACACTGGGGTATGCGGTAGGAGGCACATCCCAAAATGCAATACTGCATGCTGTGGAAAGCCAACTTGCAGGCCATGTTTCTGCTGACCAAAGACCATATCATTTCAACTATTTCAACTGCATAAAAACGATAACCCATGCAAGCCATGTGTCATAATTAAAAGCATACAATGATAAAGATGACTTTCCACCTAGTAATTTTTACAAGACTGTGGGGTTATTTGTTTCCACCAAAATATAATGCAAGTTCTCTCGGAAAACAAAAGGGAAATATTAAGACATACCTCAAAATCCTCTAGTATGAGAAAAAAAACTTTACAACTCTAAAAAGGGCACAATGAATAATAAAATACAGCTCTTCCTTATTATGTCAGGATTAACCACATGGAGACTGAGGAGGATTTTGAGTTTGAAGCCCTCTAGGTAAATCATGTGCACATTTACCTGTACAGTCCTTTGCGTGCCATCAACGTTGACAGACAATAAGGGTGATGCCAGGTTCCATGTACTGGTCACATTTAGTTTCGACCCATCAACTTCCACCTGTTGTGACACAAAATAAGACTGTCACCACGAAGAAAGACAGGAAACTGATCACAGGTTCACTGCTGCATGCAAAGCAGCAGCCATTTTAACAGATGGCTTCTAAACAGCCTGTCATGTTTACTGCTGCAGCCATGAAAGACAGGGTCCAGCAGCAGTCTCCCCAGCCATCTCTGGGGAGAGGTGAGGGACCTGTGAACAGCTGCCTCTGAATGCTGAGGCTTCAAGTGATTTCCAGAAAGTAACAAACAGCCTTCTAACTCGGAACCTAGCTGGACATGCTACATTTACTGCAATTAGACAGGTAATGCATATAAATTCCAGTGACACTTTGCAGCCCACACAACAGGGCTTGCAGATAATGTCCTCTCCAAGGACCAAGGGAAAACTTTCTCAGTGCTAATTTTAATGATGGTATCTTAATTAAAACACACTTTAATTAAACAAGACTCTCTGGTCCTGAACAGTCAGTGTATTCAAACTTTGGAAAGTTCTATTATGTAGTTGCCAATCATAAATAATTTTTAGCAAATCATCATAAAAAAAGCTATAATTTTTCAAATCAGAGATACAATTAGAGGGAAATTTTTAGTTTCTAATTAAGTAATATAAACATACCTGAAAGGAAAAAGAAATCAAGGTTAATTAAAAACACTCACCAAAGGTTGTTTCCTAACTCTTTGGTACCGGAGACAGGCTGCAAATAGCATTATTATTTTAGGTGTGCACACACTTGCACAAGTTGCAAACTAACCCTAAAGCAGAAATCAACATTTATGACTGCTAACAATCCACTGTCATCTCTCTCCAAACTACACACCTACTCTGTAAAACTAGATGTCAAGAGTCCTACTGTCTTTCTGTTTGTTGGACCCTTGAGGCCAGATAAGAAGATAACAATGAACAAAGACTTGTTAACACATTTCTGTCAAATACTGGCTACCCTAAAAGGATCCATGTTCCAGAGACAGTTGAAGGCTTTGGAACTTGCTAACTAAAAATGTGAGGCCAGTGAATCATGATAGGAATCTAGAAGTTCTAGCATGCCCTAGCAGATGATCAGTGAACTCTCCATCAGGATGAGGAGAGATGGCACAGGAGACCACAGCTGCAGGCACACAGCAGGGTCTATGGGCAGTAGAAGGCTTTTCAATGCAGTCACCGCACCGGAGAGGCACAAATGAGATCAGGAATTGTTATTCAACAGCTAATGAGCCAAAGCCCAGCAGCACAGACTTGGAAGGCTCTCTACCCCACCATCAGGATCTTGACATGGTTCTGACCACTGTTCCAATGCCCCAGCACATACATCGAAGCTCTACTGTGATGGAGTTAGAGGCAGAGAGCAGTATATATGGAAGACTGTATTTGCACAGAAGTCAGAACCCTGTTCACACAGAAGCTTGACTTCTCTCCTCTCTACTAACGGGAGAGAGGTCTTATAAGAAAGACTGCATGGCTGAGAAACAAAGAGACATCTCCTTAGACACTAGATAAGAAATCAACACTTTGTGACTTCACTGCCTCTGAAGCAAGGAAGCTATCACAGCTTCAGTAGTGAACATGAAGTGCATATGCCAATATCAAATGATGGAATATGCCTCTCTGGGTACCTATCAGTAATCAAACTCCTCCAAGACAAATATAATGAACAGATGTGACCACTTTATTGACACTGTTACCAGATGGGTGAAACCTAGTGGTGTGAACAAGCCAGCAGGGAGCGAATGTACCACAGTCTGCTTCCACTCTTCAGGGGAAGAGTGAGCATGGGAAGTCCAGGTGTGATGACCTCCACTCTGTTCACAACTGTCCTCTAGCAGCTGAAGAAAGGGAGGATGGCTCCTTATCGCTACGCTGGTAACCTTGCTGAGCTTGCCATCACTCTACCTCTTCAGTGACAACTAGTGTGAAAGAGCCGCACTGAGAGGGCAGAGCAGAACAGTGCAGCCTTTGCTTCTAGCCAGCCTTCCCTATTACAAAACACACAGTAATCAGAAAGCAGCCAATACTGCAGCTTGGGATACAACTGAAGAAAATTTTGTAGGAGAAAAAGGTAAATAAATTAGGAGCATATAACATAAGAGCAACTACTCAAACACAGGAAGACTTCAGATAAATAGTTCTCCAAAGACTCAAAGCAACCATAGGAAATGTGAGCCTCTTTTTTTCTTCTTTAAAGCAGCTCAAAGAAGAAAAACAAGGGTTCAAAGAAGAGATTACACAATAATAGAAGGAAATGAAAAGCAAGCTGGCAGAACTCAGAGAAAAAAAACGAAGAGAAAAATAACACCAAGGAGATAAAAGCCACATGAATAAGCAACCAAAAATAGAATGTAACTAAAAAAAAAAAAGAAAGAAAAAGGAAAAAAAGAAAAGAAAGAAATGCCAGAGCATAAAAAATTCTACACACAAAAACAGTCACTAATAGAAAAGCAATAATGAACAAAACAGCCATGAAGAAGGAAGAAAGGCAACACAAAAGATACATAATTATCTTCTTCAAAAAGGCCTACAAGGCAAAAGACAAATATAAAGCCAAAGATATAAAAACGTAACTTTCATTTTTTGAGACAGGATCTCACGATGTGGCTATAGCTGGCCTAGGGTTCACTACATAGACCAGACTTAGAGATCCATCTGCTTCTGCTTTCCAAGAGCAGGGCTTAGAGGTGTGGGCCACTATGCCCAGTCAGAGTACGTCTTCAAAATAAATAAAATGTTGAATTTCTAGGCTTATGAAATTAAGCGAATTCTATGCCTAAAGAAATATTTGGCCACTTGAGCAAAAAAAAAAAAAAAAAGAAACTATATACAAGGAAAGAAAAAAAATAAAATTATCCTAATTAGCCAAGAGCAACACCAACACAGAAGACCCTTAGAGTAATTTGTTCCAAACAGATCAAAGGAAACAAGGTAACTGATTTTATACCCAGCCAAGGCTTCCCTGAGGTATACCACAAAAAATATATTCTCTGCATGTAGGGACTTGGGGGTAGGGTTCTAAAAATAAGACATCTCTGTAGGTACTAAAGAAAAACTACTCTCAAATACCAAATATATGCAGTGTGCTATCCTTTCTTAAGAAAAAAAATAGGCATATGTATTTTTTGTTGTTGCTGCTTTGTATGTTTTTCAGGCAGTGTCTTGAATATAGCCCAAGGCTGACACAAATACCAAATACTCCTGTCTCTGCTTCCCTGGTGACGGGAAGACAGCCATGGACCACAACAACTAGCTTTAAAATGAAATGATATATGATTTGCTTGTTTGATTGCCAAGGGCAATTGAGCCCAGGGCCTCTTGTATGTTAATCAAGTGATTTACTGTGAACTATATCTTCAGTCCCCAATGATATGCAGAGATTTAAACCTTCTCAATATTCTTTACTTCCCAGCAGGAAGGTGCATCTCTCTGAGAAAGTAGCCTTTAAGCTAAGATCAGAAAGATGAGCATGAATTAGGTAAATGTGCTAATATTTGGGATGTGCACAGAAATATCACAGAAGAATTTTTTTTTTTTTCAGGAAAATCCAATCCGGTAAAATAGCTTAGTGAGAAGACATTTGCCGCAAAAGTGTGAGGACCTGAGTTCAATCCCCAGATCCCAAGTAAAGCTGGACAATGTCATGTATCACCCAGTGCTGTCACCATAGGGTGGGAAATGGAAGACAAGGGGATCCTCAGAGGCTCACAGGTCAGCCAGTCTGTCATACACAACAGTGAAAAACCAGGAGACCTTCTCAAACAAGGTGGAAGGTAAAACCACTACACATTCCACATGTACACATCACATAACATATACACACTTTTTTTTAATTAAAAGTAAATAGAACAAAAACCCCATGGGAAGAAGCAGCCAGCATGGGACAAAGGACACAGAAAAGGAGTGAATCTGCTCTTGGCATGGGATACTGGGTCTCTGTAATCAAATGACAATGTTCACAGGTCAGGAAACTAAGCTAGAACACACACTAGCCATGACCTTCTGGTGCAAGCTGAGGGCCTTCAGAGAAAATCAGAGGAAGGGGAAGCAGCGAGACAGACCGGAGAGATCCAAAGAAGGGAGTCACAAGACAGAGTAAGAGTCATTTCTGGGTACATACCATGGGAAGAGATTACCAATGGTTTCAGTGCAGGCAAGCAGGAGGCAACATGCTAGAAAAGAGCAATGCAAGAACAGGTGATCACTAGCAGAGGTCATAGAGACTGGTGGTGAAGGATGGAGAAGAAGCAGACAGGCTACAGAAAAGTCTGGAAGAGAGGGCTAGAGAGGGTCTCCCACACTTGGCCAAGCTCTCTCTGTAAGCTCCCCGCCACCTCCACCCAACTCTGCATATCTGTGTCATCTTTCCCCAGATGTGCAAGCCACACACTTTCCCTATAGCCCTCTGCTGTCTCCAACATGGTTCCCGCTAAAGTAGGAGTAATTTTGTCTAAACATGAAAATAGTCATTCCAAACCTGGGACAATGGGGACACGGTAATATGGATATGAGAGCGAGAACTGAGGTGCACACACCGAGAAACACAAACTGAAGGCGCTCGCAGTTGAGTGTGTAAGGGCGCCAGGTGGTCCACCATCCTTCCGCTGTCTAAAGAGGACATGCTAATTTAAAGTCTAGGGCATTACACATTTGGAAAAATCAGAGCTTGTGGTGGATGGGAGTCATAACACGCGCCTCACATGCTTTATTTTCTGAAAACTTTCTCCCAGCGCAGTCACAGGCAGGTTTACTTGAAAGTTATTCAAAATAAGGATATTTACGACATTTCAGAAACAACCAACGCATGATTTCTTTCAATTTCCAGAAGGTATTTTTCCACATTTAGTCACCTCCCTACAAGTCTGCATTCCCGCTGCACTGTGGCACAGGCAACACTGGTGTGGAACAGTTCGTGTGCTTTGTTTGGGACATGAAGCTGTCCTATCCACGTCACATAAGGGGAAAAATACACACCCTAAGCTGAAGAGGTCAGTTACATTATCCCTAAAAAGAAACAATAGAAAGTATTTCCTCAGGGCTGCTACCTGACAAAGCAAAAATACTGTGACCCAGCAGCACCTGCTGAGCTTTAAAAACTGTACTTAACATTAGAGATGGAAAATTCTAAAAATAAAACCTTAGAGCCAGGCACACGCCTCGGATCCCAGCACTTGGGGAAGCAGAGGTAGGTGGATCTCTGGGAGTTCCAGCCAGCCTGGTGTGGCTCAAGTGAGTCCAGGACAGCTAAGGCTACACAGAGAAATCCTGTCAAGAGAAAAAAAAACAAACAACCAAACAACCAAACAAAAAACCAACCAAACAAACAAAAAACTTTGGGAAGGTGTAGACTGTAAGAAATGCTTCTGCTTCGCCCTATAATTTTGTTTGTCACGTGTAAATCCTACTTTTCTAAAGCTCGTGTTATTCAATGTGAGGAGACTATGCAGAGGTCACCCTGCGCTAAAACTGCAGGGCTTCCGTCCACTGCTTATCTTGCTTCTGCCCCTGCCAACAAAATGAAGCCTGAGACGCACTGGCTGATCAGCTCCACCACTTTACAGAAAGCCAGTCCTGGCCCTTGTTTTGTTTTGTTTTGTTGTTGTTTATTCTTTGACAATGTAGAAAAACATAGCCCCGGCTGGACCAAAAGTATTGATGCTTCTACCTCAGCTTCTGAAGTGCTGGGTGTGCCGCAGCTGTCATAGGAAACTTATACGTCATCACACTGCACAGAAAACAGATAAGAGAGATAACGGTTTTCAGATTTGACTCTCAGGCTGGAAAGAACCATCAAAATAATAGACCCAACTCAAACTTCTCCCTTTTCATAGAACTTAAAGAATCAGAAAAATTAACTTGTAAAAGCGATTACCTCTACATACTCCTTAGAGTAGTCAAATAAACTTAAATTAAAAGCAAAACAACAAACGGAATGTGAAGACTGAGTCAAGGCCTAGAGAGATGAGTCAGCGTTGGCTTTTCTTCCAGAGACCCAAGTCTGTCCTCAGCACCCACATGGGGAGCTCAGCAAAGCCTGTAACTCCAGAAGCCTTTTTCTGGTTTCTCTGAGTACCTATATCACAAACGTGCATGCGTTCATGAGCATGCAAGTATGTGTGCGCCCACACAATCTACATAAAGAGTTATAA
Source organism: Pachyuromys duprasi (assembly GCA_028658305.1). Lineage (NCBI taxonomy): Eukaryota > Metazoa > Chordata > Mammalia > Rodentia > Muridae > Pachyuromys > Pachyuromys duprasi. The sequence goes on along the minus strand of CM053745.1, from coordinate 62,690,809 downwards.
AATTGACTTTTTTTTAATTTTAACATTTTTTATTTTATATTAATCACAGGTTATATACTTTGTATCCCAGCCATAGGCCCCTCCCCCATTCCCTCCCTCATCTCCTCCCTGCCCCTTTCCAAGTCCAAGTCCACTGATAGGGGAAGACCTCCTCCCCTTCCATCTAACTCTAGCTTATCAGGTCTCTTCAGGAATGGCTGCAATGTCCTCTTCTGTGGCCTAGCAAGGCTGCTCCTCCCCCTTGGGGGGCGGGGAGGTCGAAGAGCCAGCCATTGAATTCATGTCCAAAATAGTCCATTCCCCTTACTAGTGTACCCACCTGGGTATTGAGCTACCATTTGCTACATACAAGCAGGGATTCTAGGTTATAATCATACATGGTCCTTGGTTGGAGAAACAGTCTCATAAAAGACCCTTGTGCCCTGATCTATTTGGTCCTTGCGGAGCTCCTGTCCTCTCCAGGTCATACTAACTCCCCCTTCTTTCATATGATTCCCTGCACTCTGTCAAAGGGTTGGTTATGTGTCTTAATATTTGCTTTGATACACTGCTAGGTAGAGTCTTTCCGAGGCCCTCTGTGGTAGGCTCTTGTCCTGCTACTTGTTTTCTCCTACATCCAATGTCCGTCCCATTTGGCTTTCTAAGTGAGGATTAATCCTCTTACCCCAGGTCCTCTTTCTTGTTTATCTTCTTTAGGTGTATAGATTTCAGTATGTTTATCCTATCTTATAGGTTTATATAAGTGAGTATATACCATGTGCGTCTTTCTGCTTTTGGGATACCTCACTCAGGATGATCGTTTCCAGGTCCCACCATTTGCCTGCAAATTTCATGATTTCATCTTTTTTAATTGCTGAGTAGTATTCCATTGTGTAAAAGTACTACAACTTCTGTATCCATTCCTCAACTGAGGGACATCTGGTTGTTTCCAGGTTCTGGCTATTACAAATAAAGCAGCTATGAACATAGTTGAGCAAATGTCCTTGTTGTGTACTTGAACATCTTTTGGATGTATGTCTAGGAGTGGTATAGCTGGATCTTGAGGAATCACTATTCTTAATTGTCTAAGAAAGCGCCAAATTGATTTCCAGAGTGGTTGTACAAGTTTGCATTCCCACCAGCAATGGGGGAGGGTTCCTCTTTCTCCACATCCTCTCCAGCATGCTTGTCACTTGCGACAAAACTAACTCTTTAACAGTTAGGACACACAGTTACTATATTATAAATGCTCCCTTTTTTTTACTGAAAGAAAACTTGTTCTATGGATAGAGATGTTTAGTTGTTTTTGTTCTTCTGTCTGAACTGATAACAAAAATTTTCATTGTTTAACTGTACATCAATGGGCTGGCATCTCTAGACTCTTCATTCACAAAAGCATCTGTACCCCCATGTAATTAGTTAGCTGGTATTACTCCCATCTAGCATTACTACAGTTTACTGGATTATGTAAAGCATAAGTATTCTTTCAGACTCTGTCAATAAAAATATATCCCAGTGATTCCTCAGGCCCTGTAATTTTGTTATTTGCTTCCTTTGACATTTACTTAGTGGTGTTTGACACGTTTGTGCTATAATTAATGGTTCTGAAACTCTAGCACATTCTATATGTTTATGTAATGTAACAAAAAACAAGTTCTTTGATCTTAAGTTTTCTGATCACATTTATTGATTGACTTTGTGTGTGTGTGTGTGTGTGTGTGTGTGTTTCTGTGTGTGTGTACAGAGGACAACTGTTTGGAAGTCAGCTCTGGCCTTCCATGTCCCTGAGGCAAGTGTCTCTTGTTTCTGCTACTGTGCTGAGAACACCAGGCCAGTTACTCTAAAGCTTCTGTGACTCTCCTATCAGGAGACTGCTGATCACAGATGCATGCCAGCACGCTCACCTTTTTCCTGGGCTCCAGGGACCCATGCTCTCAACCTGTGCAGCAAGCACTTTCCCTACATTAAGCTAGCTCACCAGCTCAGAGCAGGGGTTTTCAGTTCTGCTCTTCCACTCACTGAGATGGTTCTCTGAAATGTTCCGACACCCTGGGTGACTTTCCACAGAGGAGAGAGATGACTCTCTTAAGAAAAAATAAAAGACAAGCATTTCTGATGTTTGCTCTTTACACTATCACCTTGCAAACCATCTGACTTCTCGTCCCAAAATAAATAAATAAATAAATAAGTAAATAAATAAATAAATATAATAAATGACAAAAAACATCAAGAGGAATTACATATAACAGTAAAGCTCCATCAACCTGTCGCAAAGGTCATATTAAACATGCATTGTTATAAATGTAATCAAATATATATCAAATATTATGAATTGCAAAAAGAAATTTAGATACTGCTCTACCTACCACCAGTTTGGCTGTCTAGCTTCTATTTAATTATCACCTCATTAACTGAGCAGTAACAGCTTTAATTTCAGTTTTATGGTTAAAATACACCCTCTACGTTATCTTGCTCGTGATTTCATTGCGTTAGCGTCTTCCAGGCTGGTGCAATAAGGCCAGTCTCTGCAGATCAGGCTGTGAACTGGATCAGCTGAGTGAATAACTCCAGACAGACACGCTTTTACAGGGCAACAGTGGAAGCCCTGCACCTCTCTGTGCTGCCAGGGAAGGCTTGTTCCCTATTGACTCTTGCCTCCCTCTCCTCCCAGAGCAGCTGTGAGCTGGTCAAGCTCCCAGCCAGCACTTTCTAACAGAAGCTCTCAGCAAGCAGTTGGTGGTGACACTTCTGTGGACTCTACTCATCCTTGCGATAGCCATCATTTGTGGTTTTCACTGATCTCAAAGACACCTCTTTTTCTTTGGGGGGGTCAGTGGGATTGCTCTTGCCTAGCATATTTGAGGGGCCTGGGCCCAAACCCCAGTGCCTCAAAACAACAACAACAACAAAGTAATAATTTTTTGGCCCTCCATTTTCCGTTTTTGCTCCACTTGAAGCAGGGTCTCATATGGCTCCAGGCTGACCTCAACTGACTTTGTAGCTAGAGGAACAACCTCGATTTCTGAATATCTCTGAATCCACCTCACACTACTGGAATCAGAGGCGTGCCAGTCCACCTGCTCCCTATTGATACTTCCCCACCACACTTCCATTGCGTGGCCTGTGATTTCATCTGATTCCTCTTAGCACCTCATTTGCTTTTCATAAGCATCTCACTACTCCAATTACCCAATTCCATCCCACTACATGGCCTGTAACTCAGCACCAGGATCACGTGTGTCGTCCCAGGATGTTCATGAGAATGACTCCTTCCTCTTTTTGGTTTCCCACCCATTGCTACTACAACGAGATACTTCCTATTACTCATGCCTATTCTGTCTACTTTTCTGTGGCAGTTCAGCATTCTAGGACTTTTTACATACATGCAAAGCTCCTCTCAATAGCCCATTTGATCCTCTGTTTTTAGCTCTCCTCTCTAGGAAAGATGCTCCCAAATCATTGCCTGAGCTTCTATGGCAGTAAGTGACATAATTCTTACCATACATACTCAAACAGGTATCATTTGTGGGGTATAATTCCAATATACATATGATAGTTTTATGCTCTTAAAATTAGAGCAAAATCCCCCCCAAATTAATCTATACCTTATGTTCTTAAGTTTTCATCTGTTAACAGAACATTTTATAAGCATGAGCAATGAAGACTCAGGTCTGTCGGATGCATAGATGTAGGTCTGATGCTACAGAGGGACCACTGCATCCACAGAGTGGCTAAGTCAGTGGTTACATCTGCCTTGTGTCAAATGCAATCCAGAAATAATACTGTTTTTTTTTAAATCTAATTATTCTTCAGGCTAATCATGAGAAACCATGAACTTGCAAAGTAGAGCTGACCAGCTCCAGGAACTATTGGTATTCCTTAGACAGTTGCTAGCATTTATTTCTAACTGATTACAAGCAGGAAACAGAAAAATGATGAAATCACTGCTAACGTTCTAATGAGTATTCTAAATAGCTTTTATCCTTTTTTGCATACATAAGAGACATTTTATTAAGTTTCTTCTACAAGAGACTATAACATCAAATTGTTTAGCAGAAATCTATTCAACTGAGGCCAAACGGATCCAAGAAAGAAGAAAATTAAATACTTAAATTAATCAAAAGGCACTATGACACCACCTAAAACCTACCACGATAGTGGCAGTAGGCCAAGGAAGATTGCACTATAGCAAGTTATCTAATGTGAATGTTAGCAGATACATAGCAAGAAGCAAGTCTGTCTTACAGAAGATAATGATACAATGATCACCGAGTCCAAGATATTTGGCCAGGAAAGGGTCAAGGTAGCTGAAGATAGTAAAGTCAAATGGAAAAGAACAGGTGTGGAAAATCCAAGCTATAGAGCTAAACAGATGTCAATGGATCAGGCTTCTTCCTTCCCAAAATTGGTTACTCCATTGGGTTACCTGTCCCTGCATTACAGGGTGCTCATCTGCTGGAACTATGTTCAAAGATGCTCAAGGTTCTTGCTCTACTGTAGCATAGACCTCTGAACATGTATCACAGATGGGCTGGCTTTGTTGCTAGTTATTCTAAATGAAAAAAACCCCAAAGCACTCACATGCAATGGGGCATGAGCTTTGTCAAGCATATCCTAAGGACCTTGAAGAATACTCAACAGTTTATACATCTTTCAGCAGCTAAACTCTAGTTAAAGCTGCAAGGCTCACAAAATAAACAAGAAAGCCAGGATGAAACAGTGTAAGCAGGACATCCTAGCAGTTAATAGAAATCTGTCTCTCTCCAACTTAGGATAAATTCTAATATATCTAATTTGGGATGTAAAAAGCTACACTGGAGCAAGCTGGGTCTTCTGCTGAACTCACCAAATACCAAGGAAAACAAGGGGTGGGAGGTCTAATTTCAAAATGCTTCAGAAGTTATGCCATTATAAAGGAACATGGCTAAACAGGTAGGAAACAGATTCTCCATTGTGTGTTCTCCTGATGGCTTCTGCAAGGATCATGGAGATGTCAATCACCTGTATTTTGGAGCAGTGCTTCATCTTGTCCTCCTGAGGTATGGTATTGGTAACTACTACTGTTTCAAAGCATGCATTGTTGATGTGAGAAATGGCTGGGCCAGAGAAGATTCCATGAGTCAAGATAGCATAAACTCTGGTAGCTCCAGCTGAGAGAAGTTTGTCAGCAGCATGACAGATAGTACCACAAGTGTCAGCCATATCATCTACTAGTATAGCCACTCGATCCTTCACATCTCCTACTAGCACCATGCAGTCCACTTCATTGGCCTTCTTCCTTTCCTTGTGAATCAAAGCAAAATCCACATTCAATTGGTCTGCAATGGAGGTCACTCTTTTAGCTCCACCAGCGTCAGGTGAGACAATAGTACAGTTTCTCCACTCAGATATATTCTCCTTTATCCACTTTAGGACTGCTGGCTCTGCATATAAATTGTCCACTGGGATATCAAAGAAGCCCTGAATTTGAGATGCATGTAGATCCATGGTGATAATATGATCCGCACCCGCTACAGACAGCATATTTGCAACAAGCTTAGCAGAGATTGGAGCCCGGCTCTTATCTTTTTTATCCTGGCGGGCATAAGGGAAACAAGGGATGACCGCAGTAACACGGCTGGCTGAAGCAATCTTGCAAGCATTAATCATGATCAAAAGCTCCATTAGATTGTCATTTATCTCACCACACCCACTCTGAACAATGTAGACATCCTCTCCTCGTACACTTTCTCCAATTTCCACACAGGTCTCCTGGTTGCTGAATTTCTTAGTCACCACCTTGCCTAGTTCCAGGCCCAGGCGGTCAACAATTTTCTGGGATAAGTCCTGGTGGGAGCTCCCACTGAAGATTTTGATATTCGGCATCTTTGGCAACTACTCAAACGCGCTCTTCGCTCAGTAATCACCGATGCTGCGGAGACTGGAGCCGAAGTCACTGGGAGCCTGCACACCAACAACACCGCGTTGCTATTCCGCCATCTTACCGCTTTTATCCTTTTTAAAAGATAATTTCATAAGCAAAAAGTTTTTAGCATTAGTGCACATACGTCTCTATACATTACCCACACGTGTCAGTCATTACTCATCCTCTGGCAATAAAGAACACTTGCATGCTGACCCATGAACCTGTCAATGCTTCAGCTTATGTCTGTACAACAGAAGATGCTCCTCACACAGCAGTGAGCAAAGCCAAGTTAACATTAACCCAGTATCACCACCTAACTGTTTAGCTTGATCCGGTGACCTCAGAGATGGCCTTTGGGGCAGGACTGGGATCTGGTTTAAGTTCCTGTCTCTGTTCTCCGTCTTAAACAAGCTCCTTACCTTGACTTGATTTCTGACACTGTGCTATGGGATGCATACTTCATTAGCAAGTCACGAGTGGGCCCTGACCTCGAACTGGATCTGCCAAAGCCCTGATCCTGGAGAGTAAGTGCTTGTTATGTAATGCTCCACAGAATACAAGGCCCAGCGCGCCAACCTCAGCTGCCTGAATAGCTGTAAGCATGCAGAGCAATTACACTGAAAGCATCTCCTAGGATCTCTTCACAAATGCTCATGTTAGCAAGGTGAGCACATCATTGACACAGGTTAACACAGATGTCAATCTGCCCCACTCCCGTGATGCCGCTTACCTTATCTCTGACTAAAATGCTTCCTGCCAAGCTAAGTTAAACTCAAAGAAAAACATCCAGATCTGTTTTTACGCCTACCTACCACAAGCTCCCCTGACTATGCAACCCATTAGGGTTGATTCTGGACTCTCCTCAGCCAAGATCTGTCAATTCCTCCAAAGAGAAACTACCTTCCAATAATTCCGATCCAGTCACTATTTCCCTCCGCACTTCAGTTTGTCCGGTGGACACCAGGACCCTCCCTCTGCCTTGAGCATATGTTATAGAAAACAAATACGGCCATGCATTAGAAAAACAAAGTCCAGCTAAGTGGCCACCTGGGTGAAATTTACAAAGAAAGAGGCTTCACCTGAGGGAAAAGGAGCGAGATTAGGGCCTGTTTGGAGATTTAGGACAACTCAACAAACATTAAAAGAAATCAATTTCGAGGGTTGTAGCCTGCTTTGAAAGTCAGGAAAAAGAAAAGGCAGTGAGCTGCAGATCAACAGGAACAGCACAGGGCTCCAGCATTCTGCTGTCTGGATTTTGTGAATGCTTTAAATTTCCATGGTAGAAAGTAAAAGAAAATAGGTCATTAGGTCAGGCTAGGTCTTTGGACAGCTGCAACAAGTTCCAAAGGTTTCCAGCCCAAATTGTAAATAAGTTATCAAGATAATTTGGCCAAAGAGAGAAATCGTTTCCCACAAGGTAGCCAGTGGGAGGAGGAGACAGCCCCGGCCTCCCTCCACTTGTTTGCTGCATTCTTGGTGCTTTCCTTCCTACTGCAACTGACTCCTCTCCAGCTTACAGAATTCTGCTATAAAGTAACCTACTTACCCTTCTCCTGCCTTTTCCCCCTTTGCAGTGACCTCAACAACTTGAAAATCTCCCCAAAGCCCTAACGCCAACCAGTACAGCTGACCAACCGAAACCATGGCTTTCTGGTATTTTATGAGATTTCCTGGTTCAAAATACTTCTAGGATTCTAGTCATTTAATAGACAGAAACATGACTCCCCTCCCTGGGCCTTCAACGACCCCCAACACACCACTCATCACTTCCACTCTTCTCCCAGTCCTTCTTTCCCTCAAGCAAATGTACACAGACGCCCATTCCCAACTGTATTCGTGCTGAGCTTCAACCAGCCTCATCACTGCTGCATTCAGGCTGCTTCCTATCTGCTTGTGAACTTTTGTTGTTTAACTCCTGAACATAGGCACACCGCCATGAACAAGGTCTCTTCTTGCTTTGAAATGCTACAGCATTTTGTATCTCTATACCTAATAGTGGCTTGTAATCCTCGTCACATTAAACTCAAACCCTGGCAGGTTAGACCATTTCCTCTTCCATGCCTCTATGAAGAGCTTAACACAAGGCCTTGATCCTGAAACCTGGCGGATTTTTGGTAACGCTATGTTAAAGTAAAAACCATCTAATCAGACAGAAAATCTAACTTAAGAAATGAGTGCATGCTACGTGTGTTTGACCATGTGCATGGCATGGAGCACATGCGGCGGTCAGAGGACAACTCTGCTAAGTTTTTAGTCTCCTCCCACCTTTCTGTGGGTTCTGGGAACCAAACTCAGGCAGCTCACCTTGAAAGGCATACACCTCCATCTGCCCAGCCATCTCACTGGCACAGAAAAATATAACTTTCACCCCTGTGCTTACAGGCCTGTTAAAAAGCTATGAAAACCATGTCTTAGACAAAAATAGTACAGTAGCAAAGAAACACACTACATTGCTTCACCTTCACATGCTTAAAGCATATGTTTGAGACCTTAGATCACTAACCACAAACAACACGGTTCTATTATGAAGTTTCCTAACACAGCTTCAGTAAAACTAATAAAGACACTTCTAAGTTAAAACTATTTATAGTTGTAATGTCCTATAAGGTGTGAATAATGCTTCCATTTAAAAATCCATAAATGCTTACAAGAGCAGTTATTTCAACTACATAAAAGACTCCATTAAGTTCTTTCATAACTTAAAACCTACAACAGAATCTACAGAGATCTACACCTCACTGCCCACCCAATGCGTATAAAGTCCAGCAGACTTAACACAGCTCATTTAAAGAAAGGCAGGCAATAAGAAAGAGGTTTAAGACAAATTAAAAATGCTACTTAAAATTCTATCCCATTTCTGGGGTTTCACTTTTATGTCCAGAGAACTAAAATTATCTATTCACATCGTTAGATGAATCCTTTAATCTTGATGACTGTGAACAGAGTAAAACTACTCCATTATGTGCAAAACTGAGCTCTCAAACCCCAAAGAGAAGAGGTCTGGCATGGTTCCAGGAGTCTTGAAAGAGAGTGTGGCTAATATATATTAGTTTTGGTAGCAGTTACTAGGAATAATACACTGGCTATGGCCAAACTGAAAGCTGGCAAGCTCAGAAAGGAATGAGTGGGAAATAATTAGGAATAGTACAAGGAATTAATGAGCAAATTAAGTTCATCCTTAAAGATCTGCAGATACAACTGGAGGTAGTGGTGAAATCATTCCTAGATATCCCTTAGGTATTTATAAAAATAAAATTTAAAACATTTTAAAGTACAGCCACTCTGAAGCAATGAATAAATCAATTCAATCCTTATTATAAGCAAAAATGGAAAAGGAAGAAACAGCTCAAAACTGTCTTGATTTTCTTCCCCATCTCTCATTAGGCAAGGATCAATATTCTGAACACATTCTATGTAATGTTACCATTACCTTACAGCAATAAGCCTCAGGGTGCTGCATCACCAGCACAGTGCAAAATGAGTAGGAATGGCTCAACCACACATCAAAAATGGCAACATCCTAACTGAGAGCAGGAGCAGAGTAGCCCTTCTCTCCTGAGCTGGAGCCTCCAGCAAGTCTCTCTCCTGGGGTGCTGCACACAGGAGCCTTTGGCTGGAGGAAACAAGAATCAAGCCTGCTTTAACACAGGAGGCTAGGGTGTTTAGGGGAATCCCGAAGCAGAGACACCTCCTTGAGCAATCATAAGCTAACATCTCCAAACACACCTAAGGTGTGTGCTTGTTTTCTGGAAAGCATTTCAGCTGATGGATACTACACCAGTACTGACAAGAAGAGTGAAAGCATTTACACCACCATTTACTTAAGTGGACACGCCTGCCGGGGTAAAGGGTGGTCTACATGCCGACAGAAGCCATGCAAAGATGCCTCAGTGACATTTCCAACTTACAGTCATTCCATTTGATTAAAGCAGAGCACTTAGAAAGCTTTATTAAGTCCATTTGCCAAGAAATTAACTCACTCATACATGAGCACACCAAACAGTCTGCTAAGCAATGCAGTTCTCACTTTAGATGGGCAGCTTATGATAAAAGAACCAGAGCAGGCACGACCTGGGAAAGATGCAGTGAATACAGGCTTCCAACAGGAGGGGCTCGGGCTACTGTGCAAAGTAAAAAGGCAGCTGCCCTGTGTTCTAGAAAATTGTATGTGCACACACATATACATACAACAGTGTATCTTAGTAACGTGACTATGCCCATCATCCAAGTCCAAAACGAATTCCTTCAAAGCCAATCTTCTGATTTCTGTATATTTACGGAGTCACCTACCTGCTAAGACTACTGGGTAAGCCACACACTTCTCACAACACCCATAAACTCAAAATGCTTTGAGTTTGGCCTATACTAAGATATTCATCAAACTCTGACATCAGATTAATCAAATAAATTTATCTCATAATCAGCAATAATAGAAATTTTCATCTCATTTCACATGGTCTTCTCAAAGCACGAGGAGCAGAGCTGGGAGGCAGCAAGTGGGTAATGGGGCAGACAGATGTAAAAGGTTACCTGAAAAACAGCCACTAACCACACACTCTGCATATAATACTTTCTCCAATTTCTAGTCATTGAAGGGTGGGGTCATAATAAAGTGTCCCTATTACTCTGGGTCACAAAAGTAATTCAAGATGCATAGAAAAATGCTTATTATCATTCAAGTTTGCTAAACCCATCCAACCATTCAGCCCTTTGCTTTCTGAGAAGACTGCCAACAACTACGCCAATTAGCGTCAATTGCCATGTTAAATTCTGTGACATCGGCACCTGCCTACCAGTCACGGCAGCCTGCAGGAAGGAGCGGCTGAGGGCAGTAAGTTCCAAAAGCATGCCGCCCAAACTGGCTGAGATAGCATTTGCAAGATTACAAATTTTTTAATCATGATGTATTTTTAAAAACAAGTTTTCCAAATTAAGTTTCTGTTTATTCTTTTTCAGAGAGGGACAACTTTAGCATTCATCTGTAAACTATAATTTGTTTTAATCTATAATTTTATAACCAAGGAAAATTCAATATACAAGAAACTTACTGAATCATATTCACTTCAAATATGTATTTATGAATTGAAAGAAACAATTTCAAGATTATCAAATGTTAAATTTATGCATTTAATTTAACACAGGGCAAAATAAATAATATTTTGCGATTTTTCTCATTTTAGCACAAGATTTCTTATTTCTTTAATGACTTATAAACCTCAAAGCAAGAAATATTTATTGTAGGAGAAATTGTGAACTTCAGAGTCTTCTGTATCTATATATTCAAGCATCTATTTCACCTTTATGTTTAAAGAATTGCTCAAAACTTAAACTCATGAAATACTTTCAAAATACTCAAAACAATTCAACAGTCTTTGGTTTATCTGTGGGTCAGAGTGCTTCACTTTAGCTTTCTATAATTAATAGTAACAACGTTTGTTTAAATACCACATTTGGAGCATTGTCCATATCTGATGAATGGATCCAAAGGCCGTGCTCAGTGGTAAAGCCCAACCCTGACAGGACCCACAGGCTGCACATCAATAACAAGGAAAGCATGGGAGAGGTACACAATGTAGCATGTTCTGTTTGGTGTCATTGCTTAAATTGCTACTTTTCCTCAACAATCTATTCTGCAGCTCCAGCAAGTAGAATAAATGGTAATTTTACCTGCCAAATTTGGCACAAATGAGGACAAGCAACTTCATTAGCAGAACAATGCTTTCAATATGATTTTTCCCTTTCCACCCTATGCCAAATAGTAGAACAATTCAAATCAAGAAAACTAAGCAAAATTACCTCCTCTTGTTGAGGTTTATATGCTTGAATAAGCAAATGATCTGCAGAATGTGAGCAAGAATACCCTCCTTGTAAGTTAGAGTGTGTATGTGTGTGTGTGTGTGTGTGTGTGATTTGTATTGCAGCTTAATTACAAGTTGAAAAGCTAGACTCATCCAAGAAAGAAACACCTCCCCAGAGAGGTGAAGTTTCCGATGTATTGAGGGAAGGCAGTGTTCGGCCTATCAAACATTTAGAACACACATGGTGTGTACAGCTAAAAGACAAGACTTGGATGCAGCGTTTAGTAAAAATGGCAACTAGTGTACTCGATCCTGTGGTGTAGACTGAAACTGAACAAGTCTCTTTAGTCTGTAATAAACTAACACACACATCCAACACCACCCACTTCCCCAACTACAACCAGCTCTCACACTTCCTTGGTGGTTTTGGTAGCAGCCTATAAAACACACCCACAACACACACACACAATCTTCCAAGTTTCTTTCAGATCTGATCACAGAGGCACTCAGATCAACCCTTCCATTGCTTACACTGAACTTGCACACTTGAATAAGGGGATGTGTGTAGCAGTTATAAGGCACAACTTTTTTCCAACAGAGTGACTTTGATATGCCTCAACAGGTCTGCCCACAATTAGTAGGACACGAGGTTGTGCTACGCTTGTAGTCTCCATCTGGTGCCTTAAACACACTCCACACATCACACATATAAACACAACCAACAGTTTTTTATCTAAACTCCCTGTGATCAAATGGGGCAGCCACATAAACACACATCCATGTGCTGCCGTGACAATAAGACCCCAAGAACACACGTGTCCACACGAGAACAGACCTTGCACACAGAACTTTAAAATTTAGCAATGTCTACCTTTTATTGAGGTTTAAACACCGTGATTTATTTTACAACATCTTCCCTTCAGAGGGAAACGTTCATTGAGTCAAAACAGAAACTTCAATTCTGGTAATACCTAGATTATGGTTTTTGCTTTTATTTCCAGCTGTTTAAGTTTTGTCACTTGTTCAGAGAAACAGCTCTAAAGTAAAGAAAAGGACCATTAACCAAGAATCTAATATCCATCCCACTCACTGACCCCACAGAGCATCCTGAGGGCACCCATGGAGCAGAGGGTATGTATGAACAGGAGACACTCAGGAAAGTGGCATGGAAACAGGGAAGGCAGGTAGAGAAGGGACCAAACTCCCCAAGAGCAGGGTGGAGTCTGGCACCGTGGCAGGATAGGGACACCATACAGTGTGTGGGGAGAGGACTGTGGGCTTTAATTCCAATAAAAGAAGAGGCCCGGTGCCACACAGAGGGAAGAGAGTGGAAGTCTGAGATGGCTTCACTAGTCTCATTAGACAAAATTTCCCCAAATCAATCACATAGACAGGAAGACTGCTTCTAGAAGCACCTCTGTGCTCCTGTGTTACAGCCTCAATAAGGGTTGCATAGGAGAAACGAATAACAGAGTTTTAGATCTCAGAACAGCAACTGGCCCTGACAAGTCTGCTTATACAAATTATTCACACAGTGCTTGAAAATGGGAAAAGATCTGCTTGCAAAGCATATACTTTATTGGATTGTGTGAAAACTCATAATATGTGTAATTTACACACTTCAGGTGGAACAAGCATAGTATTAAGTACTGACCACACACACACACACACACACACACACACACACACACACACACACACACACCACTCTACTTGAGTCTTCCTATACATTTTCTCATTTGAGTTGTACAGAAACCCTAGAATGTATTGTCCTATTTTATAGATGAGGAACACCAGGTCTCTAAAAACACCTGGCCCTTGCTGGCTTCCACAGTGCACCCGTCAAAGCTGCTGCTTTAAATCTAAGGTCATCTTTGTGTCTCATGGCCTTTTTTACCCAGTGGCTGTGGCTCAGGGGAGTTGAGTGGCCTTCCCTTCCAAACCCTCAGGGACAGAGGAAGTTTTACTATCTTCAAAAGCTGTTGTTTTTAACAACTTGTTTCCCAGCCACCCCTTACCTGGCCCCAAGCTGGATTTGCTGTTAAATGCTGATGGCAGCTAGGTTAAGTTTTCTAAGATGAGGAAGAAAATGGAGGACGGAATATGATGGTCTATGTCCTTATATCTGACTTGCTAGATGTTCCCTGTTGATGAGACTGCCCTGTTTGCATAATAAAAAAAATATGTGACCACTGTAATGTACTGCATAGGAACTTCAACAGCTAGAAATACAGTTTCCTAACAGCTGTCTTGCAAACTGACAGAAGAGACAACTCACTAGCATTCTGACCCTCAATATTTTATATTTCTACCAAGATTTTTAGAGCACTGCCAAAAAATACAGAAAATTACAGAAACATGAACTACTGTTATAAAAGCAAAATCCCCATAGGACATCCTGAATAAACTATACCTGCAATTCTTCAAAGTGAATACATTTACATAAATGTAATAAACTATTTCTGCGGCAAGTCTATGGTTCTAACACTAGGCATCCTGCCCATCAACAGCCACAATTCTCAAACAAGTGACCAAGAATAGAGAGCTCAAAGACCAGCTGTGGCCTGGCTCCAGCCATCAGAGCCCTAGATGGTGCCATTGCGTAAAACACTTTTGACTTAGGCTCTTCTTGACCATTTTGGCTGTCTGGCAGTGGGGTCTCTGATCTCTGATTGAAGAACCTGCCACAGTTGGCAGCATGGAAGCTGGTGAAGAGATGGGATGGATCATTTATGGCTGAGACCCACGGCAGGGGTCCCAGGCAGTCTGAGACTACAGAATCTTGGAGGAAGTATGGAAACAAGACACAGAACATCTTGTGAGCTGTGGCTTTGCAACAATTTTAAGCTTCAACAACCTAAGCTGATTTTATCTTTCCTTAAAGGCCAAGCAATATGCAGTGCCTGTGCAGCTCTCAGGCTCTTCCTAAACCTCAGGATGTCAGGGACAAGAATATCTGAAAGGCAGATCCACACTCTGGTACCAACAGCCTCTGAAGCCCCTGAGGCTTTCCACCTGAGCACAGTGAATGCATGAGTACAAGTCTGGAGAACACCTAGAACTGTAACTGGGACGTGGGTAGAGAAGGTAAAAGGTGATGTGATGGTGAGGCAACCAGACACAGTACGAGAGAAGAAAAGAAACATCACTGTGAGAAGAGGGCGGCAAGGTGCCAGCTATTCTACTGAAATGTGACAGGCTGCAGCTAATTTTAAAGGTACTAGTCCAGCATATTTTAAAGTCATATTTTACTGTGAAGAGCATCTTTTTTTCAGATGCTTATGGAGAAGAAAACCACTGGCAGGGAGCCGGAGCAAGCACCAGCTACACTGTGACAACCCTGGTTGGTTGTTGGCTGTTTTGTGATTAACAGGTTCTGAGTGTAACTTACATGGGCATTCACACAGGACTGTAAGGCCTTACCAAAGGTTAATGCCATTTTTTCAGTTCACTCACAAGCAAAGTCTGCGAAAGCACAGCTGCTGTGGGGGTTGAGAAGCAAGATCTATTCCACACATCTCATCTCGAATGGCCACCCTCACCAGCCTGGTACAAAGGAGCCTTGGTGGGGCCAGCTATGTTTGCTTAATAATAACAGTTGTATAAACATGAAGTCCTCTCAGTTAAAGGGAAGCCAACATCAAAAAGCAGTAAAACACAGAACTCGAAACCCATCTTTCTTTGAAGAGACCCGTTTGAAGCGAGGTGTTTCTAGTTATGGGTGAGTGGGATGAGAATTCAGCTGCAGCAAGCGGACATCCAGTCCCAGGAAGGACTAATTAAATCCATCTGAGCTGTGGCATCTCAAGCTGCCTCACACATTTCAAAGGGAAGCCCCTGTCTGCCTTTTGCGAAGACATCAAAACATTTGGCACAGCTGCAGCACGCTGAGGTTCCATGAGGACGATGCTGTTTTATGGAATTCGAAGAGCTAAGAGAGTCATGCCAAGACACAGGACAATCCCCTCTGACTTGGTGACGGCAGCACATTCCTCCTCGCCCTGGGAATCCCTCTGTAGCCGTGGGCCCTGATAAAGCTTCTGTAAGGCCTACGGAGGGAGAGGGCTGAGCCAGCATTCAAAATGCTTCACATATTTGATAGTGTGTGGCCAAAAACTCAAGAATTTTCACGATTGCATATTTAACTTTTTTCTGAGGCACAAAACCAGGATTTTGGGGTGAAGACTGATAGTTGATGAAAGCCAGCAGAAGGAGCTAAGAACTTCAAAATCTTGCTTTAACAAAAATATTCCACTTAACTGCCATTACTTGGGCTATAACGTAGTGGAAAACACTTGTGGTCAGGGTCTGGAACATTGTCCCAAAGGATGAGGCCCCCCCACCTCACCCCTAGTCACTGCAGGCCTGTGCAGTCAGATGGGGCAATCACATTTCTATTTAAATACCAACAACAGATGTGACAGCACATGGACAAGGTCCCAAAGTTAAAAAAAAAAAAATCAACTCACCGCCCCCTTAGAGAGAGAAAACCAATGCCATCCACATAGCAACTAGAATTCAGTTGCCAGGCTCAGAGGTTAATATGTGCCAAAAGCTGAACTCAAACCCTAGCATGACAGGAAAATGAGTGGGTGGGTAGGGGAGTGAGTGAATGGGTTGGTGGGTGAATGGATGGATGGACAAATGGACAGACAGACAGGTGGACAGATGAGTGGAGGGACCTTTCCAGCAAGAAAGCCTGGCCTCTGGGTTCTCTCTAACCAGTGTCGTAAGCACATCACTGGCCATCTTCCCACCCCTGAGTGCCCTCTCCTTCCCGTCAAGTGAGCTGGCTTATGGAAGCTAGGTGCCAGTCAGCTCTGTATCCTCCAGTGCTTTTCTTCAAATGTGAATTCAGGGAGACACAGGTTAGGCTGAAATAGTACTTGTTTACTCACACAACTAAAAACTTCTTTGCCACTTCCTCTGACTCTTCAAATTTAGGACACCCCATGACAGATGAATAAATTAAAGCCAACTCAAAGGAAACTTTCCTGTACAGGAGGAATGCCCAGACACAAGCGCATACCACCAGCACAGAGAAAAAGTGCAAAGAGGGAGGCAGATGGTTCTCCCCACTCTTCTCCTTACTTTAAACTGCCTGGCTATCCACCAAACACTTCACATTTGGTGAAGAAATTCCCTATCATTTAAGGGGAAACACCAGCACTTAAAAGTGCCATTTGCAAGGAAGTTGTGCATCTGATTCACATGAGTGCCAGGTACAGCATGGCTTTGAAAAACACAGAAAAGGCCAAGGATGGAGCTCCAGGGGAGCATGTCCACTTGGCCTGCACAAGACCTGGGTTCCATCCCCAGCAGACAAAGCAGTAAAAATTTTAAAATGAAGTATGAAAATTAAAGTAGTTGAAAGAAAGTTTACAGTGGCCTCCTAATTCAAAACTCTAAAGCCTGATGCATGTATGGATTGCAGTTTTTTTTTTTAAGATTTATTTATTTGATGTACATGAGTGTTCTATCTGCATTTACACCGGCCAGAAGAGGGAATCAGTTCACATTATAGATGGTTGTGAGCCACCATGTGGTTGCTGGGAATTGAACTCATGACCTTTGGAAGAGCAGACAGTGCTCTTACCCACTGAGCCATCTCTCCAGCCCCTGGATTGCAGTTTTTAAATGTCCTGACTATCAATGTTGTTAGACACATCTTGTAACTAAACTAATCAAATATGCACTGTGTATATAAGCAGAAGCAGCTGTTGCAGCTCCTAGAAGCTTGGGAAGCTTCCTCTACCGCCAGGGGCAGGCATAAGCTACTCCAAAATATGCACCTTGGCATACGGAATATTTTAAGATTTAGGAATTAAGAGAAGTGGCAGGTGCTGGAGATCCTCTCTGACCTTCCCTGGGGCAAGTCGTAGGCTTCCCTGCTGCAGAAGGGCAAGAGCATCCTTGCCTCCGAAGGCCCACAAGGGAGTCTGTGGAGGCCTGCCTCCTGCCCCAGCGACCATCCTTAGTTTAAGCAGCCCATCCTATTGAATTCCCCGTGCCTCTCCATGAACAGTCTAGACCGTTTCCTCTGTCTTCACTTCTTTATGTACTCTCCTGTGGCAGGTACAAATGCTATTGAAAAAAATGTGTGTACTTTTCCCCTTTGTTAACTTGCCTTCTGTTACAGGGGTCCCACCTGAGAACTTAGAAAGGTAGAAAAAAAAAGATACCTTTCCTCCACTACAATAGGCTACAGAAAAAATCTAGATAGGCAGGTAATATACTCAGATGAACCAGCTGGCACATGAACTCTGTTTCCTCCTTCTCACATCAAGTCTTCACACACAGGTCCAATTCTGTCGATTAATTTCTGGTACCTTTCCAGGTATTCCTATGTCCAAATATAGTATTAATTTGCATTTGCTTTGCTGGCTAATTTTCTCCAATTGCACAACCAAAACTAATCAGCTTGAACATAATGTTCTCCACTATTTGATTTGTGAATGGTGGAAATCTTGTTCTTTTTTAAATTGTTGTTTATTGTTGTCATGAATGTGGATGCACACGGGAACTTTCAAGACTCGTCCCTCTTCTCAGAGGGAGACCACACTCGGGTTTCCCAGGCTTCTGCAGCAAGTGCTTCTAACCACAGGGCCATCTCACCAACCCCCAAATCATAGTGTTTATAGAAGGTGAAACCTTTTAGTTTTCTCGTCTTTTTTGCTCAAAAAAACAAAACAAACAAAACCCCAACAACAGTAAACGCTAAGGCCAGCAAGATGCTGCAGCAGGTGGAGGCTTCCAAGCCCGGGCTCAGCCCCTAGGACCTCCAGACTGTGGGAAGGGGAGCCAGCTCAAGTAGTCTTCTGACTTCTATACACGCTCACATGGCACGTGTGCCCAAAACACACAAATCAAAATTTAAACCCTTTGATTAACTTTCACTTTGATTTTTAAGAGTGTGAAGAAATTTGAAATATTACAGTGTCTTAGTTAGGGTCCCTATTGCTGTGTTGAAACACCATGACCAAAAGTAACTTGGAAGGAAAGGTTTGTCTGACTTACACTTCCACATCCCAGTTCATCACTGAAGGAATCAGGACAGGAACTCACACAGAGCAGGAGCCAGGAGGAAGGAGCTGACGCAGAGGCCACTGAGGGTGCGGCTCACTGGTGCTCAGCCTACTTCCTCACAGAGCCCAGGCCTCCTGCCTAGGGATGGCACCACCCACACGGACTGGGCCCTCCCCCATCAATCACTAATTACAAAATTACCTCCAGGCCTGGATCTTACAGAGGCATTTTCATAATTGAGACTCCTACTTCTCAGACTGTAGCCTGTGTCAAGTTGACATAAAACATAGCACACTCAAGAGTGTAGTTTTTTTTTTCTAATTATGTGTATGAGTGTATATCTGTGCAGAGATGTGTACACATGAGAGCAGTTGTCCTGCAAGGCCAGAAGAGGCCCTCGGGTCATTTTAGAAATCTTGTCTCCAGAAATGATAACATGATATTCTATAAAAATGCACTCCAAGGGTCTGAAAGATGACTCTCCAGGCACTTGCTGTGGCCAGGCATGGCCAGCTGAGAGTTGTGCCCAGGGCCCACTTCGAAAGAGAAAACTTACTCGCACAAATTGTCTTTTGACCTCCATACCTGCACTGTTGATGTATAGAGAGACAGACAGACAGGCACCATGGGTACACATACACCCACATAAAATAAGTATGAAAAAATTAAATTCATTTGAACATAATACAGTAAAACATACTATCTATCAGAAGCTAACCAACTAAATTTCACTACACTTTACTAATAGCTTCCAATAGCTATTCCAATTTTCACAGAACTTGTGAGACTCTTGAGTTATCCTCAGCAACCCTCAAAACATCCAAATGAGACATAATGGCCAAAACATGTCATCTTTACACAACATATTAGTTTGAGCACTATTTTTTGTTGTTTAATAAAATTTGTTAACATATGCTGAATATACTTTGCATATAAGAGATGGCCAAAATAATATATAAACTCAGAATAAAACAAAGCCCATAGCTTACAATGCCGTCAGGCTGTGCGGTGACGTTTGCCCGGGCCCCTCCACAGCCCCTGCCTGTCCTCTGACATGTGGGTGGCCCTGTTGCTCCTACCACACCATTCCTGAGGCAGATGCTCCGGGTGTCTCCCCTCAGTCTCCTCTGTGGAAGTTAGTTCTCCCAGTGCCAAGCACCACCTCATGGCCATTTCACACTCCTCCCCACTGTCCTCCCCATCACGGCGCACAGCCTCCAGAGGAGGAGAAATCACCATGTTTCCTTATCCCAACCTCCTCTGTCTCTCCCACCTCTGAGTCTTCAAATGTTTCCTCCTGTGGCCGAACTATTCACTTTAAGAAAGTTAGTCCTACCTGAGCACTTCTGCTGCTGCTGCTTTGGTGGTTTTGAACCAGGGTGTCCTGG
Source organism: Pachyuromys duprasi (assembly GCA_028658305.1). Classification (NCBI taxonomy): domain Eukaryota; kingdom Metazoa; phylum Chordata; class Mammalia; order Rodentia; family Muridae; genus Pachyuromys; species Pachyuromys duprasi. The sequence goes on along the minus strand of CM053745.1, from coordinate 62,670,713 downwards.
TTCTTTAAATTGCTTTTTTCCAGTGTTCCGTGCCCCTTTGACATCTTCAGTGGACCCCAAGTCTAACACTCCTTGGCTCTCTTCACTTCTCTCTCTGCTCTTTCCCATCCTCCAACTGCTTTTATGTGACTGAAGGTCATACTTCTACTGAACTCTCTTTCTCTCCCTCTCTTTCTTTCTCTCTCTACTGAACTCTCTCCCTCTCTCTCTACAGAGCTCTCTTTCTTCCTCTCTCTCCCTCTCTGTCTCTCTATCTCTTTCCCCCTCTCTCTCCCTCCCCTCTACCTTCCTTTCTCTCTCTCTCCCTCTCCCTCCAACCCTCTCTCACCTATAGAATTTCATTTGCACAACCCAGTAAACACTGCCAGGCTCCTCCAACAGGTCTGCAGATGCCTTCACCATCCCTGACCATCTGCACACACTTCTGCAGTTCCGCGGCCACTCACCCAGACACCTTTAGCTCCTCTTTGTCTTCATCACAGGCCGTGGAGAGCTGGCTGCCAGCGTGAACTCAGGAACCTGGGCCAGTTGCTCGTCAATGCCTGCCCTAACTTCTGCTTGGAAAAAGCTGTTGGTCTCTCTGCACTTCAACTTCCTTCCACTTGCAGCAGAGATAACAGTCCTTCTTTCTAGAGTGCTGCCAAGATTAGAGTAGATCACAGACGTCTCTACTCACCAAGTGACCCACACCTTGGCAGTTAATCTTACTGCTCAAGAAATGCTGCTTTTGTCAATATCCCTCTTCAGCTTATTCCAATTTTAAATATCTCTTTATACTGATCCATTTTTCTCTAAAAACAAAAACTCCGCCACAGTCAAGATTCACTTCTCCATGCAGTACCCCTGAGCACCTCCCAGCCCCCTCACTCCAGCCTTGCCTTTCTAACTGATTCAGAGGGGAAACAGTGGTCTTTCTAACTGATCACTGGCCTTCTGTGGTCTCCACTGCCTTTGATCCCAAAGGCCCTTAAGCTCAGTGGCACCTGCAGATGTGAGGCTGCTTCGCCCGCCTCTCCCTGCCTGCCATCAGTCCCACATGGCAAACTTCCCACAACATATACATGGCTTCTTCCATTTTCTCACTTTAATTCTCTTTATACATAAGCTTCAAAATTGTGACCTTATGCCCTGTGCCACCGGCCACAAGCTTCTGCAGAGCTCAGGCTGGCGGGTCCCCGCCCCCCCTGGAAGCCCCCATCCTTCTTCATGTTCAGCTTTAACAAGCCCCATCTGTTGTCCACAGTACCTACCCTCCCTGTCACCCTCGACAGACCTGAGGAGTCAGAGACACCTTTCCTCTGGAGCACCGCTGTTCCTCTAGTGCCCATGGCACAGGACATTGAAAGCACAAGGACTCTTCACAATTATAACAATGACACAATAATGACCATAAAATTTTATCTGAGTCACAGAAGGGCATTTCAGTGTTCATTTAATTGGTAAATAAGTTTGAGATGCAGAAACATAATATGAAAATTGAGCCAAGAACGCTGGAGTCCTCTGTCATCTCAGCACAAAGGAGGCTGATGGGTTAGCTCAGGTTTAAAGAACTGGAACAGGAAATACACAATAAGCAAAAGTACAAAAGAACTGTTAATGCCTTTGTTGTAACAATTTGGTTAGTGTCTAAAGATACCACCATATTACTGCAAATATTTTATAACAGATTATAAAGTTAAATGACCTGCACTAAAGCTAAATAGCTGTGTCAACATTAAGCATTTTACCTGAAAGTAAATACTTCAGAGAGTGTCAGAAACCTGAACATAATCCTAAAGCCCAGCTGAAGTCTTAATCACAGTATTTGCCAAGTCTAATGCAGTAACCACCGACCCCACTTGGTGCTTTTCATCTGCAGAGTAGTGGGAACCGGGGTCTGTTGCTTATTTTTGTTCCTCGCTTAGCGCCATAACAAGCAACGTGGCTCTCAAGCACAACATGCCTGAGCCATTTAAGAGGGTGCAGGTGCAGCCCTGCACCCAATTAGACAGGCAATTTTCTAGATTACATGGGCAGGAGCCTCACATTTTTATGAAAATTCAGGCCTCTGGCTGAAAAGTAGCTTATGATACCCAGCAGAAAGGCTACATTTAAAGCATAAACAGATCAAGCTGTGCCAGTCACTCTTCAGGCTTGATTTTTCCATAGCCTTGTTTATCTGACCATCTTCATCAGACCTCAAGCTGACTTGGCTGTGTCTGATTTGAAAGGGTATTTGTCACCTTGTTGGCTCTTGGGGTAGGGAAGTGACAGTAGTGCAGAAAGTGACTTTGTGACTCCGTCCTTAAAGCGCTCCAGTCCCTAAAATACTGTGGAGGTGTTTCAGGGTCGGTGAAGCCTCAGCACAATCTTCAGAGTGCAACCAGCAAAGCAAACATCTCCTAAGATGGTTCCTACAGCTAAGAAGGAAAAGGACTCACAGTGAGTATGCAAACATGTTTTCACTCTTTCCCTGGCTGGTTTAGATGAGTCCTTAAAACAACCGACTCTGCGATCTCTAGAATCTACTTTCAAGGTCAGAGGTCCAGCTGAAGGGCTCAGAAACAACACTTTGTGGCCCTATGACCATGCCGGGCTGCTCTCCAAACAGCCAGGAGCTTCTCTGAGCGCTTCCCGGGATGGCTGAGGCAGCGGGCCTCCAGCAGCCCAACAACCTATACTTACACTTTCTTGTGGCTCCTTCCAAAGACATTCTATTCACATAAGAAGCAGACACAACCTTTCCCCTCAGGGCAGAATCTCACCGTGTAGCCCAGGCTGGCCTGGAACTCTCAGACTTGTGCCTGCCCCACTTCCCAACTACTGAAATGAAAGGCAGACACCACCACACCAGTCCTAACACACTCTTTCTTTGTACCAAGGCATATACTTTGCTATTACTACTTAATGAAGCAGCACATCAAATGGATTCACACTCATTTTTAACCGCTGCACAGGATTTCAGTGTTCCCACGCCAGATATCTGTCAACACGCTTGGCTTCTGTGGATGCTCTCTTTTCCTTCCTACATTGGACACAACATAGGTGACACTTTGGGTTTAAGTGTGTTGGCTGGTTGATTCTGAGACAAAATCTTGCTGTGTAGCCTGAGCTTGAACAAATGTTGCTTCTCCGGACTCCTGGGACTGTTAGCATGTTTCCATCAAACTGTTTCCTGAGGGGTCTATGTCAACACACCTATAACTTATCAGCACTTATTCTCCTATGACCATATGAAACCAGGGAACTGTGAAATTTTCCACTTTTGCCAAAATGTGTATGGAAATGGCTCCTGTCCGCCGTCTCATCCCAAGCTCGCCTGCTGGTGCTTGTTCTCAGGTGTGCAGGGGCCACTCACACTCACCCCACTATAAATCACCTCTGGACATCTTCAGAGGAGTGACAGGTCCTTCCTATCTGCTGCCTCTCTGACTAGCCTCACGTAGGACAGCCCGGCAGATTTTACTTGTATGACATTCATTTTGTTTGCAATGTCATAATGATATCACTATCTATGCTAACACAATATATGCTAATAAAAACATGAATATGGAAACATTACTTACAGGGAGGCAGGGACGGGCAAGAGGGGTGAAAAGAGGGAAGGCACGGTAGGGCGAAGAGTGACAGAGATTGAATACGTGTGCAATGCATGGGCCAGTTAAGAACGAACTCAATAATGATCCAGAAAAAAAGATCAAAATAAAAACAGGCCACAGGCAGGGGCTCCTGATAAATATCTTGAAAAAGAAAAAAACAATTGATTTATTTTCCTACTAATATTTTTCAACTGGTAAAATAACTTTTCATAAAAATTAACTTTATTGAATGAATTTCAGGTTACATAATGCACTTGGTAAAAGTTCATTGTCAAAAAATAAGATTTCTTCAGTACAGTATTATAAACTCTTTGTTTAGGATCTGTTTTTAACTCATGGCAGGAGATATCTACATGAAAAAAAATGCCTGATAAGTAGTTCACATGGTTGTAATATTTAATTCATGATGAAAGAAAAACAGGAGTTTAAGTATGTTGGCTAACTTTAAAAACCCGATCTTGATTTTCTATCACATTCAAAAGTCAGTTCCCTGGGCCAGATCAAACCATTTTACCAGCTTCTAATGGGGCATACAACATTCATTTTCAAATGGCACTAAAAAAAAGTTTTCAATTTGCCAAATATGAATTTGAGTCACAGCTAATTTTTAAATGAAAAGGCTAATGTTGTCATAAATGTAATAGTGAACTGCCTTATTGGCTAATGTCTCTGTTGTATCCCAGAGTAAGAGCAAAAATTCCCTAAAAGTAAAGCAGCAGAACAGCAGATGTGGCAATAGTTCATTTTTCCAAGAAAGGTGTTTGAATGTAAAATGTTCAAAAAGGCGACTGAAGCTGGATGTGGTGATGCACAGCTGTAACTGCACACAGGAGGCCTTCTATGAGGTCAGTTTACAGCGGGTCCCTGAGTGCCGCAGTCCCGTAAGACCCACCACAGCGATCCTCAGCCTTTTCTTCTTCTATAACAGGGGTACATGGGGAAATATTATTAAAGACATATTAGATTCTTTAACTAATGTTTACACGGTTTCTTTTTTAAGCAAGGGGTGGTTGAAGGGCAGCTATGTGTACTGGCAACAAGAAGACCCACCTTCAGTTCTCAGAACCACATGGTAGCACACAACCATCCAGTTCCAGGGTGTAAGACACAGACACATGCAAGCTAAACACCATACACATAAAATAAAACTAAACATTTTAAAAATCATTTTTAAAAGGTATTTTAAGTTCATCTAATTACTGTTTGATTTTGAAAGTGGCATTTTACAAAATTGTTCACATGGCTCTACTTTAAAATCAAACTTCCAAAGTGTTCTTTAAATGTCCAAACAAACTGGTGGAGTGTTTCCTAGTTCAGAAGTCTAGAAGTCTAGAAGGATATGGGGGCAGAACCGAGGGAGGAAGGTTGGCTACATGAGAGGAAGAAAACGTCAAACAAGGAGTATGTAATTATTTATTATGCACCAGACATCATTATTTTTTACCCTTATGTTCATCACTGTAGTTTTTCTTTGTGAAGAAAAACAAAGGGTGATAATTTAATTGATATGAATACTCTACAACATTTCCCTCCCTCCACCATAGGCATACAATCATTTTGAATCAGCCAAAATGAACATTATTACGAAAAAATGAGTTTAAATTCTTTAGACATGAATGCTATTCTCAAACCTTAAGAAGCTCTGAAAAATATAATTACCTATATACAATCACTGCTGAAAATCATCACGATGTTAACACTTATAAGAAGTGCTAAGGCTTATAAATATTTTCAAAAGACTTTTAGAGGGCTGTGAGATGGCTCAGATGATGAGTGCACAGCACTAAGCCAGACGCCCTCAGTGCAGTCACTGGGACCCAGACCGTCGAGGAAGTGAACCCACAGCCGTGCTCCATAGCATGGGTGTGGCTACAAATGCTGTTGCAGGCACACACCCCACACCTCCACAACAACACCCCCCAACACCCACAAACACAGGAAAAAACTGAAAGCTGTGTATGGTGGCGGAGGTTAACCTACCCCAGTTCCCACCACCTCCCCTCTTCCCCAGATCTACTGCTCCTCTGATTGCCTTCAGAAAAGAGCTGTACTCCCAGGGACATGAACAGAACACGGCATAACATGATGCGACACGACGAGGCACAAACCCTCCTATTAAGGCTCGACAAGGCCACCAGGAAGAGCAAAAGGGTTCCAAGAGCAGGCAAAGAGATGGAGAACTGCGGACTCCCACGTTAGGAGTCCCACAAGAACGACAAGCTAGCGACCGTACCGCCCATGCAGGGCCCACAACTGCCGCTTCCGACTCTGCAAGCCCCCACGCCCACTGTTCAGTTGATTCTGGGCCGTGTTCTCTTGCTGTCCGTGGCCCCTCTGCTTCCTACAATCCTTCCTCCCCTTCCTTCCCTGAGCTCTGCCTAATGTTTGGCTGTGGGTCTCTGCTCCCATCAGCTTTCAGAGGAAGCCTCTCTGGTGAGGTTTGGGATAGACACCAACCTATGAGTATAGCAGAATATCCTTAGGAATCTTTTTTTATTTTCCTGACCATCCAACTTTCAGTTTTTATTTTCCTGGCCATCTAAGCAGTTTCAGGCATGAGCTCCTTCTCATAACTCAAGTTAAACCAGTTATTGGTTGGTCATTTCTTGCAGGCCAGACAAACTGTAAGTTGAAGGTTTTGTGGCTGGCCGGGGGTCCTACCACTGGAAGCATTGCCTGATTACAGAAGGTGGTTGGTTCAGGCCCCTTATCCCTGATTGCTGAGAGTCCTCAAGAGAGGCACCAGAGATTTCAGAGCATTGCCACTGCACTGTGTTGGCTGGTTCTATGTCAACTTGACACAAACTAGTCATCAGAGAGGAGAGAGCCTCAGCTGAAAAAATGCACCCAAAAGATCAGGCTGCTGGCAGGCCTGTAGAGCATTTCCTTAATTAGTGACTGATGGGGGGCGCCCAGCCTGTTGTGGGTGACGCCATCCCTGGGCTGGTGGTCATGGGTTCTGTAGGAAAGCAGGCTGAACCAGCCATGAGAAGCCAGCCAGTAAGCAGCACCCTCCATGGCCTCTGCATCAGCTCTCACCTTAGAGTTCCTGCCCTGTGCCTGTCTTGGCTTCCTTCAATGATGATGTACAAACATGGAAGTGTGAGCAAAATAAACCCTTCCCCCCAAGTTGCTTTGGTCATGGTGTTTCATCACAACAACAGCCCAACTGGGACGGTTCTCCTGTCATTAAATGGTTGTGACTATCTCTAGGACGGTTTTTGCTGTATTTTAGTTGCTTCCAAGTCTGCCATCCCTTTACCTTTGTAAATGCAGAATCTTTCCAGGGGGTCTAAGGGCAAATGCTCTTGATTCAACCTTTTATTATATAAAATATTAAGCTGATACCTGTAATTTCTCATCACTTTTTAAAATTCTTTTCACAATTTATTCATTATCTCATCACTTTCTTAGGATACAGTTTTAAAACAAGAATTAGCACTCCAAGGGATATGAATCTTTTAGGAGTCTTTTATGAATGGCATCAACTTATTTTGCAGAAAGCCTAAATGAATGCATATACCTTTAGTCCACCGCTGTGGTGCTGGCATCTGGTCTCATAAGTATTATTTGAAAATTTTGATATGATTTCAAATTTAATTATGTCCAGCATAGTAATAAGGGCACAAGTATTTAAGTGAACATAAAGCCTAACTCCTCATGACAGAACCTGGCCACAGTTCTGTATAATCCAGGTGGTTAACCATCTTCGGACTTCCAAGGCCCCATGACTCAGGCCCGCCAACAGTTCACGAGGGCTCTGATTTCTCCACTTCTAGCTCCTGACAGCCACCTACACAGCAGCAGGTTTCTGCACTCACGGTTTCAATTTGTTCTTCCTGGAAGCACTGTGGTTCAGGCCTGCCTTTCACAGTCAGGGCTATAGTCTCACAGTCTTCACTCATTTCAAACCTTGTCTTTTTCCTTTGAAGTATATATCACTTACATATTTTCTTTTCTCTTTTTTATTTTTTTTGTTTGTTTATGGTTTTCTCTCTTTATAAGACATTTTTAACATACTTTATTCAGTTTGTAAATGGTTTTTACCATTCTGTGGGCTTGTCTTCATTTTCTTGTTGGGTCTTTTAACATGAACATTTTAATTTTGATAAATATTTATTCATTTTTCTTATGTTGCTTATGCTATGAAAATGTAGTAACATATAAAGTCAGAAAGAAGGTTTAGCTTTTGCATTTAGGGATGAATTCATTTGTTAAATTTTGCATATCTCAATGTGAGGAAGGAGTCCAACTTCATTCATTTGATGTGGATAGCCCACCATTTGCTGAAAGAATTACCTGTTTCTCCACTGAATTATTTTAGCGCTTCTGTAAGACATCACTTTAGAGCAGGGATGCAGCTTAGTGGTAGAAATATGCTTATTAGGTACAGAGCCCTGGGTCCAGTACCTAGAACACATATCATCACCTCCTAGAGGGAGGTGCCCAAGTTAGGTACCCAGGACTAATGACAGTTTAGAGGAGTGTTTCTACCCCAGTAATCAACTCATCTGTCTTGACGTGAGGGCTACAGTTCAGGGCAGCAAAGGTTAAAACGTGACTCAGCCATCCTCACATTTGATTTCAAGATAGTTTTGACAATCCTATATCTTTAAGCTTTCATATGAATTTTAGGGTCTGACAAAAACACAGCTTGATTCAGGAATTACAGAAAGTCTAGATCATGAGGAAGCCATGTGTGGCGTTTTTCTAACGAGTTCATAAACCAGGAGGCTGTGCTTTTTTCTTCATCCTTTTTCAATGACTTGTGCATTTCATCATGTATGTTTCCTACTTCTTTCACTGTCCTTGCTCCTCACCAGCACCTTTTTTTTATTAAATATTCTTGTTAATGGAGCTGCTTTCACTGTGGGGCCGCCACTGCAAAGGAAGAGGTTTTAACAGCTTTGATTTTGCACCCACTCAGAACTCACTTCTACATGATAGTTCCTCACAGGGTTCTACACAGAACCACACGGCATCCACAGAAAGACATCGTCATCCTTGTCATAATGATGGTTGCTCTGCTGAAGACAGGGTCAGAGAGCGCCTCACGCAGGTCTCTGCTGATGGCTTAAGAACTCAGGGTCTCAGGCACACCAGGAAGTAAACGTGAAACTGGGAGAATGGAAGGACTCCAATTTTAATTTAAATAAAGCAGTTTTATGCATATCAAAAGTATTTTGTCCTTCTAACAAAAAACCTGAGATTAACTTAGGAAAATGAACTATAAAGAATTTAAAAGCACAAGAGCACTTTTGGGGGTGGAAGACAACAAGGAAAAGTGGGGAAGGCAATGGGAAAGGCAAAGAAATTTTAGCAAAGTTTGAATGACAGTATTAACATGAAGTATTGCTTTGCCCATTTAGATATTTTTATTTATTAGAACAAAGATTACATTAGTATATACACCATGGGTGAGCAGGGACTCTGGATATTCTTTGGAATGCTGGCTGGCTGATAGCAGGGGGTAGGGGGAGAAGGCTGGGGGACAGAGGGAGGGGAGCAGGTGCTTCTTCCAGAGATCAGAGGGCAGCACTGAGCAGTGTTCTCTCTTGCATCTCGCTGAGGGAGTCTCTCACTTCCGTGCTCCACCCGTGCTGGCTCTTGGCCTTCTGGGCAATTCTCCTGTCGCTGCCTCTTCTCTAGCTGCAGGAGTGCTGGGATGATGGGTTTGCATCACGGTGCCTAGCTTCTTATGTGGGTTCGGGGGACGCGGCTCAGGTCCTCCGGCCAGCGGGGCTGGAACCCACTGAGGCGGCTCTCCAACCCTGGGCACTCCTACACAGTAGCTCCAAGAGTCTTTACAAAGGCTGCTGCCACTCGCCCTGGGAGGAAAGTTTCTCTCCCTAAGTCTCAGTTTCGGGCAGCTAGTATCCGGCAAACACCAGACAAAACACCTAACGTGCACGGCTGCTGCTTATGTGCCACTGAAGGCTGCATGCCTAAGCCAGTTTACACATCAAGACCACTCAGACCATTTTCTTCAAAGTGAATGGTCTTCAATATAAATTTAGTTCTTCATCTTTAAAGCAACAAGCACATCAGTGGACTTGGGGAGGGGGATGGGAGGAGAAGAAGGAAAGGTGGGGTGAGGAGGGCACGAGGGAGAGGGCTACAGCTGGGATAAAAAGTGAATAAATCGCAATAAATAAGTAAAAAGGGAAAAAATAAGAAATAAAGCAACAAACACATACTAATCTTTGTGCTTCTTGTACTGTTCTAACTAGTTTTATATTATACTGCACAAGAGAGAAGTGGAGGGAAACTCAGGAATCCAGAAAGTTATTATAAATAAACTCAACTGATTTTTTCTTCCTTGGGAATTCAGTGTTATGAAAGTCCGGCTAGTGTTCCCACCATGTGTATTCAGGGGTTATTCTGACTTTTCTTTATCCCAGACTTTTACCTGAGAGCCAGCGTTCTTCATTATAAGCACCAATTTGAGTTGCTGAGCATAGTTTTTAATTGTGTTATAACACACATAGCACACAGTGCTATAAGTAGAGTACAGATCAGTGTATCAAACACATGTACGCTTCCTATCTCTAAAATACTTTTGTCCTACACAACTGAAATTTGTATTCTTTCAACAGGGACTGCTCACCCCGCCCTCCCCACTCTACCTCACCCTCTAGTCGTAACCTTCCTACCTCTGCCTCACAAGAATGGCACCACAACCACAAGCCTGGACGTTTCTTTTCTCCAGGGCCTGGCCCCCACCACTTAGCTTTTTGTCTCTAGAACATCTGACTGCTGTAGGGACACGTGTTGTGGAGCCCCTGCATGTCCTTTTGGAGTGACTCACTTCACTTGGCAGAGTCAAGGTCTCTCCACCTTCTGGCATGCAGCAGACTGTCCTTTCTTTTCAGGACTGGGCAACTCCCACTCATGTACAGGTCCCATGTTTTCTCTGCCCACTCACCCATCAGTGGACACTTCCACAGTTTCTTTTCTGCCCTGTGAATAGCGCTGCTATCAACAGGCATGTGCAAATACATTTTCAGGGTTTGCTGTCAACTGCCCTGTTGATCAGATGGTGTGGCTTTTCTGTGTTTAGAGCCCTGCATTCTTTCTCACAGTGGCTGGCACACTCGGGTTCTGTTCTTCTCCAGGCCTAACTCTTGTCTTCCTCTGTCTCTCTGCCAGCACCTCCCTTGGTTGGGAGGATGAACCTCACTGGAGTAGTCACTCAACTTGCCACGTCTTTCATGGTGTGACTCTGGGCATTTTCCCGTGCGCCCTAGTCACCTGACTTTTTTTTTAAAGAAGTTATCTATTCATGTCTCATCCCCACTTTTTTTTTCTTCTCATTTTCCTTTTTTATTTATCTCTTCTGTGTTTACCTTTTAAAGAAGAATGTGATTGGGCACTACTTCCATTCACAAGCCTTGCTGAGTTACAAGACCTAGGGAAGATACTTAGCGTTTGTTCTTGGTACTTTGGAAAACAAGCCACAAGGGGAATTCCTCTGTCAGGTTTTTTAAACTTGTGTTCTTACTTCTAATATTAGTACGTGCAGAAAGTACAGGGGATTAAAAAAAAGTATAAGATAAAACTTAAGCCATCTTAATTTTTGTTCTTTCTAAACATGTGTATCTCAGAACACTTAAGTGACAAATATTTGGTATACTAAGGAATCCAGCTCACAGCCAAACACTTCAGACCACAAGGTTGACAGTAAGTTACATTATGTCTTAAAACAAACATTCTACCAACCTGTGGGATCAAACCTATAATACCACAGTATTACAAGTAGAAAGTAGTTTTATCTTCCCTCAGTTTTCATGCATAGATGTTTTAAATGTTACCAAAAACAAACAAAAGTCCTGGAAAATAGTCTGTAATAAGGAATGAGGGTAAGTATAAACTCACAGTTCTTCTGGTGACACTTGGTCTCCTTCGCCATGCTGCTGTGTGGTCATCTCCCTCCAGGGCTGGCATTTCTTCAGTTACAGCAGCGCTGCTGTCATCCACAGTAGCTCCTCATCAGTGCCTAGACCAAGCTTGATCAGCCTGTAGATCTTGTTAGCGTGTGTCTGGGAATCTTCCCAAATGAAGCCAGAAATCAGGAGTGCAGTTTCATACAGCAAGATGGCCTGGTACTTCACAGACTTGGCATTCTTGCCAGCCTCTGCCTTCTGCCTTAGGGTTTCAGTCATGGAGTGATGAGGGTTTATCTCCAGGTGTTTCTTTGCTGCCATGTATTCTCTCCATGGCTGCTGCCCACCCATACGTGCTTGTGACAACACAGCATGGGGGTGTCACCCATCATTTTGACATAACCACCTTTTCAACCTGTTTCTCCAAAACAGTTTTCATAATTTTGCAGAGGTTTTCAAATTTTGTCTTTCTCTTCCTGTTTCTTTTTCTCATCTTCTGGAAGTTCCAGTCCTTATTTGGTAACTGACGCTGAGGTCTTGCCCTCACACTCCTTCAGCTGCTGCACACAGTACTCCTCAATGGGATCAGTCAGATAGGTTACTTGTAAGCTATGGCTCCACAGATGTCCCACCAATGCTGAGTTAGTAGCCTGCTCCTCACTCTCACTTATTATAGAATAGATGTGCTTGTGGCTTTCCTTCGTCCTGGTGCAGCAGTCCTTGAGAGAAACCACCTCATCGCCTAAAGCAGATGTGCAGTATCTCAACAGCTCGGAAAGCTCCTTCCGATTTTGAGAGTCTTCAGGAATCCTAAGCTTCATATTTTTGAGAACTGCTCATAAAACTTTTTCTAGTTCTCTTTATCTTCTGCCAGTTCAGTAAATAGTTCTAAGCATTTCTTGACCAAATTCTTTCTGATAACTTTCAGAATTTTGCTTCGCTGCAACATATCATGGGAAATATTTAGGAGATCCTCAGACTCCACCACTCCTGTAACGAACTTCAGACACTAGGAATTAACTCCTCACAGTTATCCATGATGAAAACCCTGTGTATGTACAACTTGATGCTGTTCTTTTTCCTTCTGTTTTCAAACAGATCAAAAGGAGCAGGTCTTGGGACAAAAAGAAGGGCCTAAAATTCCAATTCTGCTTTACTGCCAAATGTTCTTCCCAGTCATTAGTTAAGCTTTGAAGAACTTTCCATATTCTTCCTTAGTAATATCAGCAGGATTTCTGGTCCAAATAGGCTTTGTTTTGTTGAATTCTTCTTGATCAATGTACTTTCCCTTATCTTCCTCTTTTTCTTATCACCAACCTTCTCTTCTTCTTCTTCATCAGAACCAACATCAGGCTTCTCATCAGACTCCTTTTCTTCTTTTTCTTTCTGTTCCTCTTTATCATCTTTTTCTTCAGCCTCATCATCACTGACTTCCTTATCATAGTCCTTCTCCACAAGAGAGTAATGAAGTAGCCAATAAACTGAGAGTGTTTCTTCACAATCTCCTTTCCTCCAAATAATCAATTTGATCTTCTATCAGATGTAAGATAACTTTTGTTCCACAGCCCATTGATGATCAAGGACATTAACTGGCAATTTCTTCCTAAAAGGCAAAAAGTCTTGACCTCCTCGTCCTCCTTGTCCTTGTCCTCTTCCTCTTCCTCTTCCTCCTTCTCCTCCATTGGTTGGTCTTGGGTCTGAGTTTCCTCAAGCATCTTTGCTGAATGACCACACATGAAACATGACTAGCTGCACCATGAATCTGAAGCAACTGCCAATTTTTTCAATGTGTATGTGTATATGGGGTGTATGTGTGTGTGTGTGTTTGCACTTTCCTGTTGCTCCTTTTCAGTGTTGTAGTGCAGACGCATCCTGAGTACATACAAGGACATGTGACATTTCCAGACAGCTGCTACCCTTGGGGAGCAGGAACAGAACAGAAGCTGGAAGGAGAGGATTCAACTGCATCTGCAGTTGTTTCTTTCTTTTTTTCCTGTATAGTAGGAAATCTATATATATTGTATTCTCTCCATTTGAAATCTTCAAAGTTTAAAATGCTGCCCCTACCCTCAATGATCAAGGCAGATGCTGAGACTCACAGCCAATCTTTGGGCAGAGTGCAGGGAGTCTTATGGAAGAAGGGGGAGATAAAAACAGGGAGCCCTACAGAGACTGATGAATCAACCAAGGACCATGCACGGAGAGGACCTAGACCCCTGTTCAGATGTAGCCAATAAGCAGTTCAGTCTCTCTGTGGGTCCCTGAGAAAGGGGAGCAGGGCCCACCTCTGTCATGAACTCAGCTGCCTTTCTTTGATCACTTCCCCCTGGTGACAAGACCTTGCCAGCCCACAGAGGAAGAGGATCCAGGCAGTCCTGATCAGACTCGATAGGCTAGGGTCAGATGGCAGGGAAGAGAACTCCTTTCAGTAGACTAGTGAAGGGGACAGTGGGGAAGAAGGAGGGAGGGTGAGACCCAGAGGAGATGAGGGAGGGAGCTACAATCAGGATATAAAATGAATAAATTATAAAAAAATTAAAATTTAAAAGAAATTATTATTAGCAACAAAAACTAAATTGCTAACTATTTAAAATTGCATATATATATATTTTTTATCTATATACATATATAGATAAAATGACCCCCAAATGTAAACTTTAAAATTATGGATTACTTGAGCTTTACTGTGAACTAAATAAACAGGATTTTGCCTATACTTTCTCAGTAATCCAAACCTGTCCTGTTACTTTTATGTTAATTTTGTTCTTGGCAAAAAACCCAAGGAAACAACCATAGTTCTACCCTCAGTGACACAAAAGGTGGCACACTACACAAGCTTTATACCAGTCTGTCTACCTGACCCCACGTGGGGCAGCCTGAAGCAGCCCAGTCCACCACACCCCTGCAAGCTGTACCACATGGGCCCAAGCTCTGCTCCAGGAAATAACACATCCCACAACAGCCAAGTGAGATGTGAGGAACAGGTTTTTACATCACATGCCAAGGTGGGTGCTTTCCAGAATGATTTTAATGCCCTTATTTCAAAGTGTTTCCCTCATGAGCTAAAATATAAAGCAGGAGAGAATTTTACAGGGTAGGGGAGGCTTGAACAGTCAGATTAGAGAACATGACATTCTAAAATGAAATTGCAAACAAACATATAGAGTTTGGGTTCAAAGGAGTAATCTTGACAGGGTATAGTCAGAACCATTCCAAGTCAGGTCATGAGGACGTTGGGGACAGGCAGACTTCACTGGGGCCTAGACACAGAACTGAGGGGTCACTCAAGTCACTTCTGTGGTGTCACCCCTCCCCAGGGCACAGTGGTACTCAACTCAATTCAGCATCTCTTACAAAGCTATTTTCGGAACAGAATCCTCGAGATGGGGAGAACCGTAAAGAGCCGCAAAGCATCCTAAAAGATGGTGGTGCAATCACGGCTTAACTCCATCAGGACTCGCACTTGTAAGAAGAGAAGAATCCTTCAGTCAGCAAAGCTTTAGCATTTCACCACAAAACACAAACTTAAAGAGCTACCTTATGTCTCAAATATTGTGAGTCTACTGCATAAGGATGCCCATCAATTACATGACACACAGTGGATGTGCAGCAAATACTTCAATAAATGAATTCTCACAAATTCCCAATTTTTGCCCATTTCTCAGCGAGAAGGAGAAACTCAAGGCCACTTCATCCATCAGATTTTGAATGAAATTATATTATTTTGGTTTCCATTATGCTCCAGTTTTCTGACAAAAGTCATCTGTTTCCCATAAACACTGTGTATCTCAAAGCAACTAAGTCACAGAGGAGACGAGGGTAAAGCTAACCACACAGCAGCTCCACTGATTCCGGAAGCATAGAGCCCACCCTACGCAGCAACTCTTCAGTGTCTATCTGGTGAACTGCAGTCAACGATTTTAGGTATATCATCCACACTGCCATCTTAACACTGAAACCTGGACCCATGCTCAACGTAGAGAAGAATTTAAACCACTACAGTCTGTCTTGGATGCTTCGCAAAGAGTTTGTATTCTTCATAACACAAAGAATGGCACTCAGAGGTGAGCGCTTTCTCAAGAACAGCCCACAGGAGTCTCGAGGTGTTGCTAGCCAAGGCTTCTGGCTACCTAGCACAGCTGTCAGAGTCTGCAATGACAATCATGTGCTTCTCTATCACTGTGACTTTCAGGGACTATGAAGAAAAATGAATCTGGTAGTTTAAAATGTGGCTAAATTGAGAAATATGTCCCGTAATTACCACAGAAAGAAAAGACTCCCCTTTAAATTCAGCTCAGAAAGACAAAGCCTGCTGGAGGCTATGCAGAGACCCTGGCGAGAAAGCGTTCACAGTTGGCCCGGAACTCAGGATTGCCCCAAACAAGCAAAACTCACGGCAAATGTTGACCCGCTGTTTGATGCCACCACAGTGTGGTCTTCCCCGTGTAACTTTATGGAGAGTTCCCACTCAGCCACTTCCGGCCTAACAACTGGCACTCTGAAGCAGAAAGAAAGAAAAGGGTTAATTATATTTTATTCTCTATCAATAAATAATTTCCCTTTATGGCACACATTAGTGTGTGCGGTAAAAGAGTCAAATGACACAGTCTGCATTTCATTTTACTAGCCCTCCAGACATACACTGGAGAGACTTTTAGAAGACAGACACTCAGAAGACAAGAGCAGCCCCTACGGTAACTGCTAGCATCGCCTCTTGTAAGACCGTTTCCAGCGCCCCACGTTTTAACTGGAATTTTAACTGAGACAGCCCTTCATAAATTAATCTTTCTTAAGCAGCATTATTTTCTGCTAACTATTCAAGATATTTTTAATTACAGTAAAATAAACAATGTGACAAATGTGCTACGTGTCCAAAGAGATTAAAAATGAATTAGCTGGCATAATTTGGAGCTTATTTAATTTACTCTTCATAGTCGATGCAGCTAAAGTGGTAGCAGAGAACAGAGGGGTGAGACGTCAGTGAGTAAAGATGCACCCACACGAGTGCAGTAGCTGTAGAGGGCAGTTTAAGGCCTCACTGGGGCTGTCTCCTCACTTGGCCAATTCCTTGCTCAACCTCAAGTGCTGAAACATCCATTCTCCCAGGACCACTGTGTAACATGACTTTCCCACGTTTTCTTCGATAGTAAAACTATAACCTTCCTGATCATGACATTTTTATGGTACTCTACTCACACCAAGTTAATGCTTAATTGAACTGCTTACCATTCGAGTCCTTAAAGGAAAGCTACAATTATTTGCACCTTACTTTTTTTTCTAATTACTCTGGCCTGTGTGACTGATTGGGCCAGCTCCCTTTAGTTAAGCCAAACAAGCAGGAGGCAGACGACCAAGCAAGCTCTGAGCTGGGTTCTGCTGACCCAGAGAAGTGGTGTGAGCTCTGCCTATACTTTTGACCTTGAGCAAATGGACAGAATGAATTTCCTTTCCTGGAACATTGAGGTAGCGATGGTGTTTACACTGACGCACACACACAGAGGATGGATGAGGTGTGTACGGGGATGTGGTGATAGTCCAGGCCTCTGCTCGTTTTGGCCCTGACTGAAATCCTTCCATTACAGCAGCAGTGGGCTCCCTCTCCTGTGCCTCTTAACCTGCCTCAATGACAGTGTAATTTCACTGCCTTCCTTCCACTTAACCAGCACTGTATGTGTAGTAGTTTCTAAAGTTCAGCAACAGCCAGGGAGAGCAAAGGCCCTTTCTGGTGAGGCAGCCGTCTTTTGCCTCCAGAGGAGGTGGGAAGTGCTGATCCCACTGTCCTGTTCTAGCCCAGGACTCTTTCCCACAGAAAACACTCCTGCAGATGGTGGCGAGGCAGAGCAGCCTCTCCTCAGGACCCCGGCACTATTTATTTTTCCACCGCTTTATTTTGATCCACATCTGTTTCATATACATTGTAGCTTGCCCAGGAGGGACCTTACGGAAGCACACAGGCTCCTGTCTCAGCGATGCACTTGAGGACCCACGTCCCTGAGCCTGCAAGACAGCTCCACAGAAACAACCAGGTGACAGGAGGCAGGCGTCCTCTGAGCCCAGCCCCTGGAGCAGCATTTTCCCAGCAAGGTCTCCTAAGGCACTTTAAGAGAACTGAAGATAGCAGTTTCACTGAAGAGACCTCCAGGTGCCATGATTTCCAGGCAGGGTTAGTACTAGGGTTTTGTCTGGCTTTACATGGGTTTAAAAATAGTTTGATTTTGTTTGGTGACTAAAAGAAATGGTTCAGGCATTGATGCTAGTTATTGAAATGTACAATATTGCACCAAAATAGATGCAGATCTGGAGGGCTATGCGCCCTGGTTCTGCAGAATTGCTAAGAGAACACCAGCGGTTATTTTGAAATAACAATTTCAATTCAAAAAGCATGAACATGATAGAAACAAGTACCTAAAGTTATATTTTAAATTTAAAAAAAATTATACCTTTTGATACAACTCAAATTGTCAAAATGGGCCACGAAGTTCAGGGTAGTCCACTTGCCTAGCAGACCTCAGGCCCTGGGTGTCACTCGGCCAGGAGAGAAAAAGGCTAGGTAAAATAATTACAACCCCCTCAAAGGTAGAGCTGACCCATAGTCACCCTAGCAAGGCTCCACGGGGCTCAGCTTCCCCTGGTGAAACACACTCCTTAGAAAGGCTGCCGTCACACCAAGGGCTCACCTTGTACAACTTGGTCTGCACATTCAGATCTGAAACTCTGACTACATACAGCAAATCACCAAACCCAGCACAGCCACACAAAGCCAATCACAGTTCTCCCCAAGTCTGCCTACCTCCGGTACCACTGGACAGCCAGAATCAAGCTGCTCAATAAAATCCAACTTCCCCATGGCTTACAAAGAAAAGCTGACCACTGATCTTTACTAGTTTCAATACTAATACAAAAAACTTAGCAAACTGCCCCAAACACACAAGTGATGCTAGAAATGCACCACCAATAACAGAAACGTCCAGCATTTCAAGACGTTGCACTAGGACAATGGCCATCTCAGAAGTTTCCTTTGACAAACACCAAGGAGCTGCTTTCAGAGACTGGCATGGCCCATCAGAACAGACAACTCTCAAAGGATCCTGAGGAACTGCTTCGTCATAGCTTCCCCAGCGGGTGGCCTGCAATGATCCAGGATGATCTGCTGAGTCCCGCAGCCACTGAGGTCAGTCCCTGCATGCAAATCTCTGCAGGAAGAAAAAGGGCCCCTGAAAGTGGGCCATTCATCTGAACCCAGTTCACAAAATTTCCAGAGTGGCAAAAAGCTATGTTATGCAAGCACATAGATGTATTCAGTGGGGGTAGACAGACATAGATACAGGCCGACTACAAAGGAGCCCTCCCATGGCTCATGAATAAGTCGAGGAAATGATCAGGAAAAAAGTAGGGGAAAGAGAGAAAGATGTTTAGACAGATGGCCCACTTAAAATGCCTGAGATAGGGCATAAGCAATTTTAATGAAACTTAAGACCTAGCACGTGATTTTTTTTTCTTACTTTCCTCAACTGAAGAAGAAAAGAAAACAATTCCAAGGAAGACAAAAAAAAAAAAAATCTGCCTTTTGCTGAAAACTCCACTTTCAGCAACTTCAGACAGAAGAAGGGTCAAAAGAATGAGTTTTGGTAGTGTAATAAATTCATGTAAAATTCTTCACAGAACCATTAGCTATCAAAATGAATAGAAAAAAAAGCATGAAGAGACAGATTAAAGGAATTTTAAACAGAAGTCTACTGCCAAACCAAACAAAATTCTATGCCTTATTATATGAGAACTTACAACAGAGTAGCATTAAAGTTCATCACTGCAAAGACAGATAAAAGTAGCTTTCAGAGAACCCTTCAATGCCAGAAACAGACAAGGAGAAGGATCGAGATCTCCCTACATGCAATTTAAAGTGTGTGCATCCCAGCTCATGACACCACACCAGAGCCTGTCACAAAACTGTCCTGAGCAATCACGAGCACCACTAAGTTCAACATCAGCATTGTAAATAATCAGACAAGCGACTAGAATCTAGTACTGAATATGTCCCTAGAATCCAGTACTGAATAAGTTTGTAATTTTACCATTATTAATAGATGCAAATCCCACTTTCGCCCTCCTCTTGATGTGTGTGTGGTTCTCCTAGAAGGCTTGGAGCACATGAGTCAGAAAAGCAACCCAGCACCACTGCAGGCCTCCCCCATGTGATCAAGTGTAAGCCAGTGACCACTCTGTGACCTCCCCAAGGGGTTGATGCCCACAGTGCCCGTTTTCTTAACAGGAAGAAGATCATCTAAGTTGTATATGGATGGGAGGAGAAAAGACAGGAGGTGCTTGGCATGGTGGTGTGCACTAAGGGTTCCAGCATGCACCAACAACCACTGTGGTCTGCACAGAGGCCGGAACACCCGCCATTGTCTCAGCAACGAAAGGACAGTAGGTGACCTCTTACAGAAGTAGCTATAAATGCAGTCAAGCTGACCATCAGGAGAGAGCATCCCACTATTCACCCTTACAGTATCCTACTGAATAGTTTCCTTGCCCCAAATATTCCATCACCTACCTTTAAATCTCCCAAGCCCCTAGCAACCACCAATTCTATAGTCTGTGCATTGTGCTGCTCATCAGAATGCCACCTGGCAGCAGGCGATGGTGGTGCACGCCTTGGATCCCAGCAGAAGCAAGCAGAGGCAAGCAGATCTCTGTAGCCTGGTCTACAGAGCTAGTTCCAGGACAGGAAAGGCTACACAGAGAAACCCTGTCTCAAAAAACCAAAAAGAGGGCTGGAAAAATGGCTCAGAGGTTAAGAGCACTGGCTATTCTTCCAAAGGTCCTGAGTTCAATTCCCAGCAACCACATGAGAGCTCACAAACGTCTGTAATGAGATCCTGTGCAAATATATATATAATGTATATTTATACATATATTAATATATAATTAATATATTAATATAATAATGCAGAATATATAAATAATAAATAAATCTTTTTTCTAAGAATGCCATCTAGCTGTACCCATAAAAAATGCTGCCTTTCAGACAGCGTCTTTTTACTCAGCATCACACACCTAGGGTGTGGCATCTTTGCAGTTGGCAAGCTCATCTCTTACTGCTGGGTAGTATTTGCTTTATGAGACTGGTTGCTTCTTCCGGCAGTTTTGAACAAAGCTGCTCTAAGCACTTGTGCAGGATTTAGAAAGGATATGGGGTTCCCATTCGTATTCTGATGTCAAGGTGTAGCACTGTTTGACTCTATGTCTTGCAGGAACTTGCCAAAGCATCACCCGGGTGGCTTGTCACTTTGGCTTGCCTTGCCCCCATCCCAGGCAGTGCTGGGTATCTTACCCGGTCTGGCTTGTAGATGTAATAGGTATGGAATGGAAACTTGTTTTTTGACTACTCTAAGGTTTAAGTCTGTGTTTCTCTGTGTTTTTCTGTGTGCGGGCACACGCCACAGAACACATGTAGCAGGGAGAGGGCCCCACAGGCTCTCCTCCCACCCTTACCATTTCTGACTGACTCGCTCTTGTAGATGGACTCACGGACTTGTGGCTGACTTCTGTGAGAGGAGACAGGGGTCAAGGTAGGCTGTGCCTTGCGCCTGTGTTCACCTCTACAGCTTCATTATTTCTCAAGCCCCCTTTGCACAGACAGAAAGACCCCACGGCTTCCTGTGGAATTGTATTCAGACCCATGCACCATCTAAACCCAGCATAAGGCAGGCCACCTTCATCTTTGCCCGTCTGTGGCAGAGCCACAGTTCATACTGAATGTCTCCTCATCACGCACAGCAGTTTTGAGCCTCTTTTATCAACTTTCCTCTGGTTTTAGTATGATGGGTTTCTTACGGTCTGGTTTGTTGCAGTCTTCTTAAGAAACCTACTAAGTTGTTCTGAAAAAAAGTTGTTTTTCAGTCTTTACACTATTTTTTTCATGCTTTATTACTCTGAGGAATGACAGGACAAAACATGCTCTGTTAAGGTATTTGCTTAATTATTTTAATGTTATGTTAAATGGAATACTTTTTTTCATTGATTTTAGTCTATTGAAGTAAAATTTATATTTGACTTTTAACTCGATGCTTTCCTAAATGTGTTAGTTTGGAAATTTGTTTTGTTAAGGTTTTCATGCAAATGATTACGACCTCTCTCAACACGAATTATTCATTTTTCCTTTCTGTTTGTATGTCTTATTTTGATTTTTTCCTTTTTATTCCAATGATTAGAATCCCTACAATGACACAGGAAAATAGTACATGATTTATTACTTTTTATTTGTGTATGTGAGAGAGAGTGAAAAAAGTATGCGCGTGCCCACAAAGGCAGCTCCAGGAGGCTGGAGCTGCGAGACGCGGTGCTGAGAAGGGGGCTCAGGTTCTCTGGAAGAGCATCAACTCTTACCTGTCGAGCCACCGACTCCACAGCTTAAGAAAACAATACCCAACACGGTTTGCTAACATTTTTTGCCCTCCTCACTCTATTGTTTCATTTTGTGATTCCCAACTATGTGTGCTCTCTTTCCTGACAATATCTCCCAAAGCACTGAAGCCATCTTCAATTTTCTACAACATATCTGACTGAGATATATTTTACATTAAAAATAAACACAGTAGGGACTGTCTCTGACATGAACTCAATGGCTGGCTCTTTGACCTTTCCCCCCCCCCAACCCCCCCCCCAGGGAGGAGCAGCCTTGCTAGGCCACAGAGGAGGACATTGCAGCCAGTCCTAAAGAGACTTGATAGGCTAGAGCCAGATGGATGGGGAGGAGGACCTCCCCTATCAGTGGACTTGGAGAAGAAAATGGGAGGAAATGAGGGAGGAAGGGTGGGATTGGGAGGGAATAAGGGAGCAGGCTACAGCTGGGATACAAAGTACATAACCTGTGATTAATGTAAAAATAATAAAAATGATATATATACATATATATATGAATAAGAAAAGAAAAAAGAAGGAAAAAGAAAAGAAAGAACAAAAACAAAACCCCAAAACAGAAACAGAAACAAAACAAGCACTGGGCCTGGACTGACAGCTCAGTGGTCAGAGTGCTGCTGTGTCCGCAGAAGGCCTGAGGCTCTGACGCTCGTAGCCCAGACCTAACAGAAGCCAAGCATGCATGGAGGTCCACCTGAGAGCCTAGAATGCAGGGAAAGAAAGGATCTCCAAAGCAACCTGGCTCTTACGACTAGCTGCATCAGGGAGCTCCAGGTTTGACTGAGAGACCTGCCTCAGAGGATATGGTGGAAGAAACTTGGAGACAGGTTCTGATATATGCTTCCCGTGTCCACAGCCACACACACACACACACACACACACACACACACACACACGTGTGCCCAGACACATGCAAATATACATACATGTAAAGGAAAACAAGAAAACTAATACATAACTTATTTGTTTGGACTGATACCAACTACCATAGTCATGGTATAAAACCTGTTTTAGATTTCCACAAAGACCCTTCTGTGCTCCTTGTGTGTCCATTTACTCTTTTTTCAACTGTACAGAATAGCATTCCTCTACATTCTGATCTACCTATTCTTTCTTCTGTCACCACCAGCCTGCCTTCAGTGTCCATGGCAGATACATTTTACAACAGGAACTTGACTTCATACGTTCTTGTCACTTCCGTTCCTTCATCTTGTCAGTCATGGTTCCTATAGAGCCCTTTAATTCCTTGCATTTATTTACATGCTGGACAGTTTCTACTTACTCTGTCTCTAGAATGGACCACACTTTCATGTTCCTTTGCAGGCCCTGTTAGCCACGGTTGAAAACTGGACGTTTTAGATAGAATGTTACAAAGTTGAAAATTAGACTCCTCCTCCTCTCTGGAAAACACCGAGACTGTGCCTCTGCTCTGAGCTGTACAGGCGGTACCACCTGCCTTACTTGACTTTAATGTTTCCAAAGGAAAAGACAACTCTGCTCCGGTCAGAAACTCATGTGTCTTTTCACCTCCGCACTATCTGCGATGTCTGGAATGACCTAGTAACTAATTCTGAAGACAAAAGGCGATCGCCATGAAAAGAAGCGTTTACTTAAAGGAGGAGGCCTTTGTGAAGAAGATGGTCAGCTAAGCCAGCACTGTCTGTATCCACAGAACCCCAAAAGAGCAAATCAAAATTTCTACAGAGAGCCGAACTAAAGGCAACAAAACACTAAAATATATCTCTAAAATATGCACACACTTCAAAGTTCTTTTTTTTAAAGCAATAACACAGGAACCTTAGTTCAGTTTATCCTATTACCAAGAAAACATTAGTAACTCTAAAGTAGAATCTAAGTATAAACATGAACAACTACTCTGTGAGAATCTCTTTAAACAACCATACTTTCAAACAATGTAATTCAGGAGTCTTTCATTATTGTCCCTCTAGTTTTATTTATACTTTTTAGTATTTCCAAATTTCATGGTATTTATCTCTAGAACTGATTTTACTGAAATCATTACTTGGGGTAAAGACGAAAGGTAAGAGAAACACAAACCTAGTCGTTTCAAAACGCGGACTTACTGCGTGCACTTCTACCTGCAGCAACCTGTTGCCGAGAGAAGGGGAGCGCACAGCAGACAGAAATGAGCACAGCACCAAGTCAAGCCCGCAACACAACCTTTCCTCTTCATCAAACTCCCATCATATGTTCTTTTATGTATAAATACAGAAAGAAACAAGATGAAAAATTAAGCAATATCTTCAAAAAAATCTATTTCCCATTGTACCAATTCCGTTCTCCTTCAATATTGCATTTCTCTCCTCGACAAATCTCTACACCAATTTTAAAATCTTTTTTTTTTTTTGGAACCAGGCCAAACATAAATATACAAATACTGCTCCATCCCTACTGAAAATTACTTTGCACAGATCGGCTAACTTGGATTTTTAACAATCATCTTTGTATTATGCAAATTAATCTTTTGACATTTTCTTATGAATGCACTGATGGTGTTGATTTAGTTTCAATTCAAAAATCAGGGATTTCATTACCCCATAAAACATATCCAGAGTTCAAAGTATTTAATGGAGGTTAAACAAAATGCAAACATTTAATGCAACATTAAGCATGTGAAATAAAAACTTGATTGCCTAAAGAAAGCATGCTATGCTGTTACCCTGGTGACAGGTTAGAAAAGGGATTGTGAGATGAATAGCTGTATGATATGAAATTAAAATGTTTCACACTGAACAATCCAAAATGAATTGGGAAAGGTTAGAGTAGAGAAGAGAGGAATCAATTCTCTGATGGCAATGGTGAATGGGGACGAAGAATGAATAGGATTTGCCAGTGGGGTGCACAGCTGCCAGCCTCCTGCAGCCACAGAATCACAATAATACTGATGGAGTGTGCAAGAGCTTCTGCAGTCAGGGCAAGGAAGACAGGACTCTGCACATAAAGGCTCTTCTGACATCCAGCCCTTGCAGAACAACCAAACGGAAGAGAACGATTTTAAGATGCCGTATTCAGAAGAAGACTACAGATGTGCTACAGATGTGCCATCTTACACACTTAGGCATTCGAGATCAGTGTGTTTTTTAACTTAGCCACGACACAATCAGAGCAAATAGCTGAAAACGTAATAACAGAGGCAGTAAAAAGCCAATACGAAAATTATTGCATTAGTATCTTCCCCTCCTCTTGCTGCTTCCAGGACAGGGGGACGCTTGCTCAAATGCAAGTGTATATTTCATGAGATGTTGCATGGCCACATGTGTTTGGAAATATGCAAAGTATATAGTCAGCCATCAACATATCAACTTCATTGTTGTAAAAACTTGACCTTCCTGAGAATATACATGGATCGAATATAAATAAAAGTTGTTTTATTTCATAGCTGGTGTAAATGTGATATAATGTGATATATCCTTTTAAAGTCAGAAGCTAAATTAAACCTCCTATATTGCAAACTGCACAATAATATTGGCTTTCTTAGAAATGACTTTCACAAGACTACTTTTTCTGTGATCCTTTCCCCAATTATCATTCAATGGTTAAAATCCTATTTGAAACCTGAAACTCACCTTCCAGATGGAAACTTAAGAACAAGTGAACAGATTACATCTGAGAGCGGGAAAAGCCACTGGTTTTAAATAGCAAGAAAAACCTCAGATAATTGCATCTGTCAGGTAGAAACCATTAGGACAGTGATTCTACATTTTATCAGGAAACCAGATGAGAAGAGAATGTACAACACAGGTGTCAACACAACAATAATGCAGAGATGGATGTAAGATAATGTAATCTCTCCTTACAGGACTGTAGTTGAAAGGGTTAAACTGGTGGCAGGCTGTGTGCCTGCAAAAATGCTTGAGATGTCCCAGTAAGCCAAAGCACAGGGTAAGGTTACACACTGGCGCACACAGCCTAAGCCAACCCTAACATCAGGGAACGTTTCATGTCAACGCTGTCTTCAACACTATCTGAACTAGTGTCAGGCGAGAAGTTATGGGGATAAATTAAAATCTGTGATCTTGTTCAATTCAAACAGGTTCAGAGCTGAAGAAGCCAACACTGTCATTATTCAGACAAGAAAATGAGGGCAAAGGTTGAAGCAGTTTGGCAAAGCTTGTACCATCTTACCATGGAGCTGAGACCAAACTCCTGGCACCTTACTGGGCCAGGTCCTACCAAGTGTTCAGAGTTCAGTGCTGGGTGAAGGAGCCAAAACCACCAAAACAACTCAGAATTCCCACCCTGAAAAAATCTAACTAAACAACATGCCATAATCAAGGCCCCTGGTGAGCACATTCTCAATATAGAGAGGCTCGGGTTTGCCACTGCATTCTGTAAGGCGCCCTCATGCAAACTACCTCTCTGATTCATTATTTCTATTGGAACACGATTTTCAACAATATGCTAATTTTTAAAGTGCTAATGCACAGTTTTGGAAAACTATGTTGAAGAGAGTTAATATGGCAAGATGTTGACAATATATTGGTACGTTCTTTTAAAGTGTCCTTGGAAGTGAAAAGCTCCTTTTCTTAAAATCAAAGTAAAGCATAAGACTTTATATGTTTACACAGGAGGCCAGTCTGATTCTTCTGCCTCCACCTCCCAACTGCTGGAATTACAGCCTGTGCCTGGCCTACGAGCTCATCCATGCCTTCTTCTCTAGCCTCTTTTGCTCCTTCTCAAACTCCTTTGTTGTACCCTCCCCATCTAAAAGAGTTACTGGTGCTGGAGAGTACCAAGACTTACACCTAGCTACTGCCATCTCCCGCTGGTCTCCTGGCTTCCATTTTTTTCTATCTGCTTACAAATTGTTTCTAACTCTAGGGTCCAAAGATCTTGTTAGTACCTACACTGCAGCAAGCTCTTTGCTGTGGCTCTCCATTCCCGAGGCACATCCTCAGTCCTACTTCAAGAACCACTGCCCTTCCCTGTCAACTTAGAGGGAGAGAGGAAGTGATGGGGAGAGGAAGAATAAAACATGTGTCTTAGAGTTTCTCTTGCTGCAATGAAACACCGTGACCAAAAAGCAAGCTGGGCAGAAAAGAGTTTATTTGGCTTACAGTTCCATATCATAATTCATCGTTGAAGAAAGTCGAGACAGGAACTCAAACAGGGCAGGAACCTAGAGGCAGGAGCTGATATAGAGGCCATGGAGGAGTATTCTCTATTGATTTGCTCCCCAGTGCTTGCTCATCCTGCTTTCCTATAGAACCCAGGACCATCAGCCCAGGGATAGCACCACCCAAAATAAGCTGGGCCCTCGCCCATCAGTCACTAATTGAGAAAATGCCCTACAGCAGGAAATTATGGAGGTATTTTCTCAATTGTGGTTTCCTCCTTTCAGAAAAACTCTAGCTTGTGTCAAGTTGGCATAAAACAATCCAGCATAACATGGAAGGAAGGAAGGAAGGAAGGAAGGAAGAAAGGAAGGAAGGAAGGAAGGAAGGAAGGAAGGAAGGAAGGAAGGAAGGAAGGAAGGAAGGCAGGAAGGAAGGCAGGAAGGAAGGAAGGATACCAAGCATGACATCGGTTCAGGAAGAGTGGGCCACTGAGCCACCACCTCTCTATGATAAGTTATGTGGCTCAGCAGAAAACACAGATGACAGCCTCACAACCACAGAACCTTACGAAAGATTGAGTTACACAGACACACTGCAGACAGAGGGAAGTCCACAAAGACAGATGGGCCTTCTCCCCAGCATCTGAGAAGCCTGAGGGGCAGAGCTGGGCCTGCCCAGGGTAAGGTAAATTCTCTTGGCTTGTCCACAAGCTCTGTTGCACACTGAGGAGAGCAGGCATCTTGAGCATGTATAAACACTACCAAACAGGACCAAGGGACCATCAGTATGAGTTTTCTGTTTAGCAATTATCAGTTAGTGCAGGAAACTACTAGACCAAATCACAACAATAGTAAAATCATTTCAGATTCACATAACAGAGCTTTTAATACACACCTCTGCTCCTTAAAGTGCTTTTATTCTTAACTTTATTTTCTAGGGATAGAGCCAAGGCCTCAACTTTGAGTAACACCCCTAGGTCCCACAGTGTTAACAATTATGAAGGAACATGACTACATGGCATGCATGCATGTAAGAAGTCATGTTCTGCATACTTACTGGCACCCCAGGAAGCATGCTATTGTTTCTGACATTAACTTTTTTTTCCAGAAATGCCCCCTATCAATTTACTATCTAAATACTATAGTACATGGCAATGTTTTTTTTCCAAGTCATAAACGATGAAAGATTAAAAACCACAGATAAATTGAGAAAATAAGATCTGTAGCCAAAACAAGCAAGCCAGAGGAAAGGCTGTGAGCTACTGGTTTGGAAGCAAAAACATTACATGAATTCATCCATGACAGCCCTGCAGAGCCACACCTAAAGGGTGGCATGCCACTCCACTCCCAGTCCAATCATGAAAGCAGCCCCAGAAGCCAGGCCACGGGGTTCACGCAGCAGACCACAGCTGGAGGAGGCATCAGCACTCTTCTCCGCAAACATGCGAATTCCACAGTCTTTGCTGTTAACAGTGGAGTCAGCTTTAGAACTTCCCACTACAAAACAAGCTCAAATTCCACAGAAAGTCAACCCACCAAAAAGGAACAATTGCTTGTTGCTTGGGAAACACACAAATCCACAGTTATCTGCATAACTGAACTCTAACCTATGTCTTTCACTAGTACAATTCTTCCCATTTATAAGAAAGACAATGCATTCAACAATAAGACACAAAAAGAAACAAAAGCAGCAATGATCAAACTTACAATTTGGGGAAGAAATTCTGCAGACGTCAAACACAAGGGAATAGAGTCACAGAAGGCAGGACCAAAAGCGGGGCGGGCACCTGAGCTTCCTGACAGAGACAGTGAGTCCTCCAGGGGTGTGAGTTATACTGGAGCAGCCGGTCATCAAAGCACACACCTAAACTTTGCCTATTTTTATGCTGAAATTTCCCTTAAAACTTTGGCAAGTGTGTGAGGTGGGGAATGGGTAGGAAGAAAACAGAGAGAATGCTTTTTCATGGCTGTGGAAGCTGGGTAATGATTAGATGGGGCCCACATAAATTGCAGATGTTTAAAGACCTAATAAAATTAATGGTTTCTCCAAAAGAATGGATAGTAAATAGTCATAGTGTAACACTGGATTTTTTAATCACACTATATTAAAATATGGAAATGCAGCTGTGGCCCTGCATCAGCAGGAGACTCCAGTGTGCAAAGCAGCAAGGTACAGCTCTGCACTGTTTACAGGGACTGTTGATGAGTGCGGGATTACACCCAACTTTCACTTTTCACACAGTAAGTCCTCTTCAGAGTCTCACCTAGAATAAAGGAGTGGATTTATTTCTTTTAAGTAAAAGCCAACACAGCTCCTAAAAGTCACATCATTTCCCTTTTAACTACACTTAGGGCTTCTGAAGTAATAACAATCCAAAGAGTAAAAGATTGAGGGCAGAAATGTCACAGTCATCCAAAAAGCAACCACAGGCCACATGAGGTTGAGATTCACCCCCTGCTAAGCAGCCCCATCCACAGACCCCAGTAAAGCAGGGCAGCCATGATGAAAAGGGTCATTGTGTTGGCAGAGCACATAGCCTGGGACCACATGTGGCTACTGAGCACTTGAAATATGGTCCGTGATGAAGAACCTGGGTTTTAAGTATAATCTTAAGAGCACATGTGGCTCCCGGCTTCCACTCTGAACTGCGGGCAATCAAGGAGAGAAGTCATCAGATTCAGGGCTCTGCTGACCACTCGCCCTCCTGCCAATCATCTGTAGTTTATGGAACCATTACCTCTCCCCTTTCTCCAGATCTCAGCCACTGAATCATTAGTCCTAAAAGGACGGTACACTGAGCTTCTAGCACTTACTCTAAAGAAGCCACACAAGTGCAACCCATTACGTATAAGACGCAACTCCACACAACCTGCTATTCGTCCCCCTCCTCAGAGGCAGCGTGGCTTTCCCCTTCTACCACCACCCCACCCTCTCACTGTTCCTCTTGTGGGAAAGCAAAAAGAAAGGAAAAGAAATTGAAGTCATCCAGTTTCAGCAAGACCGCAGCTTCCCTTGTAAGGGTTACTCTGGCAAGCACAGACTTATGAGCGATGACCCCACTGCTGAGAAGCAGCGTTGCCCTTGAGATTTGCCTACCCTAGTAGAAGGTGTGTTCCCCTTCTACCTGGGTTACCAGAAAGTTTAAAGTTACCCTTGGGGGTTACTGTCTCACCCTGGTGTTATTCCCTCTTGCATTCCAGTTTTAAACACCCAGATTGGTTCCTAGCACTATTAGTGTATATTTTTCAAGACTATCAAATTAATGAAACAAAAATAATCAATTCAAGCTAAGCTGAACAGAATTCCCAGCAAATCTCAGAGTGGCTTCTTACTTCTACTCTAAACTAGACAGCTAAAACAGTCTTCCCTAGTTAAGAATGCAAGCTATACTAATTCACCCACAGAAGCACATTAAACCAGGAGTTTATTGTGCTTTCCCAGAGACCCTGAGAAGAGAGAAGATCAGCAGGTCTTTTACTGGCATTTCTTTGTGCAGACAAGACAATCATGAATATTTTCAGCCCCTTCACTCCGTACCTTGAAGGCCCTTGAAAATGCTGAGCTCGTAACTGGGACGCCACGAACAACGATGATGCTATGGCCAATAACTGATTTCTCTCACTCCGTGTTAACGTGTGTCCTGTGGGAAATAAATCAATCAATCAACCCACATCTGTAATGTTAACATTTTCACTACCCTCTTATACTCACCAGCCATTCAGACAAGAACTTTACCAGGCATCTCTAATGGACTCACTATTGTACAAGGAGCAGGTGAAGCTCAGTAAGAAACAAACAAACAAACAAACAAACAAACAAAAACCCAAGCCTTGCTCACTAGAAGCTCACTGCCTACCACGGGAAGAGATTTATTTATTTTGCTCTGTTTTCTAAATTTATTCATTTTCCAGCTAGAATACCAGAATGTTGACATTCTTGGAAGTAAATTGCCAGTTAGTACTTAATAATTCTTATTTTTACACAAAACCATGACTTAAATTTCAGTAGAAGCTTCTTTTCAGTAGTAGCAACTTTTCAAAGCTATTTCAACTTTTTTCAAACTTATTCACATTATTCAGTATAGAAGAACAAAAAATTACCAACTTTTCTAAACCTATGACTCGGTGCCATGCCTTTTATTCTAAAAGTTTTTAAAGCCATTTTCAGAACGAATAGTGTAGCTACTCTGTAACACGGTCAACTGAAGTGTTAAGGGCATACATATTCAAGACGGTCAAATCTCTTCATAGCAGCAAGCAGAAAGGCTGGCTAATACATGGCCAGTCCCTCTTCGGTACCTTACCACCAGCCTCTCAAGTACAAGAAAGTGCTAATGTATATTGAATCTTTTAGAGAAAGAAAACAACTGCTGAGTTATAAGTGCATATAAAATGATAAAACCAGGGCTTTTGAGCCAGCTCAGCGGTTAACAGTATAATGGATCTTGAGAGTTTGGTTCAGAGCACCCAGGCCCAATAGCTCAAAACCATGTCTTTATTTTAAATTATGTGTAGAAGTGTGTCTGCATGTGGGTACATACACATGAATGCAGGTGCTCATGGAGGCCAGAGGCATTGGATCCTCTGAAGCTGGAGGTATAGACAGTGAGAAGCCACTGACTTGGGTGTCAAGAACTGGGTGCTCGGGAAGAGCAGCCAGTGCTCTTAACTGCCGAGCCCTCTCTCCAGCCCCAGGAGAGAGATTTACAGAGGTGAACAGAACAGAAGAGCCATATATATGCTTTGCCATATATATATATATGGCAAATCCAGACCCAAGGAAATCTCTAGGAAGCACATCAGGTCCTCACACCCATCACTCCCCATCCACAAGTTTACTCTAAGGAAAGTGTGGCTAAAAGGCCAGATGTTCCAACTTCTGCAGAAGCAGACTGATGCTGGTCAAGGGCAAGGCCATGTTTGTCAAGAATGAAGGACTGATTCAAAGGTGTGCTTTTCCTGCCTCAGTCAGAACCAGAAGGCAGATCAATCAACTCATCAATTATTAAATTAACAAAGTTCTCTCTTCCACAATTTCTCTCTACACCAAAATCCAGTTGTCTCCAGGGCAAGTGGTCTAGGCCCTGGCAGGCCTCACGTGGGGATGACTGGCTCCAGTGGCAGAAGTGTATAAAATCTGCGCGTGTCTAAGCAGGGCCAGACACTGGAGAGTGTGTGGTCAGCACATCCCTTGAGAGCTCCAAACCAACCATCTGCTATTAGTCACGTGACAGCAGACAATCACATGGCACAGCAGCTACTGGCATGCAAATGTATTTGAAAGACAGAAATGATTTGAACATTGTTTTTAAAAATAAACTTAAAACACTCAATTTAAATATAAGTATTTCTTTTAAGATCTGTAGCACATTCTTCTACAGGAAGGTAATTCATGAAAAAAAAAAAAGGTATGGAAAGCCCAAGCCATCCATTTCTCTTTGGGACAAATCCATACACTGAATGAACCACAACACATCAAGGGAGCTCACATCTGACTCTAGGATTCAGAGGCACCCCTCAGTGACCTCATAAGCCCCAACCTTGTGGGCCCTGGCATGTCCCTGACCTCCTTCTGAGTGTGCATGAAAATACCCACATCATCTTTCCTAAGCATTCTATGTGAGTTGGGTCACAAAAATAGGACCCAGACTTAAACACCTAGAAAACAAGTTCTCCAAGTGGCTCAGGGATGAAGTGGGGCCCTAGGAGCCCTGCACAGGCCAGCAAAGCTAGAGTTATTTTCCTGTGTGCTTTTTATTGACCCTCATTTGCAAGGTGAAGTATTTCTGCATTTCTTCCTAGAGCCTAATGGTCCAGACCCCAGGACATAAAATATATGATGACATCATTGCTCTCATGTCAACACCAAGCAGATTTACTATAGGTATTTACAAATGAACCAGTGAGCAAGTTCCAATTCCTCAGCAACATACAAAGATCAGTAGATACATTAGGGTCTCTGGGCCACAGACTAATGGTCCTCAGACTTCCCAGGGGATGGGAGGCTCAGTCACAGGCTTTGAAGTTTCTCCTCAGCAGCACACAAAATACAGAATACGATAACGCATATGTATACTTTCTGTTTCAAATTCTTACAAAACACAAAACAAAAACCAGTACCTTCTCAAAGGAAAAGACAACCCTGACACTACTTTCAAAGGGGCTTCATGTTAAAGTGTAGCAAGGCACCAGAGAAAGAGGTCCAAGGTGCTCATATCTGGCCAACTGAAATTACAGTGCTTTTTTGTTCTTTTGGGGGTTTTTTTTTGGGGGGGGAGACTTATTTGTATGCATTCATTCACTCATGTATTACAAAAAAAAAAAAAAAAAAAAACGGGTCTTACCTATAACAAGAGCTTATTCATTTTTTTCCTTTAGCTTCAAACCAAAGAAAATTTGCTTTTCAAAATTCAAATGTAAAAAAAAAAAAAATCAACAAAAAAATTATTGTGGATTCTATTTTTAAATTTTAGATTCAATCATGTCAAAGTTCAAATCTATGAAACTTTTGTAAAAGTGCCCTCAGTTACAAATAGATTTGGGGAAATCAACATATATAACAGAAAAGTTTAATGCAGCCATAGAAACCAGCAATTGCTTATAAACAGTGATGAGATGGGGCCAGATGGGAAACAGATGGGAGACCCCAACAGGGCAAAGTGACCTGGCCCCAAACATATTGAGAAGATCCTGGACTAGCTTCTCTTACTACTTTCTGCTGTCTCTTGGGCACACACCTTGAACCATCAAAGATGATGGCTTACCATAACTGAGATTTGCTCTGGGGGGAACTGTGGAAGGCGAAACCAAAGCACAGGAGATAGAAGCCACTCAGGGAAAGAGGAACTGGCTTGACGGTAACCTCAGTTAAGAGAACAGTGGGAAGGCACAGCCACAGAAGGTCTGATGGTGTTCAAAAGCCTGCGGCCTATGAACTGGGATCCCAGTCCAGCTCAAGGAACACCCAAGCTGTAACGGAAAACCTCACCATCAGCGCGAGAGGTGCACACTCGCCCTTCTGGCCTACCATGTACAAGGCCCTGCATTCTGTCCCAAACATTAAGGGAAAATAACTAATGCATATATGAACTCACACAGACTGACTGCAGACACAGTGTCTGCAAATTCAAACCAGACAAAATTCAAACTTGGAGAAGGTGAAGTAGAAGCAGAGTCCCACCCATCTCCAAGATGCTATTTGCAACTGATAGGTGCTGGAACAGGAAAAAAAAAAAATCTGTTTTCTCCAGTGGGGTGACACTGTGCATATCAGCCACACTCCAGAACAGGCCTCAAACTCAGGAATAGTTGACTAGTACAAAATGGACTCCAGGGCTTCTTTGTGTACATTTTTTGTTGTGGTTTGTTGCCTTTTATCTTTTTTATGTTGTTATCATTTGGTTTGGGTTTTCTTTCTAAGAAAGATAAAGAACAGTAGGCTGGGTGGGTAAGAGGGAAGGCCTCTGGTAGGACTTCATAAAGGAGAATGAATATGATTAAAATATATTTTATAAAAAAATTAAAAAAATAATTAAAAGGAAGTTTAAGAATAGAAGCAGCCAAGCACAGGCGGAGGCAAGAAGGGTACCTCACATTTGAAGCCTGGGACACAGTGTAAGACCCTGTAACAAAGAGGAAAACAAACACCCAGAGCCGGTTCCTGGCTGTCGGTTCCTGGCTTGGCTGTTTTAGTGATCATGGAGCTTCTTTGAGTTTGATAAAAGTGAAAGCTGAGATGAATTCACTGTGAAAGTTTCTTGTGGGCAAATTAAGACAGTCATTCCTTCTGTTGCAAACAGGAGAGTCTGTGTTGGTAATTCTCACTACAAAGGAAATTCAGTGAAGTGTTCCTTGGAGAAGTGTGTCTGTGCTAAGCTCCTTTCTCAGCTGAAGGGGATTGTGGCTTCTAAAGAATTTGTGATATTTCACATAATGCTAAATGTACACCAAGTATAGTCATCAACTCAAATGAAAGATTTTAAACACCATTTTCCTTTCCTGTTCCTTACTTCCCAAATGCACACTCATACTCACTAACAACTACACGTGAGTACACACAACACTCACATACATAAAAATGACTCACATTTCTCCTACCTACTTCTTCTTTCCACATACTATTTTCTATCATGTTACTGACACAACGAATTATCTGAGTAATTGTTGAACCATATGGAAGTTCTGAATCTTCTGCACAACTTCCGTAATAGCTTCTAAACTTCAGTAAAGAAAACAAAATATGAGAACACATAGGGTGAGTTGTTTATCTAGATATGTGTGTAGAAGACTTGGAATTCCAAAGTATCCCTTTTCTCCACACCATAGATAAGACTTGTTTTCATTGACTAAACATGTGTTTATACAGCTCCTGTGGGCTGTCGCTAAGGAGACAGTAAGAAGCAATGCCCTAAGTGATTCTGACCTCAGGATAGCAAATGTTAATGAGCTAATACTCAGTTATCACACTGTAATCATGGCCAAGATATAGTTTATCCTGTACTTTTGAAAATTCAAAAGTTTAAAAAAATAATCTGATTACTTTTTAAGAGTAAAAATAAAAGAAATTCTTAATTTCCCAATATTAACGATAAAATTCAGACAGCATTCAAATTGGCTATTTTCAATTTAATTTACAAAAGCTTTGTTGTACAGGCTGAACTAAAAAACACTTTCCAAATGTGTTCAACAGTCAGCTACCTTAGGCTGAAGTGACTCTGCAGACCACTTTTTATACTAAAACATGTGTTTTGCTTTGCTTTACATTAACATGGTCGTGCCAGTGATCAAAAGAGCCTCCCACCTGTTCAGCAAAGGCGGCTAATCCACACCCAAGCCCGAGAGGTTCTTGAAATCCAAGACTCAGCCTTCAAATCGCAGTTCACAAAAGATTTATGATGAGGTAGTGCCACAGTCTCAGGTAAATCCAGCACTCCCTACTCCTGTCAGCCAGGTCTGCAGCACTGTCTCCAACGTGGAACACTCGCTGACAACTTGTCAGTGTTAAATTTAACACAAGGACATTTTCTTCATCCAACGTGCATTTTTTTACACATAAAACGATTACCTGAGAGACTGTCCTCGGACCTTCACATGCACCACACCTGGAGTGCTCCTAGACTCTCACACAGGAGCATGCATTGTACACACATTGTTTTATTGTTTTTATGAGAAAGCTAAAGGTAGTAATATTCTTGAATCACCCCCACAAACTCAAAAACATGATGTTAATGGTCAAAATACTCCAAAAAGCTAATATACCAAGCAGAACAGAAGCCAAAGGACCTTCATTCGTAAACAAATTTTAAAACTGTGTTACAATTAGGAATAAAACTGACAGAACTCGACAGGTTTCTGGGAACTGATCAGCTCAGCACATAGCACACGTACCTGTGAAGCCATTGGGGTAGACATCGGAGAGGAACTTAGTGCTGAGGTCTCCCTGCACAAAGCGCGTGTTGATTATCACCTCCCGAAGCAGCGGGATATTGTGTGTGACACCTAAAAACAGAATTTCAGACTGAACTGGAGAACCGATACAGTGCTCACCAGAAGAGTGTCAAGACCTCAGTTTCAATCCCATGGGAAAATGCAGAGCATAGCTGTGCCTGCCTGTGATGACAGCGTTGGCTGTGCCGAGACGGGGGCAGGGGGTCTCCTGGGGCATGCTGGCCAGGCAGTCTAGTCAAATCGGTAAGCTCCAAGTGAATAAGATGGACAGCGACTACGAACGGTGCCACCATTGGCCTTCCCCTCTTTCTCCCTCTGTCTGTCTGTCTCTCTTTCCCTCTCTCCCTCCAAACATAACTCAATCATTTGTCTCTTCTTACCTAATAAAATCATTAAAAAATACAAAAAAAAAAAAACCCACTCATTCAGACAGCCTCTATTCCCTACTCTACTTGTAGCTAGGCAGGACAACTAAGTTCTAAACAAGGAAACGTAAGTTTAACTGATGTGTTCAACATCTTTCTTTCATCTCCTCCTCTTTGGAACTTTCTGCTATGGCAGGAACTTCACCTTGGCAATGTAAATAAAACAGATCAACCCTTAGTCTGTTTGCCTATCTGTGTGTGCATGTTTATTCTTTTAAATGACCTCACTATCTGGAAGGACCAATAATAAAAAACAAAGTACATTTCCACAGCACCCATACTGCTATACTTAGACACCTTGGTTATAGCAGGTTATCATGAACTTGAGCTTTATATATGTGGAAGTGGGTTTATCTTTTCAAAATGACTATTCATCCCTAGGCTAATCACTATTTACAACTTACTACATCCTTCCAGGCATTTTTTTCTACCCATCTCCTTATTCTAGGCCACATTAAGGACCTATGTAAACATGGCGGCCATCTCTGTTCCCAACTCACAAAATACTATACATCTAAACTGTATAAAATCCAATTCTCAATTATCCCACCTCTCTCAAATATTCATATCAAGTTCCAGAATTCTAGTAGGAATGTATTACTTTTTACAAAAATTCCGTAGATAGAGTTATCCTGCTTAGAGGGTGGTATAATAAATCATCTGTGAAAAATGCACCCCTATCCCAACCTAGCTTTGCTGGCAACAACTGAGTTCACTGCCAAAAATTAATGCTTCCAAGAGCTTAACCAGCAGAGGAAACCTGAAATCAACTACACGCCTGAAACACAGGCATATTAGACACATACGAGGACTTTCAACTAAAACAAACAAAAACATTCACTGCAGAGGTAACAGGAGGCCTACCACTGCTCTGATGGCCTGACGCAGCCCTGGACACAGGGGGACATTTCTCTACAAACAGGCAGTTTTGATAAGATGCCTAGAAAGGCAAACCAAAGGGCAAGCATTTTAAAACCTTCTTGAAGGGGGGATCAGCACCTGGACTGTGCATTCCAAGTAGACAAAATCAAAGCTCTTTTGAAGAACAGATCTCATATGGCAGACAGACATCTATGCCTGGGAAATGAGCACAGCAAGGCTCAGAAGAGGAGTCTGTTAGTACAAGGAATGTTACATGTTTTGAGAATTTTCGAGAGGCTGGAGAGATGACTCTGTGGTTGTGGTTAAGAGCACCTGTTACTTTTGCAAAAGACCCAGGTGCAGTTCCCAGCACCCACGTGGTGGCTGACAACCACCCAAAACTCCAGTTCCAGGGGACCTCTTCTGAACTCCACGGGCACCAGGTACACACATGGCGCACATACATACATATAAACAAAACACTCAGACACGTAAAATAAAATCAATACACTTTTAAAAATCAGAGAATTTCACTGTTGTACAAAGCAAATGGTTGCCAGTGCGCATCTGTGTGGAGGGCTGCAAGAGGCCACACAGGCGAAAGAGAAGGAGCAGGCGCAGCCGGATGCAGCTCAAAGTCCCATGCTGCGGTCAAGGCACAGGAAGCCACAGCAGCCCCTGTCCCAGAACAAGAACCGTGGTGAGAAGCCAGGCGAAGGAAGGTTGCTTTATTCATCCTGAGGCAGAAGACTGCACAGGGGTGGGACCATCCACACCTGTACATTGCAAATCACCCCAGCTGTGGTCCACAGCACGGCTGAGAGCATCCATGGAAAAGGAGCTGGCGAGAAAGACAGGTTTAGCCACAGCTGCATGGCTTACCTGGTGTCAAGGGCAGGGCCTGAGTCACAGATGTCCTAATCTTGAGTTCTACAGTGCAACAGAGGTGCCTCAGCTAACATGGAGAGTCTGAGAGGAAGAACGCTTGCTTCCCTTTGACAAGGGAGATGCCTGTGAGGAGACAGGCTGGTGCTATGTGAATGGCACCTACTCCATTGCACGCCCAGCAGAGGGTAAGCCCTGCAGGGCCAGCAAGAGAAGGAATCAAAAACAGCAGGAGGACTGAGCACATCCTCTTCACCAATGCTTAGTCCTGACTGGATGTGCCAGACTGGGTTGGGGGGGGGCTCCCCTTTTCTGAGGAGACAGAGAGGAGGCAAAAGGGGAAAAGGGTGTGATGGCAAGACCCAGAGGAGAGGAAGGTGAGGGCTGTGATGGGGATGTAAAGTCAATAAAAAAAAAAAAAAAAAAAAGAAAGACTAGCAGTAGTAGCAGACAGGATGGAATCAACTGGCACACTGTTACAGGAATCACAATACCCAAAGTGAACAAGAAATAACAACCTATGGGTGGGAACACATTCAGAAGACTGAAGCACAGCAGTGATTTAAGTCAAAGAGAGAAAAGCAATTGTTCTTAAAAACCAACAGCTCAGTTTGTCCATTTACAAGTCATTCTCCCCAACCAGCCACTGAAATAGTAGATAGTAAGGCAGTCTAACCTCTATGATTATCGTTCCAGTTAATAAAATAAAATGTTTGCCTACATTTATAATATTTCACATTTACCTCAACCTTTAAAGATATCTGCTCTTCAGTTTCCCTTTACACTTTAGTCCTGGCACAGGCTTCTCAGCCTTTCACACTGCCAGTACCCAGACAGTTAGCAGAGACCTGCCTTCAGAAAATATGGCATGACTTAAAAGGCAGTTTATGATCATTTGGACAAGATAAGGTTACTTTCTGATCCTGATATCTAAAATATTGAAAAAGTGCAAGTTCCAGGATGAATGGCATTTCATTCCATATTCAAAGTTGAAAAGGGGTGTTTACTTTAGAAAAGACGATCCCAAAGAATTGTGAACAAATATTATTTATATTTAGAATATGAAACAACAGAGCCAGACACACAGATGGGTATCTACTAGCACACAAAGTCTTAGGGACTCTAACGGCCTTTCCACCTACTTCATAGCTGACTCAGCTTTCATCATTTCCTTCCCTCCATCCTGTCTCCTTTCTGCCTTCATGTCACATGTGTCCTTTGTACTCCCCCGCCCCCCATCACCACAGAACTTTTTACACTTTCTTGGTCTCCTTTCTGGCTTTACCCACATTTAGTCCTGTTTATAAGTGTACACATACTCGCTACAAACTAGAGCAGTAATGATCATATGAACTGGAAGGTACGGTTGGTGTCTTTCTGAGTCTGGGACACCTCCTTAATGTGATTTTTCCAATTCCATCCATTTCCCTCAATTTTTCATAATTTCATTTTTCTTTGCAGTGACATACCAGACTTTCAATACACATCCATCTATCGATGGGCACCTAGGCTGCTTCCATTCCATTGAAGACTCTTTTTAAATATTTCTACTTGCATAGCAAATACAGCATGAAAAAAAACCTTATATTTCACTAAGTTGCAAGAATAAAATTAAAACTCAAATACATTTGACCTTAAAGTTCTCTGAATAACATACCATATGCTACCATGTGAAATCAAACCACTGTGTTTTCCTTCTCTAAGGTACATAGTGAACTAACACTACTTTTTTTCATATATGGCTAATAGCACAACTAGCTGTTCCAAGCAATAATGTCCAGAAACTAATTCTAAAGCCAAAACAGGAACAATCAGGAAACTGATCCATACACAGAAAGCTTGAAACAACAGATGGAAGGAGCGGTCCCCAGGAAAAGTACCACTGTGCATTTAGTTTGCCTTCTTTCCGTGTCCCAGGAAAGACAATGCCAGGTGAAGGAGTCCCTGTATATGCAGTAAGCAGACTTTGGGAGTTAGTTTACAGGCCTAGCAATATTATTAATCACCTACTCATAAAAATCATGAGTTGTCAGGTTTAGATTGAGACCTGGGGTGACCTGTGCAGAGTTCACCAGGTCCCATCTGCATGGGAGATCATGACCAGGACATGGAGGGAGGCCCCTGGAGCAGGCTTCTGACTGCCTGCTGCTTCCAAAACAGCAGGCCAGACACTGGCTGTGCACTCCACCAGGATCAAACGGAGGCCGAGGCCACTGCTTCTTTCATGGGGACTTGGAAATTAAGTTTAAGGTAGGTATACTATGCTCTAAAGTTTCTCTACTTCCACAAAAGCTCACAAGTAATTGTGGAGTTGGGGGGGGGGTGCCCACATCTGACCAATGAAGCAGTTACTTGACGATACAGTAAACTCTCCTTCCTTCCCTGCTCTTTACAAACAGCTTTAAAGACATCTGCTCTTCAGCATTCACCAGGTAAATAAGTAAGCATCAGAGATAAACATCTGCTCTTTAGTATTTACCAGGTAAATAAGTAAGCATCAGAGATAAACATCTGCTCTTTAGTATTCACCAGGTAAATAAGTAAGCATCAGAGATAAACATCTGCTCTTTAGTATTCACCAAGTAAATAAGCAAGCATCAGAGATAAACATCTGCTCTGTAGTATTCACCAGGTAAATAAGTAAGCATCAGAGATAATGGAGGAGAGTAGGAAAGGGGACCTTTATTTAAAAGAAAAAAACTTACTCTGTAATAATTTCAGGAATCTTAGAAAGCTGGACAAACTAGTACGGATAATTACTGTTCACCCGTGACCCAGGCTCTGCATCTGGGGTAGCTGAGCACATCTCTGTGCTTGACCCTCTGTATGCATGGAGCACGGACCACACACATCTTTTTTTTCATGTAAACACTTGAAGGTAAGTTGAAAATAGAATAGCCTCTAAATATCTTCCTGACATTTGCTAAAAGGAAGACAAGTCTCTTCTGCAATCACAAGTCTTTTTCTAATCTGCAGACTTTATTCATACTCCTCCAGCTATCCCATTTATGACTTTCATACAAAAGAAAGCCTTTTTCTCCTGGTCTAGGACCCAGTGAAAACCCTGCAGCACTGAGCATTCTCATGCCTCGGATTTGCTTTGATCTAGATTAGCTGCGGACTTCTCTTGTGTTTACTGACCTTGACACCTTTGAAGATCAGAAGCCATTTATTGTGCAGATTGTCTTTTAGGTTGGTATGTCTGGTGCTTCCTCACAATTATGTTCAGTCTACCTATTTTCAGTTGTATGTGTGTGTGTGAGAGAGACAGAGAGAGATAGAGAGACAGAGAGAGACAGAGATATGACCACAAGAGCCACAGGACATGGCTTACCACGCAGCAGTGGTGAGCCCTGGCTGCCTCATAATGCTGCTAGTGTGAAGCAGTTTCCACCGTGCTCTTAACATGTATTACAAAGGGACATCAAGAGACGAGAAAATGGCAGTTTCTCCATATTCCTCATTAGCTTCAGAATCTACTGGTTTTCTTGGATTTTATATTCTCAGCACAGCACTGCCTCCACAAGTACTGGTTTAGGATCTGTGTGGAGGAGCCACACACCTCCTGTCCCTCCAGCCCTGAGGGCACTGCTGCTGGCAGGGCTGACCATCTCCCCGTCTCCCCAGTCGTGGCCTCTTCAAGCAGCTCCTGTGTCTTCCTAACACTTTTAACATTTTCCTTTCTTCATTTTAAGGTTTGCACAGTGTCACACTGTCGCCAAAACTGGCCTGGAACAGTCACAACAATCCTCCTGCCTCAGCCTACCATGTAGGTGGACTACAGGTGAGTGGTGGGGTGACTAGTGTGTGACTAGTAGTGTGAATTACGCCTGGCCTGAGGTCTCTCCGACACAGCTTTCCCTTCTTACACGAGTGGCTCAGGCTCATCTTATGCTTTTCCTGAAGCCAAGCCTGGACACAGTTAGTAAACTGAGTGGACAGAAGCCAAACATGTGGACAGACCACTCTGCAGACATTTGTCATCCCCCAAATGTCAAGAGTGCCAAAATTCAGCACCCTCAGCTAGAGAATGAGCATGTGTGTATATGTGTATATACGGATGTGCACACATGTACACACAAACACACACATACACCCCTTTACACAAGTCATCATCTATACCAAAGCCCAGGCATTCTCATGAATAGCTCTAGACTCTTACCTCTTACCGCACACAAGGCTCCCTCACCCTGTGCACTCACTCCCACATCTGTTACTGCCTTTCTGACGGGGGGGGGGGGTGGTAGGTGGGGGAGGACTTGGTTCTTATTACCCACAAGACATCCATTTATTTCCTCAATTTCAGAATGTACACAAATTGGTTTCAGACTGCTAACCCATCAACTATGAAAATAAACCTATTAACTAGAGGTGAGTATTTGTTTAGACATATTTTCTCTTTAGCCCAGGGACATGCACAGTTAATACAGCTAAATTGTTTGGGTTAGCTCTCTTAAGCCCTCATCCTTCACACGACTCTATTACTCATCTGAAA
This sequence comes from Pachyuromys duprasi, assembly GCA_028658305.1. Taxonomy (NCBI): domain Eukaryota; kingdom Metazoa; phylum Chordata; class Mammalia; order Rodentia; family Muridae; genus Pachyuromys; species Pachyuromys duprasi. Next base: position 62,627,643 of record CM053745.1, on the reverse strand, counting down.
TATATCCCATTAGTTGTTAGTATTCTGTCTTAAGTCTTCAACCCCAAAAAGAAATTAGTCCAATATTCACAAATAGTCACATTCAGAGTCAGAGAACAGACAACCTTTACTCCATTTACTTGCTTCTCATTTGCCACTCATATCCGCCTCCTGCTGATCTGTTGCTTTATCTGTATCCCGTCCGTACAAGTGTATATGAGTTCCCACAGAGGCACGAAGAGGACATCAAATCCCTGGAGTTAGCATGATGAGTGGTTGGGAGCTGCCTGGTGTGGACGAGGAGACCACACTCGAGTTCTGGAAGAGCAGAGGCCAGAGAAAGCCAGCAGCCAGGCTGGCCTGGAGGGTGCTCTTAGACCCGCTCTGGCCATTCAAAACTCTAATGTACAATTAAATCTGATCACAAGGTCAGTACTTAGTTAGCATATAATTTACTCCTCAGGGCAGGCAAGAATAACCACTTTCCATGGTAAGAATAACCACTTTTCATGGTTATTCTGAACCTCTGATTCAGTCACCCCTGCACCTAGGAGGCTTGCACAGGCACCTGAAGATGGAGACCCTCAGAACACAACGCTCTTTCCAGCAAACGATCCACCTCTGAGCAGAGCCAAGAACTGTTCTCCCAGACCCGAGGAGATCACATGCGTGTGAGATGCTGGATTCCTCTCCACACATCTGTAAGTTCCCCACTTCCCAAGCTCTGGAACTCACAGACAGTGCCCCAGCAAACGTACCAGCTGAGTGCAGGCCAGTAGCTCTTCAGCTGCTCATGCTGCTTTGAGTGCACTGAGAGGAAAAGGAAGCCCTGGGTTCAACTAAACAACTCACACTGCAGAGTCACATACCTGTGCCCAGTGTTTCCTCTACTCACACTTCTGTATGAACACAGTGAGCAATTCCTGCCTGGAATTACCCAACTGCAAAGCCTCCAGGCCCTTCTCCAGAACCGGATGCTGCACACAGTAGTAGAAAGACAAGCGGGACTTTACCTCGGATCACGTAGTTATCCAGGGCATCTTCCATCCTCCTCAGCGCTTCTGCTCTGTCACACCCATATGTGATCAACTGTGCACAAACAGAACGTGTGCAGAGTCAGCCAGATCCTGAGCAACTAGGCCTCATAAAAGCTCAACACTTCCTAACACATTCCCCAGTGTGTCCTTTCAATTTTTTAATATAAAATGTGTCAATTGAGGTTTCTTTGAATAAGCAAATGAGAACCAGCCCATCTCAGACTTTCCTTACATATGTCATTGTCAGAGAAAAAAGAACAGTCAAGAAAAAGCAAACATGCTCTGAAAACAAGCACAGAAGATTGAGGAGAAGAGAGAGCAGGGCCTAAGGAACTGCCACAGCACACCACGTGGCACAGCACGCCGGCACGTGGCATGCTGGTACCTGCCATGGCACATGGCACAGTGTGAGGCCAGGGAAAAAGCTCTAATTTTCCTGTTTTTCAACACTTCCAAGTTTGAGTTCCTAAACAGCTAAAACTTTTATAAGTTGCAAAAGAGCCAGTATGAAAGTGAAAAAAAAAAAAAAAAGCCAGACTGCCCTTAAAATTACTGGGTCACCCACGCCATAACACAAAAACTAAAGGTGCTGGTTAAAAATGAAGACGGCCTTGTTTCCTACATGAGTCAGTGTATCTCTATAAATTTAAAGTAAGACTTCAATAACACATATTAAGGATTTTTCTGATACATATCATCAGATTATAGGCTGTAATTATTTCAGCAAATTAAGCTCTTCAATATAAAGCCAGTTTGCCAAATGGTGGCACATACCTTTAAGGCCAGAACTTGGGAGGCAGAAACAGACAGATCTCTGTGAGTCTGAAGCCAACCTGGTCTACAAAGTAAGTTCCAAGTGAACCAGCTGCACAGGGAGACAGCAGCTCAGGAAAAAGAAATGAATTTTATGCATATGGGCCATCTATAAAATTTACAGATCATTTTTCTGAACAGAAGTACATTCATCTAAAAAAAACATAACTAACTTGAAAATCAATTTATAATATTTTCTGTATTTTTACTTCCAAACTGTTTCTCTAATAAGCACATCTAAGATTTCTTCCCAGATGTCCCTCAGTTGAGGAATAGATACAGAAATTGTGGTACTTTTACACAATGGAATACTACTCAGCAATTTAAAAAGATGAAATCATGAAATTTGCAGGCAAATGGTGGGACCTGGAAACGATCATCCTGAGTGAGGTATCCCAAAAGCAGAAAGACACATATGGTATATACTCACTTATTTAGACCTATAAGATAGGATAAACATACTGAAGTCTATACATCTAAAGAAGATAAACAAGAAAGAGGACCTGGGGTAAGAGGATTAATCCTCACTTAGAAAGACAAATGGAACGGACATTGGATGTAGGAGAAAACAAGTAACAGGACAGGAGCCGACCACGGAGGGCCTCTGAAAGATTACCTAGCAGGGTATCAAAGCAAATATTAAGACACATAACCAACCCTTTGGCAGAGTGTAGGGAATCATATGAAGAAGGGGGAGTTAGTATGACTTGGAGAGGACAGGAGCTCCGCAAGGACCAAATATATCAGGGCACAGGGGTCTTTTATGGAGACTGTTTCTCCAACCAAGGACCATGTATGGATATAACCTAGAACCCCTGCTTGAATGTAGCAAATAGTAGCTCAATACCCAAGTGGATACCCTAGTAAGGGGAACAGAGACTATTTCGGACATGAACACAATGGCTGGCTCTTCGACCTCCCCGCCCTCCGAGGGAGGAGCAGCCTTGCTAGGCCACAGAAGAGGATGTTGCAGCCAGTCCTGAAGAGACCTGATAAGCTAGAGTTAGAAGGAAGGGGAGGAGGACCTCCCCTATCAGCGGACTTGGAAAGGGGCAGGGAAGAGATGAGGGAGGGATGGGAGGGATAGGGAAGGAATGCGGGAGGGGGCTTCGGCTGGGATACAAACAACATAACCTGTGATTAATATAAAATAAAAATGTAAAAAAAAGCATTAATGGTAAAAACTTAGGTGAAACATTGCAAAGATTAAAAGCTGACTTCTTTCTGTAGCTACAACTATGTAAGAAAGCACCCTGGGAAGTAGGGATTTGGTTCACCGCAGATCATGGAACAGACTTGCACAATCCCTGTTTTATCTACCAAACTAAAAGAAAACTTGAGGATAATTGGTCCTTGAGATAAAGAGACAAGGGGTTTTCAGATTAAACTGTAGTTTATCTATTACAATTTATGAAGTCCTAAGATTTTAAAGACTCGTGATTATGGAGCTTAAAAAGACACAGGGCCAAATCCTGCCGTACACTTTTTATAAACACTAACTGGGTTGGGCGGTGGCTCAGTGGTGGGGTGCCTGCCCTGGGGGGGGGGGGGGGCGGGCAACAGGCTCTGGGTTCCAGCCATAGTTTAAACAACAAAAGTAAAATGCACTCAAGTTGCAGTTTGAAAAACCTTTGAAGGACAAAAGTGTTCTTGACAAGAGTAGCCTGTGGACCGTTTCTCCACAGCACCTGCCACTCACGCTTGCTACTAAATTATAGTACAATGTTAAGAAAAGGCTCAACTTCCAATTCCTTAATTAAATATGTGCACTATCTCAAAGAAAACCGAAAGAAATGGAACTAACTTTGGAAATCATAGGGTCATAATAGATGCTGATATCACTTCCTGGCTGGATGCCACTGTCGACTCGGACCTGAGAGAAAGAAAAGAAAAAGTACATAACTTCAAATTGGGCACATTTGTTTTAGTTAACCACATGAGATTTTTCTATGGAGAAAATAGATAATAAAGTTTCAATCTCAACATCCCTGCCTCTGGAAAACTGAAAACAACACAGACACGTAATGAGGGGCTGATCTTTGCTCTCTTCATATGAGTAAGCTCACATCACTACAGAAAAGAAAGGGCGGGAGGAAGGCGTCACACACTCCTCCCTGAGGGTGCACCTGCAGCTGCCTGCAGCTGCCTGCAGCTTATTGGGGTGCTCTCCTTCCAGAGCCCCCTTCCCTCCAAGAGCACCCGGCAGGCCCTGGACAGACCTCCTCCTCACGGGACCTATGAGCCAGACAAATGGACTGGCTTTCATGTCTGCAACACTTTCCCCTTTTTGCCCCATCTCCTCAATGGTGAGGGCTGTTTTCTGTTACTGTTCGCCCCAAGAGGCCTTCGTGTTTACACAGCTTTCCCTGCAGCCCTGCTCTGTGAGGACAAAGCTCCAATTAGAGCTCGGACTCTGCGGTTTCCATCTTGGGCAGGACCGGCTTTTGAAGCCCCTGGTTGCTGTGAAGTAGCCAACAAGTCAGTCAGTCCATCTCTGAATCCTGTTTCCCTCTCCCAGCTTGACACCAGCAATAGAGCACAGAGGTCAGCCATGGGAAACTCTGAATGAGCATCTGCCAAGGACAGAACATTTATTAAATTATTGTGACCAAGTTTTGGAATCTGAAGTATTTAGGAGCTAATCAAAATACACAACACCAACAGGCGTATCTTCAGGCGTGAGGATGGAGGAATTTAATGGAAACTTTTAGAACAGGAGGATGGGGATGGTGTCCAGCGTTGTAAGGGTGGGAGAGAGGAGAGGGGGCTCAGGGCTCTGTCACCTGTGCAAAGGCAGCTTCCCAGTCAACAGCAGCTGTCTGTGGCAAGGCAGGAAAAGGTCAACACAGAGGCTGGTGGGCCTTTAACATTTTAATTTAGGCAGTTATCAAGGAAGCACATGAGAACCTCTTGTCTAGAATGTGCACGTGAAGGTGGGTGGCAGCCTTACTACTGGGCACTGGTCGGTAAGCGACCAGCCTCAGCGCTGCTCGCGAAGCTTTGCAGAGAAGGCTGGGACATGCCCAGGGAGCTCCTATTTCTCCATGTGCCCCACATTCCTGCAAGAAGGACTGTGAAAGCCACTCCACATTCATACAAAGCGCATGCAACCTTAGCTTCCTGAAAACATACTCCTGGACATAAAGTCTATAAAATTTGATGTTTGTAAAAAAAAAAAAAATGGAAAAGGGTTTGTAGGGCAGCTGTGAAAGCAGCAGTCACAGCGCACATTCTCTTGCATCAGCAGCTGCTGGTGACCCGGTTAAGAGGAAAGATACCGTCTGCTTGGTTTGGGTGCCAACAAGGCAGAGTTACTCTGAGCCAGCTTTCTGCCACAGTCATCTGCAGCAGAGCAGATCCCCAACGCTACAGACAAGGACTAGTACTGCATCCCCTCCAGTTCACAAGACAGCTCTCACCACCTCAGCTCCGTCCTAAATGCTAAGTAACCTGTCAGCACCTGCTAGGCCCCACCGGCTCTGTTGTTTACTAAAGTGATTACCATAATATGACACCTTAAACAACAGGCTCAAATCAAAAAACACTACTGTTAGTCAACCATCTATATATTTTCCCAAGTAATAGCCAATTGTATACCTTACTCCTAACAATCACTTAAAAGCCAAAGTCTGTGCCCATTCCTCCATGAAAACAAAGGCCACACATGCTTTCACTGACCACTTCAAGAGTAAAATCAAACGGAGCTCTAAGCAGATCACCAGTGTGATCTGAAAATAAATCCACAAGCCTGGATGATCAAAGACTATAAGGAAAAGCCTCCTCTCTGCCCTAAGAGCATGTTTCAGATGTAAAGATACACGTGAAAGGTGTGAATCAAGAGTTAGCTCTGTAATGTTTGCTCTTTCTTGGGACTGAAAAACCCAAGAACAAAAACTGGCTTCCCAAACGAGACCAGCACACCTAGCTTTAATACAGTGAGGGAAAGAGAACCACACTGAAAACACTCACGCCCATGAGGTTCTCAAGTCGGCCCCTAGCTACCTCCAGCACAATTAAAATTGCCTTCGTCAGCCAAAATGCGGACCCTGGACACCATCAGGCACCTCCCACTGTTCATTATCAATTCACCTCCCCCTAAGCATGGCTCCCACCCCTGTGTCTACCTGACAAGTGACAGCCCAATCTGATTAAATGCGTCTAAGGGAGGGACTCGTGGGCCTCCATGACAGGCCAAAAGTGATCACCATGGAGATACATAATTACAGCTGTCAACGCGTGTACTGTCCTGCTGACATCAATGTGATTGCTCCCAGCAATAATGATAGACAAAGCTTAGTGCACACTCTCCTGCCCCCAATCTCTTAATCTATTCCTTGGTCCATTTAGCTGACATGCAACATTCACGCACGCAAATAACAGCAGTAAGCAGAACATTTAAGGCATTTTAATTGTTTTTTCTTTCCATGGATGGATCACAACTGCAAATGTTATTACATAAAACTCCTGCTGTAGCATTAATTGAAGAAAGGTTTGGCGGGACACAGACTGTAGGGGGTACAGTTTGTCCATTATCACTTGTACTTTCAACAGGTCTCACGTCTGAAAATTGCAAATTGCAAAAACTTGAGAGGTCAAAATGTTTGACATCCTGTGAGCTATTACAACATGGTGGAAACTTCTAACAACCAGAGTAATCATCATGGCTTCTTATTTAAGACTTTCTTGTTTGATTAAAAAAGTGTTTAGATATGTTGCTATGACACTTGCTCCCATGTGCTATTTAGTATCACATAATGCCTGTTCAATCTTTACAATTTTTTTTTGCCTCTGGGCTTTGAACACAGCATGGAGTCTCCAGGCCTAGAAAGGGTCAAGTCCCTTTAGAAAGCACATGGGCAAAAACAGTTTAAAAGTGAAATAAATCATCTATCCAATAACATCTTCAAATTTAGAACTCTTCCTGTAATCTTTCATCATCCTCTCAGCGGCCATCCAAAAGAATAATCATATTCGCAGATGGTGCAGCCTTTTTGTGCACCAGATACTGTCCTCTCTACGTCACCCAGCACCCTGAGTAAGAGAAGGCACTGCCCATGCTCTTCTTATGCACTCCAACAGCTCAAAGGACAAGCCACAGATGAGCTATGGAATCAGCTGGGTGCTGGTCACTTTTTCCTTAAAGCTGGTGACGCCGCCCAGAACAAGGCCCGTCGTTCTCCTTAATGAAGTACTGTTAATGAGCGGGTTCGGTGCTTGAATTTCTTGACATCTGATGACAACAGGGGGCTGGATTAGATTTTTTTTTTTAAGAAAAGATTACATTTTTAACAACAACAAAAACTAATTTCCTATTCTTAGGATTCTATAACCTTTTATGGCATAAACTATCATTTATACGATTAGGTGTATTTGAACTGCTGAATGGATTCTGATGTTTCTGAATACCATAAAGTACAAAATATATTTCTTATTTAAAATAAAAACTGACCCCCCATGAATTTCCCTTGTCCCTCAATTTACACCCGTTAGTGCTGACATTCTCTAACATAAAAGTGTGGCATAAATCACGGTCTGAGCCCCTCAGTTGGCACCACAGTTAACGACTTACACCAGGTAGATGTGTCGGCTCCTGGTACTGAGACAGCCTCCCAACAGACGGTAAACCGAAAGACTTGTAGGGGTCCTGGAGGTTCAAAGGAAAGGAAGCACACGCTTTGAAACATAACCCGGCGAGGAAGGTTAGCTACAATGAGGAGGATTTATAGGTCTATTCTAACATACGGCATTTACCAAGTCATAGACTCCAGAGTACAACTGCCTCACCCTCTAGTCAAAGCCCAAGTACATTTAAAAACCAACAGAACTGCAAGCAGCTTCGCCTGACCTCCAGCGTACTTTATTGAAGTTGGTAAAATGCCAACTTTTTGTAAAATTTCTTACAACACTGCGGGCAAAAATAAAATGACCTATACTCTCCCTCAAAACACAGCTCAAGTTCAGAACAACAAATGCAGCACACTAAAGAAGTTTGCTCTTCTTACTTCTCCCAACAGCTCACATATGGTGACGCTGGATATCTGTGAGAAAGCCTCACATGCCTCAACATGTGCACATGTTCTGCTTGTAAACACCATGAGAACAGAACTGGGAAGTCTGGGGTCACCACCACACATATGATCCGGGCCATGACACTGGGACGAAGCATGGTTTTGAGCCACTTAACGGTTTCAGAACAACTCACAGCACGCACGGAGACACGGTGACACACCGCTTTTCTACCAGCAGACCATTGTGCACCTAAAAGACTGCACAAATATTTGTGCTGCCTTCTGTTCTATCATCTGAAGAAGCATCTTCAGACGCTCAGTGATCTGTTACACGTAAACTCTATAAACTGGCAGACTACGACGTGGCAAAAACCTGTAATTAGAATTAGGAATCAAGAGTCCATGCTTTACCAAAATCTTTACAAGTTAGATCCTTACATAGACTCATAAAGGACAGAGTCAAGGACATTCAGCCAAGGCACTGCCGTCTCTCAACACATTGTTACTGACCTCTCCACCCAGAACAACAGAATTACTTGAACTCCATTCTGTTTTTAATTGATTCAGATTACCTAGTGTTTCTCTGCTTTGCCCAGAATTATCACACCTTTTCTCTACCTGTGGCTTAGCCACACTGGCTGTTCCAACTTGGATATAACCATCCTCCCATCTCACATCAAGACGCATTTTACCTCAGCATAAACCCGACATTCAATTGCCCAGCCGCTGATGGGAATATCCTCTTGCTTGTGCCTGAGAGGGTAACCCTTAGCAACACGAATCATTTCTTGGACCAAGTCCAGGCCGGTAATGCATTCCGTGACGGGGTGCTCAACCTGTAAGGCCAAGGCTGCCAGTTAATAGAAGAAAAATCAAACAAAGGGGCATCAACATGGAAAAGTTCACAAAATTTCAGAGTCAAGTGAAGTTAATTCTGTCTAACCCTTAATAATTCCTGACTAAAAATGTCGGTGAAATACATAAAATGAAAGAATAAACACAATTTTGCACAGACGAGGGTCAGAATAACCCTGAAAAGTATGTGTGGGCTTTGTATCACTTCTCCCACTTCTGACTAATTTGTGGCCGGGCCCCAAGAGTGTGACTTCCCATCTCCTTTGCTCTCAGCCCGGCTGCTCAGTGGCCGTCTGCTGTGCTTGCTGCGGTTCTGTGGAGAGCTGCTGGCGCTCTCATGCCCGTGTCCAGTCTGAGCTGTGCCCACTCGCATGCTTTCACTAAGCGATCCTGACAAGCAGTAGGATTAGCGTAATCTTGCATCAGTGCAGCCTGGCAGGAAGCAGCAGATGGAGCCTTCGGCTCGCCTTCTCTCCAGACAGACCTGGCAGTGCTTACCATGCACAATAGCAGCTCAGGGGGAGGGAACCCACACGCTTCCTCAGCAGAGCGCTGGTACCCACGTCAACACATGGGATACATATGTGCAAGAACATGCAGCTGACATACAGCCACAAGAACACATATGTACTGTTACAATTTGACTGACTGTTCATTTACAAATCCTTAAGCTTGAGTTCAAATAAGGCCATTTATAGCACTGAAAAAGAGCATGTAATCTTTTAATCTAAAATCTCAAGTAAGTTCTAAAAATTTTAGGAAAGCATTGGCCATATCTATTACTTTGATAACAAATTTTTTCCTTGAAAAAAATAAGTTTTAGATGGTATGTCTCAATAATTTCTTTATTGTGACATGTCATATTTTATACACTGACACAGGAAAAGGTCACTGAACAAGCGAGTTGTCTTCTAGCTTCAGCTGCACTAATTGAAGGACAGGGCTCGGTCATTACATTAATCTTGAAGCTTATCATAAGCAGACAATGCCATGGTCTTTAAAAAAAGCTTGGTAAAAATAAACAGATGGCACCCATAATTAGCTCTGTGTGTGTTATGAGTTTGTTTACAGTTTCAACAACATTTTAAGACATTTTGACATAATTTTAATGACAAATCATTGCTAAAATAAGCATCTACCCTTCGTAAAATAAATGTGACACTAAATAAAGACCTTATTAGACAGTTTAAAGCATATATATCTAAGTCAAATTATGATTAGTGAGTAACAATATTCTAAGAAACAAATGCACAGCCCTCTGTTAGTGGTCAACACCAGCTTCACGGCGCTCCTAACTATTCCTAACCATAAGGTACAAACCCACTATGTACCGAGCCATAGTGTTTACATAACCTTGTTCAAAATAAGTTTTAATTAAGTGAAGGACTCAGTTTTCTTTGTATGACCAGCACTCCAAGAGTATCATGTAAAAAGTAAACACACAGAAAGAATAGAACTGAACAGAAGCAAGGAGGTATGATCAAGTTAGTGAGTACTGGAACTAAAGGGAATCTCTGTATGAGCTACTTCACTGATGACAAAAAGGAATTAGTGACTGCCGGCATGAAAGCACTGGAGTTACTACCCTAATACAATCCACGTCACCAAGTCCGGGGAAAAGAAACTGTCCCGACCCTCTACATTGTGCTCGGAGAGGTAAGCCCACTGCTGAAGCAGTCGCCCAGATGGGCAAGGCTACATCTACTGGTAAGGAGATATACAAACTCTGAGTGAGGGCATGCTAGTTAAAAAATGGCCTATGCTTTTTTAAAGGGTCAAGGTCATAAACAATGAAAGAACGTGGGGCTTCTCCAGATTAAGAGAGACGAGAGAGAGCTGAGTGTGGGCATCAGCCTGTGACCCCAGCACTCCAGAGGCAGAGGCAGCAAGGTCCCAAATTCAAAGCCAGCTTGAGCTACACAGAGACCAAGCTCAAAACACTAAAGACACAAAAAACAAAAGTGTAAAAAAAATTATATGTGACATATATAACCCTGGACTAGAAATTTTCTCCTTCTACAGGAGCTTTACTGAGGCCTCTGGTAAACCCTGAGTGCTCTGCACAGACCAGGAACAGTGAGGCATCCTGATTTGGGGTTCTGAAGCTGTGTAAAAAATATTTTGCTGTTTTAGGAAATAACATTTAGGAAAGAAGGGGCTTGAGGCCTGAAATTTTACTCTGAACATGTTTATGGTAAAGAAAAGATATGTGACTCTAAACATGGACCTAGAGAAGGGACAATTCTAGACAGGGCTATGATGGGAGCTCAGGGTGCTTTCTCCTTCCCTGTCCTTATTCCATGTCAGAAATCATTTAAAATTTTAAAAATAAGTAAACATTGAAAAGTTACTTAAAGGGCATTGTGTCTCCCTTTGCTAAAACACGCTCAAAGCAGCGCCTGGCCAGTCAGCACTGCTGCTCTTCAGCCTCGGAACCCTCCAGCCGGAGTGAAGCAGACATCCACAGCCCTCATTTGCTCCATCTCTCCCTGACCTAAACCTTGAAGACTTTACTCTGAATTACCTAATAGTTCCTAAAACATTGTTAGAAACAGGTAACTGCATAGGCAGGCCTTCCCTATGAGAAGAACTTTCGTAAACTGTAATTGCTTACTTTTGCATGCTAACAGCAAGAGAAACCTCGAATGGATGAAGAGGGATTCACTCAGCCTCTGTGCAGCCTCTGTTTCCTGAATAGAGGGATATCTGACTACAAACATTTGGCAGCTAGCGATCCCGGCTTATACTCAGTCAAAACATGAGGTCCAGCTTGTATAATCATGAACAGCAAAATCCCTCCATAAGAACACACTTATTCAAAACTACACCAACATTTCCAAAGGAGACACCTGAGGGGAGAGGTATATTGGCACAGGTTTTAAATCTCTAAATAACACCATTTTAAATTAATGTTTTACATGGTATCTTTAGCAAATACCAAGTTTGGCTGGACAGGAATTAGATGGAGATAGCCCATGAAAGCTGTCTTTCCAGGGCTGAACATGTTGGAATTAGCCCTGCCTTGGACAGGATCTGAATATGGATATGAAGGCGACAGACATGGTTACCCACTAAAGCAGGAGGGAGCACGACGCAAGGCACAGGCTCACCACAGTGCTGGGTGCTAAAGGCCTCTGTCTCTTCACTTGCTGCTGTTCCCACCTACAGGGATAACAGACGCCATTATTTTTGGTTCTGCTCTCTAGGTTCAGAAAGACTCTTTGTCTAGAACAGGATCTAACGTGTGCCCATTGAAATTCTGAAAGCCTCCCTCCTGAGAATATGGAATTTCAAAATAAGGACACAAAGTTATTAGACTTCTAGTCCACAGGAATGAAGGCTTAGTTAGAAGCATGCTGAAAAAGGCCTCAGCACATGACTCCTGCAAACTCACCTACATTCCTGAGAAGTTGCACACACTCAGGCTGGACTGGAGCGCTCCTCCTAAGAATAAACAGACGAAGGCAGGAGCACAGGACTGCTGGGGGCTCACACAGCCTATCTTGAAGATCTAACCCTCAGCACCTCAGAAAAATCTGGGCATCAGGAGGCAGGCATTAACCAAGGGACTACCTTAAATTAGGTCACTAGGATAGGCTCTTGTAAGAGACTGGCACAGGCACATAGCAAGGTCATGTGCAGGCATCTATCTGCAGGCCAAGGAAAGAGGCGTCCAAAAGAAGCTAACCCTGCTGACACCATTATCTTGAGTGCCCAGCCTCCAGAGCTCTAAGGTTAATTTTGGTTGTTAAGCCACTCAGGCAATGGCACTTTGGTATGGCAGCCTGAGGAACCCAACAAGAGCGCAATGTGGGATGTTAAAGCATGAGTGGAAATCCAAACCTTGGAGGGGCATGTTGTCACAAGCTTTAATTCAAGCACTAGGGAGGTAGAAGCAGGTGGATCTCACTGAATTCGATGCCATCCTGGCCTACACAGTGACGCCCTAGGCCAGCCAGGAATGTATAATGAGATCCTGTCTCAAAAACTCAAAAAAATGATCCAGAACTCAAGGAGAGAAACAAAACATTAACTGTCCATCTGACTTTCCCATGAATATCTGTCTAACTTACCACACACATACACATGCAAGAAAGGGGTCACTACTCCAAAATTGGCGTATTTGTCCAACTCCATCTACTGTCTGGAAATGTAGTTTTATTTACAATGTAGACAAAAACTAAAACCCAAATTATCAATGAGAATCATTGAAAGTAATTAGTAATTCAAACAGAAAGTAGAAGGGAAGGCAGAGTTAAAAACAAAAGACAATATTAATTTAAAAGAGAAAAATTGTGACATCAGTAATTAAGAATGAGGATTCCCTTTTCACACTTTGAGCATGTCGGGCTATGTGCATGCAGTGTGTCTGTGTGTACAAGTGTGTGTGTGTACACACAGATGCGTGTCTGTAAGTGTGAGTGTGCACATGTGTGTCAAGAACCTTAGACGCTGTCCCTCCGGCACCGTTCTCGTCTGGAGAGCAGGTCTCTCACTGCTGTAGAACTCACCACGGAGGCTCAGCTGGCTGGACAGCCAGCCTAGGGGTCCGCATGTCCTTGTCCCTGCAGTGCTGGGCTTCTGAGCTGATGACATAGCACTACACCTGGCTTCCTTACCTGAGTGCTAGCACGAGAACCCAGGAATTCATGCACGGACTGGGCATGTCTCTGCTCACAGAGTGCATTCTTCAAGAGCAGTTTTTAAACTTAGGAAGCAACCCTGAGGGCTGGGCACTAGTGAAAAACGCACTGGGCACAGGGAGCTCAGTTCCCCAAAGCGCGCATTGAAGCCAGACGGATGAGTCACCCGCGCACGGAGCTCAGAGGCAGGGCTCCGGCCAGCTGGCCAGGCTGCCCAAAGCCTGCAGGCTCCTGCTCCAGCAAGACTCTGCCTCACACAGGGGATACTGAAGGAAACACCTAAAGTCAATTCAGTTCTTCATATGTACACATGTGTGTATGCACCTAGACATGTATATGTGCATGCAAACACACACATGCCACAGACATATACATGTGCAAAGAAAAGAGTAGTAGCCTTACAAGTAAAAGATCTGTCAAAGATCTTCAATGTAGAAGATACAACATGATACGAGATGGAATGTTAAAACCTCTTACACAGGACAGTAACTACGTGTTAAAAGGCACAGTGCAAGAGTCATATGAAATGACAGGCTGCCTGGTATTTGCCCCAGAATACTCCAGGCAAGAAGGCATTTGGGAACAGTACTGGAAGAACAGCATGCAGCAGGGCTGGCAGTCTACAGCTTTCTCATTCTTGCTAATCTTTTCCACTTCTGGGTGCTTGAAAAGTACTGCAAGGGTGAGAATGCCAGTTCCACCCACATGCTGGCTCACAACTGTCTGTAATTCCAGTTTCAGAGGATCCAATACCCTCTTCTGTCCTCTGAGGACTATGACACACACATAGTATACACAAAATAAAATAAATATTAAAAAAAGAAAATCACCATGAAGAAAAGGCAAAGGCTCAGATGTGCCAGAAGGAAGGAAAATGGGAAAAAAAAGAGAAAGACATGCAAGCACAAGAGGTGCTTGGTGGCCCACGCCTGTGATCCCAGCGCTCAGGGGGCAGAGGCAGGCGGGTCTCTGTGAGTGTGAGGCCAGCCTGGGCTACAGAGCCAGTCCAGGACAGCCAGGGATACACAGAGAAACTCTGTTTTGAAAAACAAAAACAAACAAATAAAAAAGGAACGCAAGTACAACTTGATGCAAGGATTTCTGTTTCAGAGGGCATCATTGGTCTAGACTATTCTGATTCCCGCTAAAATTTGATTCAGAAGGATCTTTAATTTGAGTCAGAAAGGACACATGAAGTCATTCACCATATAACACCAACTTCAACAGAGCCAGTTATTTAGAGTAGCTTCTGGCTCCTAGATCAGCAGGCTGTGAGAAGAGTTCCCACATACCTTCTCCTGCCTCCATCCAGCTTTCCCAGACTATGAGCATGCCGCATTAGTGTGGAAACTGGTGACAATTTATGAGCCAGCATCAATGCACTGCAATTAAAGCCCCTTTCCATCAGGGCTCACTCTTGGAGCCACATGCTCCTGGCGGCTGGCAACTGTGTAAGGAGCTACGTGTCTCTGCCTTGGCGGCATCAGCACTCCCAATCCAGAAGTCTACACTCAGACACCACAGGAAAACCAGGGCCAAAAGCAACCGGGGGAGGAAAGGGTTGATTTGGCTTATGCTTCCAAATCACTGCTCAGCCTGGAAAGAAGTTAGGACAGAAACTCAAGCAGGGCAGGAATCCAGAGTCAGGAGTTGATGCAGAAGTCATAGATGGGTGCCACTTACTGGCTTGTTCCTCATGGCTTGCTCAGTCTGCTTTCTTATACAACCCAGAATCATCAATAATAAGCACCACAGGCTTATCCACAAGACCATCAAGTGGAAGTGTTTCTCGCCTGAGGCTCCTTCTTCCAGAATGATGCTAGCTTATGTCAAACTGAGAAATGCTGGCACACTGCCTACAGCTACAACCCCCTCCATCCCCCACCCACACCTTCATCATTATAACACTGGTTCAAAGATTCTTTGTTCCCCCTGTTCTCTTTGGCATGCTTTAATAGTCAAGGGTTTATAAGGAGTCAAAAAGAAGCAACATGCTAATTCACCCTAAATTCTTATTTATAACAAGGTAAATGTTCTTAGTAAGGGCAGCCTTAAGTATCGCCCACTGCAGAGCTCACAAGAGAAAATACCCACAGGTATGGACAGAACAGGACCTAGTGACTGATGAGAAAAACGAAGGGTCCATTGATGACAACTATGGTAAGAGGCTGTTGTAAGTGTTATGGATCTTGTGAGCTCTGGGAAAGACTCAATCCAGTTACAGTTAAAAGATTTATTGAGTAGGTACTAGCAGGAAAACATCCCTAAAGCTAACCCCAGGCATGTTATAAAGAAGGACTGTGGGAAACGGTTTTTAAAGACCTTCAATATCTACACAAGCAAGCAAAAACTGGTCTCTTCTGCCAAATTAAATGGTTAAAGCATTTACAAAACAAAGATTGTCAAAACAATCTTTGGGTATATGCATAGCAAGTTACAGACGCAAAAAAAGTAGTCATATCATAACAAGTGATGGTCATGTCTATATGCCTTGGGGTAGGGGTCACTGAGTCAGGGTTCCTGGAGTCAGAGATAAATGGCTAGCACATAACAAGATGGATGCCTGTTATAAAATGGAGTTTCTTTAGCCATCACACTGATTGTGCAGTTCAAAATGTCAGTATTAGAACCAGGAGGGTCCCGTCTACAGACACATAAATGGCGAGATGGTGAGTGAGAGCAGCTCCAGTGGACGGGTAGGAAAGAACGAGAGCAGGGGTAAAGCGCACCAATTCTCACCGAATTTCACCGCAGGGAGACAATGCGCTACTTCAAGTGAGAAAGTAAGAATGTGGTAGTATTTTTCTTAACTTTTTAATTATTTTGTAATATTAGTTATATTTTATTAACTTTGCATCCCGCTCAATTCCACCCTCCCTCATCTCCTCCCTGCCCCTCTCCAAGTCCACTGATGGGGGAGGACCTCCTCCCCTTCCATCTGACCCTGGTTTATCAGGTCTCTTCAGGACTGGCTGCAAAGTCCTCCTCTGTGGCCTAGCAGGGCTGTTCTTTTTCTAAAGATCATATCTTACAAATTATGTCTGAAAACTTAGAAGTATTTTCCATGGTTCTGGAAACTATATTATTTTAATTCTTTTTATTTTATTAAATGTAAATACAATAATCTAATAAACTAAAATTTTCAGAATGAGAAAATTAGAAAATCAGAAATGAGAAATAAATAATTCTCTTGATACCAAACTATATAATATATGGCATAACATTTAAAATATTACAACACTAGCACCCAAATAAACAGAAAAGTTTTCTAAAGTAACAGTTATGTGACATAATGAATATATTGAATATCTTAAATGATAAAACTGATACCAGATGGAGAGATTCCATTATGAAATATAAAATTACATGGGGGTGGGGAAAGATCTGGCTTATCATAAAATAGGAAAAAAAAACCAAATACTGTCACAATGACACAAATTACATAATAGAGAAGGTTTAGAAACTCAACTACTTAGAAATAAAACTATCAGAAAATAACATAGAAAGCCAAAAATACAGGCAACAAATGACAAGGAAATATCTATAAATATCTAAAGCACTATCTGAGGTTTTTACATCTGTACTCATTTACCGATCCTGCCGAGAATGAAATGGTTTTTGACTCAGACGAGGAAGGAACCACCTGCTCAGAGAGCATCAGAGCATCATGACTGAGCCCTCCACGAACCAAGGGCCAGCAGGCAAAACACAGGCAGAGGGACTGTACCGCACCGCAGACACCGGGAAGGTATTAAATTCAGGCCTCATGCAAGAGCTGTGGGCTCAGCCACTGAGGGAGTAGACGGTGAGGGAGTGGGGAGAGGGAGGAGGAGGGGGAGGAGGAGACGGAAGAGGGAAAGAGGCTCTGCTTGTAAGAGGACCAAGCATCCACACCTCAGCCTGGTGAGTCTCACGGGTACCTCTCTGCAGAGAAACAACATTTTAAATCAAATGTCCCCCTTAGGGACACCCACCAAACAGATGAAATGCTGTTACCAGAACGTGCAGCCTGGAGGTGAAAAGCGACCAGCTCGTTAGGAAATTTCAAGAGAAAGGAACAGAACAAATTACAGCCTTCTTTTCTCAAGCTAATGAGCTAAGTAGAGATAAGACAGACTGCAAGAACTATAGAATTTACTGTGTGCTTTAAGAATTAGAATATCATGACTTCTTCTATTTCCTTGGGGGATATAGGTCTATTCAATCTTCCTATCTGATCTTGGCTTAATTTAGGTAGGTGGAATCTCTCAAGAAAATTGTCCATTTCATTGAGGTTTTCAAATTTTGTGGCAT
>CM053745.1:62514130-62609515 GCA_028658305.1 Pachyuromys duprasi | reverse complement strand
GGGAAGAAGGAGATGAGGGAGGGAGTGGGAGGGTAGGAGGGAATGGGGGAGGGGGCTACGCCTGGGATTCAAAGTACCTAACCTGTGATTGAGATAAAAATAAATAAATTAAAAAAAAACTGAAAAAAAAAAGAATTTGAATATCAGCTAAGGACATAAAATTTAAAAAATGAGAGAAAAATAAAAAGAAAGAAAATACACTGTTTAGGAAGACCGTAGGGAAGATGCCCAATCCTCGTTCAGAAGGACAAACATGATAGACATCAGAAGCAGGAGAAGACAGGAAAGGACAGGAGCCTACAGCAGACAGCGTCTGAAAGACTCTACTGATCGAGGTATCGAAGCAGAGGCTGAGACTCATAGCCAAACTTTGGGCAGAGTACAGGGAATCTTAGGAAAGAAGGGGGAGATAGAAAGACCTGGAGGGGACAGGAGGTCCACAAGGAGAGCAACAGAGCCATAAAAACTGGGCCCTGGCAACCCTTGCAGAGACCAACCAAGGACAAGGCATGGAGATGACCTAAAACCCCGACTCAGAAGGAGCCCAGAGACTCAGTCTCCAAGTCGGTTCTTTAGTAAGGGGAACAGGGACTGTCTCTGCTTTGAGCTCAGTGGCTGGCTCTCTGATCATCTTCCCCAAAGAGGAGCAGACTTACCAGGCCACAGAGGAAGGCAATGTAGCCAGTCCTGATGAGACCTGATAGGCTAGGGTCAGAGGGAAGGGAGGAGGACCTCCCCTATCAGTGAACTAGGGGAGGGGCATAGGAGGAAGCAGGTGGGATTGGGAGGAGTCAAGGGAGGGGGCCACAGCCAGGATACAAATTGAATAAATTTCAATAAATGATAATAATAAACTATAAGAGGTGAGGAACAACTCCTGCTCTTGAGTTCATTCCCAGCAGCTACATCAAGTCTGCAACCTCAGTCCCAAGGGGTCTCATGCATCTGTTCTCACTTGCACACAAACACACATACATACACATACACACACATATACATTTTAAAATAACAAAAATGAATTTTAAATAAGAAATTTTCCTATTTAAAAAAAAGATTTGGTTTGTTTAAACAATATCAGAAATGACATGGTGGCACACACCTACAACCTCTCAGATTCAGGAGGCAGGGGCAGGAAGATCATAGCAAGTGTGAAGCCACACTGACCTGTGACAAGTTCCAGGCTAGCCAAGATTATGTAAGTACAGAGGGGGCATGCAAGAAGGGCTTCCTCAGCACTGTGAGAAGTCCTAGATTTGTTCTTCATGGCCCCACTCAGGGGTCAGCTTACTATGAAACACCCACTACATACAAACACATTCTAAGAAGGCAAAATTCACTTCTTCAAGACAGCGAGGAGGGTCACAGTCATGACAAGTAAATCCAAACGTGAATATGCGAACAAACATTCAATGGGTTTAAATAGCACAGAATTCTGCACTGTCAGAACTAACATGATAACATTTTTACTGACTTGACTCCCCATGCCATCCCCAAGGCTATTCTGCAACCTTTGTAGTGACAGAACAGAATTTCCTGGCAGGATCCTGGGGTAGGGAACAGGGGCATGAGGCACTCCAGTGACTGCAGCCAACTGCAAGGGGCCGTCTGATGGAAAAGACTCAGGGACAGCTTGAACAAACAATGGGCTAAAGGGAACCACACAGAAACAATGGCAAAAACAAAGAAAACCACACTGTGGCAATCCACAGGGCTGGCTACTATGGAGAGCCCAGACGTGCAAGGCTAGCTGGGCAACATAGCAAGACCTTCATCGGTGACGGCACGTCCTCAACCCAACAATAATGTCCATTTGCAGAACAAAAACAAATGTTCTCATCACAAACTTCCTTCTAGATCCATTGCACGATACTAACCTCATCAAGCATAATAAAGTCCCCATCTTAATAAAAATAATAATAAAAACATGATAACTTGCTCATTATCTAATTAGAGTCACTTAGTTAGAAAACCATTATTTTTCTCAAAATCAAATTAATATCCAAAAGGCAAAACTGTAAGGATTTCACACACACAGAATACAAGCTATGAAATATAACTTCAAAGGGAGAAACAACTACTGTAAATACTAAATGCTCCAACTATTTGGAACACTGGCCTCAAGATACGGCTAATTTCTGCTTCGACAAGTGAGAACCAACCTCTCATTTGATAGGTCTGCTTTCAGTCTACCAGTAACTGTCTTCAACTAACTGACATAGATTAAGACTTTGGCGATAACACTCAGATGACTAGTTAGTGTTTGATTTGCACACTCAGCTGCCAAGTCCCTGCAGCTGAGGCTCATCCTGAGCCTGGTGAGTGTCTAGGTGTCAGGGAAGCAGGCCACATGTCATTTGGAAAGTGATCGGTGAGTGAGGCAAAGGCCAGGACACATTTACATGTGTAGAAGGCACTTTATGGAGCCTATGCTCAGTTACTGGGACTAAGTGACAAGAGAGAGGATGCTCTCAGGAACAACAAAGAGTAAGAACACAGGACAGAACTTGCACCCAAATACAACGAGCAAGCAAGCAGATGCACAAGCACAGCACTCGGCAGAGTCTTTGTAAATACAGGCTCGTGCATTCCTGGGCAACACAAGATGACAGACTTGGCTTGCTCCTTTAGCCGCACTGAGCAGCCATGAAAACGAGAGGCCACCACAGGAGCGGGCACAGATGAGCCACCTCCACAGGGTGTAGAGGCCACAAAGGAGCACCCTCAAGATCAGAGTGGCCTGGAGTAGACCCAGCCCTCGGTGGACAGCACACAGGCATGTATCCCGCAGATGCCCAAAAAATTTCACTTTCAGCTGGGACCTTAGTGCCACAAAACACTACTACACATGACCATGCAGAAAAACAATGACAAGTCTCTGTGAGAAGGAAACAACTAAAATGTTTATGTTCACATACAGATGCAGACGCAGACACGCACACATGCTGGGCGGAAGAGGCGGCTCTGGAGGCAACAGCGCCTGTTCTCGCAGAGAACCTGACTTCAAGCTCCAGTGCCCACATCATGACTCACAGATATCTGTAAGTTCAGTTCCAGGGGGTCTGACACCAGGCACCAAGTGGTGCACACATAGGCACACATGCAAAACATTCATATACACAAAATTAAATAAAAAATAAAATGTAAAGCTGCAACATGCAGTCAGAGGTGAAAAGGCATTAAAGCATGTAGCCACCATGCCTCAACAGCGCCAACACATAGAGTGTCACGGGGCTTCAGACATGGAAAGGGCCACATAGGCCGTGGACGACTGCATTGATTGTGTTTACAGAAGGAAAGACAACATTAACTTGTTGGATAGGAGATGAGAAAAGAGAGCAAATACTGACCTGCATTTTTAAAGAATCAAATACATTAC
This sequence comes from Pachyuromys duprasi, assembly GCA_028658305.1. Classification (NCBI taxonomy): domain Eukaryota; kingdom Metazoa; phylum Chordata; class Mammalia; order Rodentia; family Muridae; genus Pachyuromys; species Pachyuromys duprasi. The sequence goes on along the minus strand of CM053745.1, from coordinate 62,606,139 downwards.
CTAGATTGAAATATAAACAAAAGAAACCATAAACCTGTAGGTGAATGATGCATTAAATACACAACAATGTGCATGCTAAAGAATTATCAAAAAAAGGATATGCAATGAAATTACCTAGAGTGACAAATTCAGAAGGAAGAGAACATACTAGAAATAGCAACAGAGAATTTTTAAATACTGCTGGAAGGCACTAAGCCACAAAGTCAAGGAGTCCACGAATTCCATGGGCATTATGCACATACACTGAACAAAACCAAGAAAAAAATCAAGAGTGTTTGACCCCTGGAGCCACATAAAGGTGGGGAGGGAAACGGCCTCTACAGAGTCACCTCTGGCCTCTTGCATGCACTGTGCACATGCAGCTGTCATACAAGCACCTCATCAATACATGCAAACACAAAGCATTCTCAAAAAGTTTAAGTAATTAAAAAACAGTATCATAAGAACTGTCAGAAGAAAAACATAGCTGTCTACACATGAAACAGGCAGGTGTAACACGAAGAATAGAGAGAAAGTGGGGGAGGGGCCATGCAGGGATTAGAGAGAGGAAAGGGAAGGGAGAAATGACGTAAAAATTATTTTATTCCCACACACACAGGAAGAAACAAAAGATGACTCTATGGGCAGAATGGAAAGAATGGTGACTATTTAAAACAATAGTAAGAGACATTATCTTGATGACAGTGGAGTATAAAGTGCCCCAATTTCCTCATCCAGCCAGGTGGGGCAGATACACAAATGACTGACATCAGACCTAGATAAATCAAGGCTGTCTGTCCAGGGACAGGCTGTAACAGAAGCTTCCACATTCACACAGCAACAGAGATAATGTTAAATGCTAAGCACTGGAAATACAAGAGCAAGAGAAAAACCATGGGTGAGAAAAATAAAAACATTGAAACAGACTAAATTTAAATCCAAATATATCAAAACAAGTTCAGCTATATGGAATTGAGCCAGTCACTTGAGCCCAAAGTTCAAGGCCACCCTGTTAAAAAAAAAAAATGTGGTGCAAATACACAAGAGTTCGTGATGTTGTCTAGGCACAGACAAGATGACAGAACTTGACCTTAAAAATACACTGCTTACAGAGATGCATGTGAAATGTATACCCAGGCAGATGAAGAGGGGCAGAATGAAGAAAGAGATGCTGTGTTCAGACCATCAGCTCTCTTGCCACTAGGGGAAGGGCAGCACCCACTAAGGGCACCACCACAAGCGCCCTGAACCACAAGGACTGGCTAAGACCAAGGACAGGAAGGATCTCTCTTGGGGCTGGAGAAACGCTTCAGCAGCTAACAGCACTGGCTGCTCTGCCAGAGGATCTGAGTTCAATTCCCAGCACCCACATGGCAGCTCACAGCTCTCTGGAACTCCACTTCCAAAGCATTGGACAGCCTCATCAGACATACATGAAAGCAAAAGACCAATGCACACAAAGTAGATAGACAGACAGATGATAGACAGGTAGGTAGATAGATGATAGATAGATAGATAGATAGATAGATAGATAGATAGATAGATAGATAGATAGATAGATAGATAGATGATAGATAGATAGATATAGGTAGATACAGATAGATAGATACAGATAGATAACTTTGAAAAAGTTCTCTCTTGTGCAAACACTCATATGTTAAGAGAGATCCAGTTACATGAAGGAAGTTTCCCGAACAAGTATGAACATAGCACAGGGAAGCAGGGGCTCCCCAGGGTAACAATGAAGCTAGGCATGGAGCAGCAGCAGAGAGAGTACTCAGGCACCTGGAGATATGTGAAGAGCCACCAGAGGAACAAACACGTGCAAGCCCTACTGAACATATGCCTAGAAAAACTCACCCTCCTCCCACCCCAGTACACAGAAAGCCCCACCAAAGGCCTAATGGAAGCAATATGGATTCTGTGTTCTACAAAGTGCAATTTACACCACATGCTACTGTTATAGGCAGCATTTCACAACCCACCACACCCATGAACCCCAGTGTCGTGAAACCACAATATACCTTCTACTTTGCAGACCAAATGTGTTTTACAAACAGTGTACTGAATTAACTAGAATTCCATCCGAATTCATGTTCATCGTGTGAATATGACTGTATCTGGAAAGAGGCCTAACAGATGTACCCAAGTACGGTCATACTGCAGTGTAATAAATGCAAGTCTGATGGCTGCTATCCTTTGAGAAAGGGAACCCTGACATGGAGGTACTGAAGGAGACAGGCAGGGGACAGCTGAGGCAGAGGTCAGAGCTTCGGCCACAGTGCAAAGAGCAACAGGTTAGCAGACAGCCGCCTGCCGCCAGATTCTCACTCAGCTCCAAGACAGAAAACCCTGCCTACAGCCTGCTCTTGGGCTCTGGCCCAGGTTACGGCCTCACTAGAGGGAGACGGGAAACAGGTCACATATCCTCAGAAGGTAAAATAGAAACTTCGCTTCTTCAGAGCAGCAGCACACGGGGCAGAGAATAAACATTCTACGGCCCCATCAACCAATGTAAAGCCAGTGTGACAACATGAGACGGTGGGAACGAACAGAGGCCTGCACAGAGGGAGGAAGACGGGCGAGCGGCAGAGGAGGCTCTGCGGAAAAGGCCTGCCTTTCGCACCACTGGCCCCAGTTGATGCTTCATCCATGTTCAACCATATGTAACTCCCTATATATGTATATGTGTGTGTACTCCCTACATTTATATATCTGTGTGAATATATACATACATACGTACATACATGTAATTTAAGTAGAGAAGAGAAAAGGGAAGAAGGAAGAAAATGAAACCACCTGTTACAGCACTAGTGACCTCTAAGATTTCAGCTGGAACTCAGGAAGTCACAAAGCAGGGTGGCCATTGGATTTTCTTAATTGAGGCAAAGGTGGCTGTTCCCTGGGAACATGGCTGTTACTGCAGTTTTAGGACTTCCTTCCAGAAGTTCACATCCGGTCCCTTTACTCCAGCCCTCTGGAGGACTTTTGTTAGCACTCATCTCTTTCTGTTTATACCATCAGGCCTCTCTTACCAGCACACAAATCCTGACAGATATAGCTCATGCTAAAGGGACAAGCAAACCAAAGGAGATTTCCCATGTGCAGTAAGTATAGTAACAGCATAGGAGACTAAACATCAGCCTTCATGTTGGCAGGCTGTGGGGCTGGACAGACGGTTCAGCAATTGGAAGCACTGGCTGTTCTTGAAAGAGACCAAGGATTGATTTTTAGCACCCTATGGCAGCTCACAACTCTCTGTAGCCCCATACCCAGGGGACTGACAGCCTCTTCCAGCCTCCAGGGGCCCTGCACGCATGTGGTGCACATACACGCATGCAGGCACAATACCCACACACATGAAACTGCTACAAATTAAATAAATAAATCAGTTGGCTGCTTAATTTTCCTCAGCACAAACATGTTTAAGTTTGGGTGCTGATTTTTAAATTTTATTATAAAACAAAACAAGATAAAGAATGAATGAGGAGTGGCAGAGACTCATGGAGAGGAATGAGAACAGATGTTGTTACCTGGAGTCTGGTATTCATTTCTAAGAAGTAAAAATTCTTCTGGGAGTCCACAAGAAATTCCACAGTTCCGGCAGAGGAGTACCGTACAGCTTTTGCCAAAGCCACAGCCTGCTCTCCCATCGCTCGGCGAGTCTCGGGATCCAGAAAAATGCTACAAACACACAGAGCACTCAGCAGCAAAGCCCCATGCGATTTCTATGGGTTTACATAAAACTGCTACATAGATTCATCTGACCCACTTAGGAACTGGTCATGTTTCCTAGCCACAGTGCCGTATGATTCATGCTTCACAGAGCCAATGTCAAGCTTTACGGAACCTCCACTTTGTCTCTAACATACACAACTAACTTCTACCTGAACACATAAACTAGGAGTTGCTTGTAGCTAAAATTGAAATAATTTAATGAAGACTGACATATGTATTCCTCATTCTCCATAGATTCTGTATGTGCAAACTTGCCTGCTTGATAGAATTATGCACCCTTAAAATGCATACTTGTAGCACACATGCACAAGAAGAGAGAAGCATCAAAAGCTGAGGATGAACAAACAATGCTCTGTCTTCCTACTCCGAGGCTTGTATTCAACCACTGCCATCTCCAAGAAGAGAGAGAGGATAGACTCGCTTGCTTGAAAGACTCTTGACTTTTATACTTCAGTGTTATCTGGGCTCCTAAGAGCATAATGGCTGCAGAGTGGCTCATGGAGAAAGTCCACATGTGAGGGGAACCTAGACAGTGATTCCTTACAGTGAAATAAGGTGTTCTTCAACTGGAGCACAGAGAAAATACAGGTCTCCACTGACCAGGTGCATACGTCAGATCTACATGTTATGTGAAAACATTATGGCCTGAAGCTTAAAGGAGCCCAAACCCTGTATTTCCTAGGAAGGACAGCTCAGTATTTGCTGATTCAGCATTCACAAGGCCTTTGTAGACCAGAAATGCATCAAATCAACCTCTAACGCCTGTTTCAAAATACAATACAAGTATCAGTCTCTCACAGGCAGGTCAAACTAAGATGTTTTCAACAAAGCTTGTTTAAATTGAGGGGAAAAAGAATATATATATATATATATATATGTATATATATGTATATATATGTATGTGTATGTATGTAAACATATATATACACACATATACACATACATGTGAAAGAGAGAAAGGAGTGTGTGTATGTGTATGTGCATACGCGTGCATGTGCACACCCTCCCTCCCCCAAATAACCAGCATTTTCAGATTGTAGTTCTATGCAGGAAAGGCTCTGAAAAATAAATGTCAACTACATTTCTGTTTGCAGCTGATGTTATCCTTGCATAAGCTCTGTGGGACATTCTGCACAATATCCGTGACGGGATGGTTTGCTGCCACTGTGCTCTTCTTCGGCAAGAGCGGCATGGAGGAGCAGCCCCTCTCCATGTCCCATGCACCCACTGCCTGCCACACTCGCTGCTTCTGTTTGCCTCAGGAACTTGCATGTTGAAGTAAGTCTGAAGCTAGGAACTGCTTCATCAGAAGAAACTCCCTTCTGTTTCTGCTTGAAGCTAGTTTTTTTTAATACAAGAACTCCTTAACAGCCTGACAGTTTTAATTAGTAGTCAGTCAGTATTCAAAATTTCCCTGGTTTCCTCATAAACACTGCTATAAAGATGAGTTTTCTTTGAATCAAGATCTAAATAAGGTCCAGACTCTGCATTTGGTTGAGGTTTTTGGCTTTTGTTCCTTTTTGTTTGGTGTTTTGGGCTCTTTTTTATTCATTTTAATATTAATAATAATATTATTAATTTCAAGAATATTAATTGTTCATTTTAATCTGCTGTCATACCCCTGGGTTTGGGCCTTCCTATGTCGTTCTTTAGGTTGTACCTGAGCTGCCTTTAACCCTAACACTGTGTGTCAGCTCCACAGAAACTGACAGTTAAGCTGAAGCCAGCACAGTCACTTGGATTGCCAGAGGAACACGGCCTACCTGACAAGTAACAGGAAATGTACTTCGAGCCCCTTTAAGTAACACTGTGATTACTCAATGGCTTTCAGTGGTTAGACTTTATTACTGTTGATATTGTTATACATACATTCTGCAGTGTCGTGTCAAATGGGGATCTTCAAGAACAAAGAGAGCCTCAGGAGACATCAGCTGAGAGATGAAGCTCCAGGAACGGACTCTCAGAACCCACTGCAGCTGCTAGGGACTACCAGAGGAGGCCTGACACACCACGGAATGAAGGACGATGCCCAGGAGTCCTCTCTCAGGAGGAAAACACAGGACCAGCTTGATTACCATTTCTCTAACATAAGAAACATCTATTCTGGGCATCCCAAGAATACTGGCAAGCTCCACACAGCCCAAAGCCTAAACTAGCCACAATTGTCCATCTGACTGCTACTAATAAAAACCTACTTCTTTCTCCAGTGTTTTCTCACTTTTATACACTGGGGTACTCAGGGAAATCAAGTAAGATTCTTAATTGCTACTATAGAAGTAATCTAGTAAAATTTGTAGTAAGGTAATTTAACAAATAAAAGAGTTTACTGTAGGTAACGCTTGAAGTGGGTAGTTTTCTCGGTGCCCCTGAGGCGCCACTTACCTTGGCGCTTCCTCCACCACCTTCTGGTTCCTTCTCTGGATGGAGCACTCCCTCTCGTTGAGCCACAGAGCATTGCCATGCTGATCACCTAAAACCTGAGAGTGGTGACATTTGAGAAACTCCCGGAGGGGCTGCCCCCGTCGCTGCTGCCCCCACAGCTTCTCTTGGTTTCTATACCCAGACCTCAGAGATTACCTACAGCTCTCGAAACCACATCAGGCTGACAGTAACAGAAGACAGGTGTACTTACAATTATATTTACAGCTCTGGAACACAGTGAAATAATATCAGAAGAGTGCCCGCGGAGCAAGAGTCGCGCTGAGTCTCAGGCACACAGTATTATTTAACATGTCTTAAAGGTCAGAAGCCGCAGGACCTGAGAACTGCCAGTGTGGCTGAGGTCAGCCTCGGTGCAGGGTGACACCACATCATGACACAAACCTATGTGTCGCTCTGATGTCTGTTAGGAAGCAACAGTTTATAGAGTTCTTCCAGTACATTGTCACTTGTAATGGTTAACATTACTGTGGCTTATTTTGGCATAGGAAACTAGAAAAACATAGAGGGGAGCCAGTCCCCAACACAGCACGGTGCTCTGTGCCTGTGGCAGGAGAAATGAACTGGGCGCTGAGAACAGGGCCCTCGGCTGGCGCCCCAAGCACACATCTGGTTCATCTACCAGGACTCCAAGTTCTAGCATCAAGCAGCTGCACGGAGCTGAGGAGCTGTTCTCCTCAGTCGCTCCATGTGCAACAGACAGCTGACAGAAGAGTCATGTTAATGTTTTATACAGCTGGTGAAAAAATCGTACTCACAGCAGGCACCATTAGCTATAAAATAAATAGTGAACACATGACTGAAACATTTTTAGGAATAAAGCCTTTCTAAACTCAAAAATGATTTCAAGTAATAAAAAAAAAATTAGAATCACCAGATGCCAATAGATTGGCATTTTACTTCTTATACTCCAAGGTAGCTGCATGAGGTACATCTAAAAATATTTTAACTCTTCAAAATAATTCTCAATCTCTTTTTTTAAACTTTACTTGGCAAAGAAGTAAAAGTACATTTAGTCTCCAAGGAATAAAGCCAAAATAACAAAGAATCTCAAAAAGCACTTGCAACTGTAAAAAAAAAAAAAAAATCAAATACAGAATCAAGTGTTTGTTTTTCTCTGATTCTATATAGTCTCTTTTTTGCTTTAAAAAGTATAGGGAATTTGACACACAAGTGGTGTACAGACATATATGCCAGCAAAACACCCCTACATATAAAGGCAAAATAAAAGGCATGAGGAATTTATCAAGCATTTTAAAGAAAACTAGTGATGATATAGTGGGAAACATGAACAGAACACACTTGTAAGGAGAGGTGCCATGCCCTGTGAGCTCTTGCAAACTTTGACTACAACCCTTCGGAGGCACATGTGAGAAAAAGGAAACGGCCATGCCACAAGCTCCTCAAGAGCTTCATGACCAGGATGCTCCTGAGGACCCCTGAACCCAGCCTGGAGCACGCCAGCGGTTCTCTAGGTGAACACTGCCAGTGTGCACCTCAGCAAGGATAGGACATTGGAGGGGACAGCTCACGTGAAAGTTGGCAGGTTGCACAGACATGCTTCCCACACCATGGGCAGAAGACAGTTAAAAATTGAACACATCATCTTGACACAGAACTCAAAGGATCAGGAGACAGGGTGACAACGAGCCTGACTGTTGTGAGCTACACTTGTGACACACGCTGTCCTCTGAACCAAAGTCCTGCCATCTTCAGAAGACCAGCTACGTCTGCTGGCAGAGTGTCGCCACCGCTGTGCTTGTTTGCTGTCGATGTCCCTTCACAGGGGGAGGAGCTGGACAGGGCCACTGGACCGTCATAATCCAGCCACCCTTCCAGCCATTTGTGTATACTTCTAGCCTAAAAACATGTGGCTTTCGGTCTTGGGAGGACTTAGAGTATAGGCTGGGAAAGACCCATGTACACAGTCATGGGAAAGCCATCCTCATGCTGGGTGCAGAGCTTCCAATGTAGCTGCCTCGGGCCACCCACACACCTGCCCACACGCTGTCACTCAGCTCTGTAAGCAAACCTAATAAACTCACTGGGTCCAGTAAAACTCTGGCTTGTCACCGGGCCTTTATGAAAAGAGGGTTGACAGATGCTGCTTAGTCACTACTGGACAGAAAAATATTAAACAAACCTATATTCGTAAATTATAATACAAATAAGCTCATGAAAACTGGAAAGTGGCTAGTTTAAAAAAAAGAAAGAAAAAACTCCTAAGACAGATCACATGGGGAAACATCTGGGTTACCCATTTAAGCTACTAGGGGCAGATTTACTTATGTTTGAAAACATAACGCAAACCGGTAGGCCAAAGGTAATTAAACTAAAAGGCTAATGTAGATGTGTAACTACTTAAGTAGCAAACATTTGTTGAATATTAATGAAAGGCAAAGGCCTAACTTCTGGAACAGCAGAGACCAAGGCCTCATCTCTGCCCTCAGGGATCCACGGTCTCCCAGGAAACAGGAGCATTGGAAGACCAAGGCGGTGAGTGGCCCTGGCAGCGGAAACAGGGTTTCCCACCTCTGCGTTCTGAGATGGTTCTCACTCAGCACAAGATCTAAAGACACAAAACTGTAAAGCAAAGATACCAAGGTAAAAAAATGCCTATGTGTGTTGCATGAACAACAACAAATAAACGGTCAATCAAACTTCTAAGATGGGCAGCGTATCACAGCATCAGAATGATCGCATGTCTAGAGGAAAGGAGGATTCAAAAATATATAAAAGCTCTAGACTTAACACTACAAAACACTTCTGGGGCACTAATGAAGATGTATATAAACTGTGAGCTATTCTAGGTTCATAAACTGACTAGAATAGACAATCTAGAATCAATACAACCCAAATCCAAATCTCAAAAGTTGGGGTATAAGTATATATGTTCTAGAATTAAGTTAATGGGTAAAAGCTAACATTTACATTGAGATTTAAGGAACCTAAAAAGATTTAAGCTATCTGAAGGAAAAATTAATTTAGAACATTAACAGTACCATATTCTGGGATGTCTCTCCCTCCCCCTACCTTCCTCTCTCCCTCTCTCCCTTCCTCCTTCTTCCCCTCCTTCTCTCCATGTGCTTGTGCGTGTGTGTTGTATGTTTGCGTGCTTATGTGTGCATGTGTGAAGGGCCCCCGCCTCTGCCATCTGGGAGGGAGAAGGCTGACATGAGGTCTTCTTCGTTACTTTATTTTGAGACAGAGCCTCTAGGAGCCCACAGCTCAGTAGCTCAGTCTGCCTCGCCACTGGGCCCTAGGGTTCCTTGGCTTTGCCTCCCCAGTGCTGGGATTACTGACCACGTCACCATGCCTGCTCTTTTATGTGCAGTCTGGGGAACTGAACTCAGGCTTGCATACAAAGTATTCTACCAACTGAGCCATCTCCCCAGACCCCAGAGATCTCATTAAAAAAAAAAAATCTAGTTAAGACAATGAACTAATCTCACTTAGTTTACAATAAATGGTTGTCACAATATATGCTATCACCTATTAGAGAAAATTAGACAACCAAACAGGGAAGCACCTACACCCAGCCACATACCAAACAAAAACATTCATTCAAGCACACACTTACCAACACAACACACCTATAACAACAAACCCCAGTGCTCTGGAGGCAAGGGAAGAGCACTGCACATGTAAAGCTAGCATACACAGCAAAGTCCTGCAAGTGTGAGCAGGACTTCAGAAAAGTTAAGAATGATGCTTGAAGATAATAACATGAACAGAGAAACCATAGAAAAGAAATGATATGAAGGGGAGATTCCTTTTATTATGTATTATTATTATAATGTATATACAAATGTATATTATATGTACGAATAGTATATGTATGTGTGTGTATATATATATATATATATATATATATATGCATTATGCCTCTGATGAGCCAGTCCTGGAGGAGCCTGGATGACTTCATAGGTTGAAGCTGTGTTTTTTGAGTGTTTCCATTTCCTTTCCATCCCGACCCAAACCACCCCAGCATATTAGCACAGCAACAGTCTTGACCATTAGATGGCATCTTGAACAGTACCAACCTGGATTTCTATATGACGAGGGTTATCGATAAATTTTTCTATTAGCAGTCTATCATCACCAAAACTAGAAGCAGCTTCTTGGGATGAAAATCTAAAACCTTCCCTGTAGAACAAAAAGAATAATTAGACTAGCAAATCAGAGATGGTCTTCCACATAAAAAACAGAATTTGCTTCAGCTTAATTCAGAACAAACAGGGAGCAGACTCACCGGACCTACAGAGAACTAAACTAACCTGGGCAGCAACTTCCACTTACGGACCTACAGAGAACTAAACTAACCTGGGCAGCAACTTCCACTTATGGACCTACAGAGAACTAAACTAACCTGGGCAGCAACTTCCACTTACAGCTGGGTCACTGTGGGCCAGTTAATGTCCTGGTCACAGATTTTCCATGGAAACAAGAACACAGTATTGTTTCACCAACCACCTACTGAGCACACTCATGACGCTAGAGACACAGCCTGCTCGGCAGTTGAGCGCTGGCCGTGCCACACGGGACCCGGATTTGGTTCCCACCACCTTCATGGCAGCTCACAGCTCCATCGCCAAGCAACCTGATGCCCTCTTCTGGCCTCCACAGGCACTACATGCATGTGGTAGACAAACACGCAGGCAGAACACCCACACAAATAAAGCAAAAATAAATAAAACTTTGTTAAGACACTGATGAAAGAGGATTAAAAAGCACACACGTATGTGGCTTAGAAGGTACGAGACACAAACAACAGCAGAAAAGGCCTGTAGTCACACCGTGGTGGGAAGAACAGACTGCAGCTCTGCAAGCAGATGCTGCTTCAGATGCAGGCCTGGGATGTAGATGCTCCCACACACCACCCTTCATCAGTGCGCATCTTCTTTAAAGTGGCTTAAAATATTTAAACCCGAAAAAGATGAGTTTTAAGGGGAAAAAATATAGATTTAAGTATTGCTTTCTATTTTATTCCTAAACTACTCTAAATCGTTATTACATCATTAAAACAGATACATGTCAAATGATGTTACCTTGCCAGTTCATTAACACTCAAGCTAACTCAAACTCAGTGCAGCCAGGCATGGCTGCGCTTGCCTTTAATCCCAGCACTTGGAAGGCTGGGGCAGGTACGTCTCTGAGTTCATGGTTAGTCTTTCCTACGTAGTGAATTCTGGGCCATGCAAAACAACATAGTTACACACTATCTTAAAAATAAAAATAAATTAAATTAAATAACTAACTTCATTAAACTGAGACTTAGGGTACAGTGTGATGGCTCGTCCTGTCAGGCTCCTGCCATCATGCCCAGGAACCTGAGCATGATCCTCATGTCCACAGGGCAGACTCCAACACGTTGTCATCTGACCTCCACACATACACCCCAGCATGAGCAAGGCCATGTGCACACAAGCAAAACGCGTAAATAAAGGAAATAAGCATGAACATTTTCAAAGGATAAACATGTCACACTTATCTAAAAGTAACTGAAAATTTTGTTCATTCACTGATATATTTGAATATAAAATGTTATAACCTTATAACTAAGTGTGTCTTCATATTAAATACTTGTACTGAGCATAAAACATTCAGACCAGTCTCCTCAATGCAAAGCTTTTACTGCTTTCTCCTAAGCGGCATTCAGGACCTGCATCAGACCTCCACTGGCTGCTGTCAGCCAACTTTAATGCCATGGTATGAAGCAAATGCAGACCCAAATCAGAAAGCCAGGGCTTTCTTAAAGGACCAGGCTGTGCCTCTGGTACAGGCCACCTGAGTGTGGCAGGTTGTGTTCCCGGCGGAACAGGCACTACCTGCCCCTGGAGAGTTTTCACTGTGTCCTTTACGCCCTTCTCAGCAGAGGAACAGAGGTGTGCCTGAGGCTGTGACAGAAACAGAAGCTACAATTTGGTCAACATCAAAAAAATTAACCTTGTGTATTTATTGGAGGCCGTGGTGGGATAAGCAGAACATGAGCCCCTGACCCTCTGTCAATTTCAGACTCTGAAGTTTTTCTCCAAATCCAGCCTAACCAAGCCTAAGTACCTCTCAACTCTTAGGAATGAAAACCTGTTCAAGTCCCCCTAATCCCAGGTAAGGGGTGGCCAGAATGTCCCTTAAAGGTTCCACACATGAGGATCCTCTTCTGCCATCCTGCTATCCTCACAAGGCCTCCAGCAACTTCAACCAGCTCAAGGACAGAGCCACTGTCTACCCGGGGGATTTGTGGAAAGGCTGTGTTCTCTCAGTGTAGAGGGCTCTGCCTTCCTTACCAGTCCTGTGTGATCTTACCAGAACTGTAAGGAGACTAAGAGGGAAACCCCACTTTGGTAAAAGAAAACAAGGAAAGTCTATAGACAAAGACAGACCTGTAGATTATTTTGTATTTTGTTAATAAATACACTTTACATTAAATAAATTAAAATAAATAAAATAAAACCAGACTCCTCTCCTCCTTTATGTACAAACAGTACATCTGGTGATGCTAAGCATAATTATCTGTGTCAAAGGCTAGCTTTGCCACCACAGGATAAACTGAGGCAGGGTGTAGCATCGGCAACTAGGGGCCAGTGCTTCCTGTAACTAGCAACTGTTCACCCAGCAGGCTTTCTCTGAGGGCAAAAAGCTTGATTCTCTAGGCTGGACTGATTGTAACCAACAGGAGCTGCTACTGACAGTAGCCAGCAACTAGAGAAAAGAAAAGGAAGAGAAAAAGACTGCCCTCTCATACACACGCACACACATACACCATAAACTGATAAAGCAAGACAAGTTCCAATGAACAAGTTCCAACAAGCTTCAACAACTTCACACATACATACATACATATATGGAGCAAAGCTCCAAACATTTTTACATATATATGTGTATGTGTATTACTGTGTATATGTATATATGTACACACATATACATATATATTCATATGTGTGTATATATATATATGCACAACACACACACACACAAAACACACATATACATGGTTGGAGGATAGGACAAACTCCAAAGAATGAGTTCCAACAATTTTATTTTTCCTCCCATAACTTATATATTCCAGCAAAATCTTTAAAGCAAAAAATCTTAAAATCTTTAAATCACAATGTGGTTATATTCTATTTTTCTTTAAGTGAACGATTACAATGTATATGTAAAATTTAAAAATGTGCCTAATACTCTTACAGGACCAAATGTTTCATGTATTGTACGTGAAAAACAAATTATTCCCAAGAACCCACAAACTTTGTAACTAAGCAACTTGCTATTCACAAAGTATAACAAGTGTAAGCAAGGGAGACAATTTTTTCAGCCAGAGTCTCTACTGGCAAGTTGCAATTTACAAAGAAAGAATCAAATATCTTAAAAATTAATCTTATAAAAATCTTAGAAGAATCTAAACTTCTATACTTTATCTTGTAAATCTAAACTTTTATATAAAAACAGTCATTCTACTTTAAACCCTCAAGGTAAACATTTACTTATTAACAATTTTTATTAAATCATAACAGAAAGCTGAGGGCAAAAATGGGTACAAGAGCAAATTAATCACCTTGAAGCCCAGCTTTACTGATAGTCATGTCAGCCCAAATTGCTAATTTGGGCAATTTTTCTTGCTCCCTAACCTCAAAAAAGTTTGTAGCTCAACTATTAAGCGTGTGCCTTTCTGAACTTTAAATTGTTCCTCAAGATTTTCTATGTCAGAGACACTGACAAAAACATCTTCACCTAGCTTCGTAAAACCACTTAAATCAAATCAGCAATTCTGTTAAATCATCAATTCATCTGAACAATATTAGTTTATGGAAGTTCATCTTCACATTGATCTGCAGGAAAACTGTCCAAGTGAGTGGGCTGTCACCCAGGAAGCAATCACACCAGACTACAGCAGTGAAGGCCTCCCCACACCCAATCACCCATGCCAGAAAAAAGAGGAATACAGCAGGGGCGAGTGAGAGAAAGATTGGCAGCGGCAGGAAGCAATCTGGAGAGAAGCCCCAGAGCTGGCCCCTCGGAGGTACACCCACCACGCGGCGGTCAACTCCAGGATGCTCCCCTGCCCACTGCGGCATCTCCTGTGTGGCGCCCATCATACCTGACACGCTTGTGTCTGCAGCTGACATGTACCGTGGCGACAGTAACTACAAGGCATATTTCCAAACCTTAGAAAATTCTCCCGTTTCTACTCCCTCAGGAAGAAAGGTCTTAGGTTTTCTTAGTCTTTCACTGTATCTTTGATTTAGAGAAATGGTGTTCAGACTTGGGTAGACTACAAACTTCAAAGAAACCAGAATCACAGTGAATCGCTGTTTTTAGTACTGCACAGCCAAAGTTTTATTAGATGGGATAGATATTATAATTCATAAAGAGAATAACACAGCACTTCACAGTTTCCCTCTAATGCAATAACTAAAATCTTTCATTTTGCTTTTAAGCCAAGAACATCAAAAGTAAACCATCAAAGTCATCAAAATAAAACAAAGTTTGAAAACATCACAGGTCTATTTTGGAACTAAGGGAAAATTATGTTAAGACCATCCTCTGGGATGCAGCTCAGGGCAGAGCAAAAGCTTGGCACACGCAAAGTTCTGGGGTCTACATCCAGCAACCAAACAAAAGCAAATACACGCCTCTTGTTACTTTCAGTTATGCCTCAATTCAAAAATAATTATTGCCCAAGCAAGACACTTGATATATATTTATATACTTCTAACATCTAAAGTAAAATAATAGAAACTATCTAATGTATGATAAGGTTAGTCAAAAATATAGGCAGGGTTTCATTTTGACCATGTATTTCACTTAAATCTGCATACAGAAAAGGCCACAGCTGTTATGAAACTTCTAAGTTCCCATTTAACAATTTTCATGACTGTTATCTCAGTTTATTACACAATAAAATCAAACATGCTTTCAAAACTCTTCCCACTGTTGTAAAGGTTCTAAGGCAAGTCTTGGATGGGACTCGCTGCCAAGAGGAAGGAAAAATGTCAAAAGGCACAGATGTTCTTGGGACAGAAGAGAAAGCAACTGACACTAAACTCTACGATGCATCCAAAGAACACACAGTATTTATCGATTGTGAGTGGAAGACAGGACAACTGTGCGGCAGCGTGAACGCTTTACCACTGTGGGAGAACAGCTGATGTCTGGGGTCCCTGGACCATTCTCCAAATTCTTCTAGACTTTGGGTTTGTGCAAATAAACAGAGGATATGGAACAGATTTTTAAACAAAAGCATCCACCGTCAAAGCCATAGTGTCAAATTCCTGGTCATCCACAGAGAATTAGAGAGATGGCTCATGTGTTCATGTTGGAGACAGTACTTTCAGGCAGACAGGGACCTGGGCTTACTGAGCATGTATGTGTATCCTGAGTCTCCGCATCACTTAATTGACTAGAAAAGACTAACAGGTACACGGTGACTTCTGAACACTTAATTCTAAACTCAGACTCACAGATCAACAACAGGGCATCAAATCCACTGCCAAGACACTGCACAGTAGTGACTCCACCCACAAGAACGTGGGACTCAGTCACTGTCACTGGGAGAGATGTCTCATAGGAAATCTACCCTAACAGTAATTTCACCTAGAGTGGTGGCACATACCTTTAATTCTAGCACTCTGGAGGCAGAGGCAGGCTGGTCTCTGTGTTTGAAGTCAGTGTCATCTCCATAGCAAGTTCTAGGCCACCAAGGCTATACAGTGAGACCCTGTTTTTAAAAAAAGAAAGGAAGAAAGGAAGGAAGGGAAGAAGGAAGGAAGGAAGAAAGAAAAGAAAAAGAAAAAAATGTGCTAGATTTCCAATGAAATGGCTACATAAGTTTCATCAAAAGGGGAAAAACAATGAGACAAAATTCAAGTCCTAAAGTACACTTCCCTCACTATCGCCTTCAGTTGTCACCAACACTCACTCTAATCTGCCCTTCCTGTGAGGAAGCTGTGTGAAGCCATCTGCCCAGAGATGGTACAGTGTGTCTGGGAACCTTGCCCCGCCCTTTCTGAGTCCATACCCTGCACTGGGGATCAGAAGCATGGGCTCCCCAATAATCAACACATAACAGTGCCGAAGAAACTGTGGGACTTCTGACCCTGAGTCAGGGAGGAGGGGCAGGAGGAGAAAGAGGGGGAAGTGGAAGAGGAGCAGGAGGAGAAAGGGGCAAGAGGAGGAAGAGCAGGAGGAGAAAGAGGAGGAAGAAAGGGAGGAGCAGGAGGAGAAAGGGGCAAGAGAAGGAAGAGCAGGAGGAGAAAGAGGAGGAAGAAAGGGAGGAGCTGTAGGAGAAAGGGGGAAGAGGAGGAAGAGCAGGAAGAGGAGGAACAGGAGGAGGAGGAGCAGAAGGAGCAGGAGGGGGGAGGAACAGGTGGAGCAGGAAGAAAAGAGGAGGAGGAGCAGGAAGAGGAGGAACAGGAGGAGGAAGACGAGGTGGAGAAGCAGGAGGAGAAAGAGGGGGAAGAGGAGCAGGAGGAAGAAACTTCTACTTGGATTAAGTGATCTAAGAACTAGAGTTCGACTTGTGAGCTATTGTGTGGGCGCTGGGAGCAAGCCCAGGTCCTCTGCAAGGACAGCTAGTGCTCTCAGGCACTGAGCCATCTCTTCCAGGCCCACACTTCTGAAGACAGAAGCCCAAGCCTGTTCAAACTCCTCCTAGCCTCTCACTGGAACCTTTGCCTTTCAGCATTTCCCAAAAATTTTCAGGTAAAGCACAGTTGTGTTGTGAGCATTTAACTTACATAAACACTAAAGCCAAACACAAAAGATGGCAAAATAACTTTAAAACAGTGACCATACATCCTCAAATAATTTCACTTAGAAACTCTCTCATTTTGCATTCTGTTTTGTGTTTGAGACAAGGTCTCACTGCAGCTCATGCTATCCTCAAGCTCAAATTTGTAGAGGTACTCTTTCCTCGGATTCCCAGGAACTGCAGTCGTTCCCATGTCAGTCCCCAGGGTCATTTTCTCGCTCCCTTCACACTGCTGAAAGGCATCGGCCATTCTCCAGCACAGTTGCTGCAGCGGTCTCCTCAGTGGCTTCCTCGCTCCAGATCATGACTGGGCCTAGCTTCAGTCCAATAGAAGAGCACTGTCAGAGTGGGCCTTATCAAACTATGGGAGAGAATCTTTAACTGATTTTGTGTGTGCATGTGCCTGGAGGCCAGAGAAGGACATCTGCTGCTGTTTTATCATCTCCATTATTACCTGTGGCACGGTCTCTCCCTGAACCTGGAGTTAGCTCTGCATATTTTTATAATTAAAAAGTATGGTGTCAGGATTTGTTGAAGTACCATGGTTTCCCTTCCAGTCCTTCTGGATATCACAAAGAATGCCCACAAGACCCTACCTAGGATGAGAGGGGAATCTGGCTGTGACATCTGTCATGCTATTGATCAAGGTTAACTCAGCTGATCCGGCCAACTTGAGCAGATGCCCTGCCCTCTCCATATGCAACCCTCTCAAAGCTGCGCACTTGGTCACAAAGGATGACAGTCACCAACAGAAGACTGTTCTCCATAAACAAGTAGCTACTAGAGTCCCTGCTCCACCTCCAAACTCTTCAAGGCTTACATCATGAACCTCCACCCAACCAAGCGCACGTCGACCCAACTCCTACTAGTCATCGTCCTTGGTTTCCGAGACGGAGGCACACAGCCCGTGCTGACCCTCTAAATCTAAGAGTAGCTTCCTGGCCCTCCTGTCTCCAAGTGGGGCCACCACTCCAGGCTCCTACTTGCCCTCACACCACCGTCAATGTGCCTTGCCGCTGCTGGCCCTGTCCAGGTCTCCTGGCCAGCCTGGTCTACCCGCCCGTGCGCTCTGTACCTGGCTCCAGGGCTGTCTCAGTGAGGACCATGCTCGTGATTCTGTTTCCATGTCTCCTCTTTCCATTATCCTAGCCTCCGCCTCCACAACCCTGTACATTTTCTGACACTTCTTCATGGGTTGGCTCCTCATATCAGAGCAGGCCTTTGTAACCTTGCTTACGCCATGGGTTCCTCTATAGATGATGTAGTGCAGACACTTGTGAAACAAAATTGTAAGATCTGTAAAAGGCATGGCACACACACTGCAGCCCAGCTGCTCAGAAAGCCAGAGTAGGAAAATAGTTTGAGCCCAAGAGTTCAGTATCATACTGAGAAGACTTGTTCTTGTAAAAATACAGTGAATGGACTGGGAGTGTGAGTCAGTGGTAGTGTATATACCTACTATGGAAGGTACTCTGGATTTGATCCCTTAAGCTGAAAACAAGCAAACAAAAACACACACAATAAACTTTAAAGAAACAGGACTGCACACACTGAAAGACAGACACCAGAACATCCCCTAAAATGTTTACAGTATAACCTGTGTGCTTCTTTATTAAATAATAAGCTCCGTAGGCTGAAGGCCGCAGAAGTTAAGAGTGCCTACAGAAGTGCCTACTCCTTCAGAAGGCCTGGGCTTGGCTCCCAGCCCAGGCAGCTCACAATGACCCATAGCTCCGGCTCCCAGGGATCCGAGGCACGTCAGCCTCCACATGCTCCTGCATGCATAGGGTCACCCACTCACACAGCCACATCCCTGTGCATACAGGCTAAAAAATAAACAATCCTTAAAATAATAAGCAGCAGTGGCTCCAAGGAATCTCGCCCCTCGCATAACACAGCAATGCCCACATCATCATAGGAGAGTAAGAAGACACATGCGGTCTGTAATGGTAGAAAGTTCCACGGATATCAATTTTGCTTTAAGAAACACTAAATTCCCGGTTGGTGGCAATAAAATCATTACGTGCATGGTCTATTCATCTATATTCAAGAACTTCCCTTGAATTTTATCATTATGAGTCCTCCCTCTGGAACCATAGGCCAAAATAAACTTTTTCTCTGATAAGTCGTTCTGGCCATGGCATTTCGTCACAGCCACAGAAAGCGACTAACACCCTGGCGCTTTTCCAGACCAGCACCTCAGCACGCAACACGGTGCCTGCCTGCAAGGTCTTAAGGGCACCTGTTCCTATTGCTCACACTAGAACCTAACCTCAGAGGCTTGGGTTCTACTGTGCTGCATGACTGTCCACTAAGTAACACAGCCTTCTCCCGCTAGGACCTTTAAAAGGGAAGCAAGTGGGAAAAGGAAGAGAAAGCGGAACTGACCATCTGAAAGACCAGATGACATCTAAGCAAAGAAAGAATAGGAAGGCAACATTAATGATACAGTAACAATTATATAAAATTTAATTCCTCTTCTCTATAAATGGCAAATTTTCTCCTGTAGCCAAATATATAATTCTTTTTAATTCTCTCTCTGTCTCTCTGTGTGCATGTATGCACATGCGTGCCAAAAGTCTGTATGTCAAGTGTTTACCTCTGTTATTGCTATTTTTTTTTTAAATAGGGCCTCTCGTGGAACCTGAAGTTTACCAGTTGGCTAGACTGGCAGGCCCACAAGCACCAGGGATTGTCCTTCCTCTGTCTCCCAGCTCCAGGGTCACCAGCCTGAACTACTGCGCCTGCTTGACTGTTGCTACTGCTCTGGGTTCTGAGTTTTTGCTCGCTTTGTTTAGCACAGGTGCTGGGATCTCAACTCACCCTCATGAGTGTGCGACAAGCACGTTCATGGCAGAGCCATCTCTCTGGCCTCTCCTCGGATTTAGATTTGGCTGCATTAGGCAATCCCATTTTCTAATTTCTAATCATGTTAGATTTCTGAAAAATTATTTATCTCTGTAAGAATGAAAAGACAGTTGCCCAAGAAAGGCAATGCCCTGGTGAAGAAGTCTGAGCAAGGCCCAAAGCAACAGGTTCAAAGGCAAAAGTTCAGGACCTCAACAACCTACCCTGCCTAAGGAGGCTATTTACAGAAAGGAAGTTCTCTGCCAAGGTCACTGCCCAGCTCTGAGCCCCAGAGACTTGGATTCTCCAGGAACTCCTTAGCAAAGGACTTATCAAACTGCTTCCACAGCACAAAGCTCAAGTAATCTGGACGGTGATACTACAAGTAGAAATGTTCCAGCTGCCAGGAAGATGCTTGAAGAGATTTAACCAACTGTGTTCGTGGAAAAGCAAAGTTTTCTTAAATAACACAGATTATTTCTGGCTTCTGAAATTATAAAATAAAAGTCTTCTAAACTTAAAACAATGTATTATAAAAACATACAGCAATTTCAAACTCAAAAGGAAAACAGTGTCCTACACACTAAAAATTATCAAAGCAATTATACAGTGGTATTAAATAAACCTGGTTCAATCCTTAGATGACACTGTAAACTATATGGCCAGATGTTAGTAATTTCTGTATATATATATATATATCTATATATATATACACATATATATACAGTGTGTATATATATACTCTAATTTCTTAAAAATATACTATAAAAACAAAACCCTTTACTAATGTAAAATAAAATTTTGTTTTAAAAAGCCTTTCTGTGGTAGGATAAATTATCTTCAAAATGTGCAGAAGAAAGATTTCTGCAGAGTATCAATTCTCTCCTGTCCAAGAAATAAAGATTAGAGGGTCATCGTAATTACTCCATTATGCGCTGGAGATCTGTTTGCCTGTCAGCTTAATAAAGGGCTGGTAACTGCAGTTTCCATCAACCGTGTGTCTCAGGCAGCTCACCTGGCCTCCTCGTCCGTCCACGCGATACGCATGCCTTTCCCACCGCCGCCCGCTGAGGCCTTGATCATCACAGGGTAGCCTAGCAGCGGGAAGAGGGAGACAGATGCTCAGGCTTTGATCATGTGGGTGTATGCACATGACAACTGACCACATGTTCCCAGCACAGACAACAATCATTTATTTAAAGTTCCTTTCTTCAGAGTTCCACAAACACCACCAACATAATCAACTCACATAAATGAGTGAGCATGTGTGTCAATAAACATACTTCCCAAGTAATGGAACAGAAGTTTAAAGAATTATTTGTCAGACAATTCTAAAATCAGAAATATAATATGAACTAGCCAACAATTAAAGAAGCCATTTACATAGGAAGCACACACATGCACATGCACACTTGTAATCATTACAAACTAATTTCTCTTTCCTTTATGGGTTTGGGTACTTTCACCTGAAAGTACCCAAAGGCATTCTGGCAGGAGAGCATGGGGGGTGGGGGAGGATGCAGCATGGCTACTTCCCAAAGTACCAGCTATCACTGCTAACAACAGGAAAGCCACTGCACTTCTCTCCACACTCAAAAGTTGTCAGGACCAAAGAGGAACCATTTTCAGTGACAGCTTTATGAGAAGAGATAAAGTCTTAAAGTTATTCTACAATCTCCTAAATTACCTGTACAAGAAAAGTCAGTCTGAGCCAGGCATGGTGGCGCACACCTTTAGTCCCAGCACTTGGGAGGCAGAGGTGGGAGGATCTATATGAGCTCAAGCTCAGCCTGGTTTACATAGTGAGTTCCAAGAAAGACAGAGCTACACAGTCAGATCCTGTCTCAAAATAAATATAAGAACTATTAAAAAAAAAAAAAGGGACTTCCTATTCTGTGATTGGAAGTAAGCAACCAAACATCACAGACTTGCACTCAGCTTGTGAGTTAGGTAAGTCACTACATCTCAGGTAGCACCACCGGGCAAAAGGACACACCCATTCCACACAGCCGGTAACAACACAACACGAAACAGCCTCATTCCTCTCCTACCAGCTCACTGTGTCCAGCCACTCTAGGTGAGCTAAGTCATGCCAGGCACAAAACTGGAAGTGGAAAGAACAGTAAGGATTTACTGAAAGTCAGTATTACTGGAAAAATGCAGCATTGCCAACAAGAATGATGGCCATGCCACTTCCCTGTCAACTAGTCAACACAGGGTCAGGGGTGGGTCCACGAACAAGCTCTTATTCTCTAAGTCACTACAGCACTCACCCCTGGTTCGGGTTTTGTTTGTGACGCATTTCTTTTATTTTGTATTCTTCGTTAACATGTGTTAAAACAAAACCACCTTCCTTATCTCAACAAATTCGAAGTATCTGAGGCTTTACATTTTTTAAATATAGAGAGGTATCCGTGCTTCTCTCTCTCTCTCTCTCTCATTTCTGGTTTCTTGTTTGTTTTCCGAGACAGGATCAGACTGTGTAGCCGTGCTGGTTTAGAGCCCTCTACAGCTCAGGCCCCTCAACCTATCTATTGTCCAGGTTCTGGAATCACATGTGTATCATTGTGTCCAGGGAAGACAGCTTAAACTCAGGCCTTGGTGCTGCTCCAGCTTCTTCTTGCCTTGCAGTCCTCTCAGGGGACATATTTGGGACGGTCCACGTGCTTGAGGGCCACACAGAGCCTCCCCAACACTCCAACTGCACAGTTATGGGTAAATGAACACTTCCAAAAAGAAATCTCCAAAGCTTCTCCTCATGAGCCAAGTACACTCGTACGCTCAGGTCATGTCAGTTGGGAATGATGACCTGCAGGGTGGCCAAGTCACCCTAAATAAATAACTAGATAGAGGTTATCCTTTCCTAAATAAACTTGTATTTTAAATGAACTTAAATGCTAAGAACTGAGATGAAGCAAATTCAATGAAGAAGAACAATCCCTAGCAGAGGTCAGCTGTAGAGTTCTGAGAAGGAAGTCACCAACAGCACTTTCTGTGGTAGTGGCTGGAATACCGACTGGAAGATCTCTGTTGGAGCCCAGGTGGCAGACTGTGGTCTGGATGTGGCCAGTCACAAAGACAAAGACTTCTGTCTGTTCTAGAGCTTGAGTCCCTACGTGTTGGATACAGAAGATAAGGAAGACTCCGGAAGCTTAGCAGCTTCCCCATTTAGTTATGGGTGCTAACGACAAAAAGAACCACCTTTCTTGACTAACTGATAAACAATGTTTACCTGCATAAGACATGATAAATGATCAGACTCTTCCAGCAAATGCCAACCAGCCCTGGGTGTGGGTGTGGAGCAGTATCCATCAGGTAACTTAAAAGCTGATAAAATACTTAAATGATAAGTTATTCATAATCCATTTCAAAATTAAGACTTAGATTTTTGTTTCTTGAACTACATTTTCATATAACATAACAATCAATGGAGAAGGGAAAGCCAAAAAAAAAAAAAAGACAAAAGCAAAATATTCCTTGAGAACTCCAAATTTAGTAGTGCTGCTCAGTAATCTCACAGAAAGAAATAAAGCTGGTGAGTGGGGAAGTTGTCTCTTAGAACAGTTAGGAAACCTACAAAGGCCTTTGTTTCCTAGAGAAAGGTTCAAAGAGGCAAGAAAAGAAAAGATCCTGCAAGGAGAAGAGCTCTCTAGATGGACAGAACAGAGCCTGATAGCAGACAATGGGCCTCGAAGGAGAAAACAAAAGCCCTAAGAAAACATCAGACAGGAAGGCGCTCCCCTGGTGAAAGTCCTGTGTTAGAATTACAGAGAAATCAGTGGCACACAATGCATTTTGCAAATTGTTTTTTGTCTGTTTAATGTAAAATAGTTAGGCTGCCCTTTCTTTAGAGGGGGAGGGGGCTATCCTTTGTGACATTTTTTGAAAAGTACAGCTTGCCTATTGTAACATTTGGTCTGGCCTGCCGACCTGATGGGTTCAGAAGCAGCTGAGAAACACAGCTTTGGGACCTTCTGTGGGGGAGGCTTACACACAAAGTGGGGGACACGCTCTGATGGGCAACCACTCCGATGGGCAACCTCGAGGCCCAGAAAGAGAGTAGTGCATACTGCCACCTTCACGGCCTGTCACCACCAGTGTGCTCAGACACCAGATCCCAGCTTCCCCCACTGTCCAGTGTGGAATTAACCAGCCGCTCTCCTGCAGCCCCAAGCCTTCAGTACCAGATCTGAAACCGAGGCAGCATCACATACTGTTCTCTGCTTCTGCAGCATCAACAGCCCCTGCAGGACTACCAGGCCCTGCTGTATAAGGCACTAAAATTAACTCCTTTTTATGACCAGGGCTTGAACCTCCAGGTAAGAGAGCAGTCTAGAGGTTGCTCTCTGTGAGCCAATGGAGGTCAGAGTCTCAGTAAGACAAGAGGGACTTATCCCAAGAGAACAGCAGAGAAAGTGTACTTAAAATCCACGAAGGAAATGAAGAGAGATCAGGCAAACAGCAACAAGAAGCTGCATGACACAGAGAAAAAAAGCAAAGCTTGCACCGGCTGCACAGCTCACTGACACAGAAATGGGAAACACACCACTTCGAAAAGTATACTAAGAACCGAGCTTGAAGAGTAGTCTGTTCAGCCAGGCGCGACGGCGCACCCCTTTAATCCCAGCGCTCAGGGAGGCATCTCTGTGGGTTCAAGGCCAGCCTGGTCTACAGGGGAAGTTCCAGGACTGTTCCACATGAAAACCCTGCCTTGAAAAACAAGCAAACAAACAAAAGAGCAGTCTGCCCCGGGGATGTCAGGCACATGCCTATAGGCTCAGAATCCCACCATTTAAAGCATCTGGAGCACACACAACCTGCCCCACATGCTCAGGAGTGCACAGATAGTGAGCCAGTCAGCGTGCAAAGCACACCACGGAAGTGAAGGAAACATGAGACTGCCCTAGACTGCTGAACTCAAAGACAACAGAACAGGCACAACCTCAGGCACAAGAGACCTCAAAAGTTATCTTGTAGAAGTGATCAGTGACACACAGAGGATTAAAAACAAGCACATGAATTAAATGAGGATCTATGAAGACAGCAGAACAGGGGGGTAAAAAGTCAGCAAAACCGATAATAAAATCAGCAGTTGTGGTAGTCTGAATGAACTGGCCCCCATAGGCATAGAGAGAGTGGCATGACTTGAGAGGGTCAGGAGTGGCCTTGTTGGAGGAAGTGTGTCACTGGGGCTGGCCTTTGAGCCTTCTCTTCCTGGTACCTGATGACCCGGGTGAGAGCTGTCAGCACCGGTGTGCCTTCCTGCCACCACGCTTCCTGCGTGATCCACCATGAACGGACTACACTCTGAAACTGGAAGCCAGCTCCAATGAAATAGTATCCTTTAGCAGGGCAGTTTGGTACATGTGTTTAATCCCAGTCCTTGGGAGGCAGAGGTAGGTGGATCTCTGTGAGGTCAAGGCCAGCCTGGTCTACATATCAAATTTCACAACAGCCAGGGCTAAAAAGTTTTCCTTTATAAGAGTTAGCACAGTATCTCTTCTCAACAATAAAACCCTAACAGAAGATTTTGTTTTGTTTCTTTAAGTCAGCAAAACAGAAGAAAAATTCAGCAGGGAAACTGAGATTACTTTTACAAAAACACAAGAAATGTTGGAAATGAAAATTTAAGTGAATAAAAATTTTAAAAAAGGACAGTGGACACTATTACCAATAAACTAAATTAAGCAGAGAAAAATACTAGACTGACAAACTGTTAAATTCAAATATCAATAAGCAAAACAAAATAAATGAGTATATACACCATGGTCCAATAACTCTGAGGTATGATCAGGAGAATAGACCTAAACATTCATAGGATAAAGGAAAGGGTTAAGACAAACACTAAAGGCATGGAATGACAGCAGAAAAAAAATAGACATTCAGCTGGGCCTGGTAAAAAATGCCTTTAAACTCAGCACTAGAGAGGCAGAAATGGGCAGATCTTTGTGAGTTCAAGGCCAGCCTGGTCTACATGATGAGCTACAGGCCAGCCAGCACATGCTCAGACCCTGTTGACATTCAAATACAATAACCATTTGGACTCCAAGTGGATACAAACAGAAAAGAACCTTTCTCCAACATACAAAACAAAGAAACAATATTAAAAGCTTTTAAGGCAAATGTTAACTCATATAAAAGCAAGAACACAAAATAGCATACATCAGGACCAAGTTGGTTGCATTCCAGGAATGCAAGGTTGGTTCCATATACAAAAATGAATAATGTCATGTCCAACTATGCATTAGCTACATTTTCTACTGTTACCTTAGAAAAGAATTGTGAATTTTTCTAAAAAAAAAAAAAAGAACAAAAACCAGAGTAAATAAAGCATATTTTGTCTTTCCGCAGTTATCATTAATGTACAGAAATAAATAACTGCATATTGATAGTGATATTTTTAACAAAAACAATTTTTAACAGTTACAAATATGTACAGTTAATATATTAAACACTATTTTAATATTAAATGTAATCTTTAATTTATCTATTTGTTAACAATGAACATTAATTATAATACACTAAGTATGTTTAGTGTACATAAGAATTCAATACTCTATGTGGAGATATAATCAAAATATGTTATAAAGTACAATAAACCAACATAGAACACTATTAATTTGGCAGATAGAACTGAGTAGACATCACAAAAAAGGTGGCCTGTCTTCCTCTGCTTTGGGCAAATAAAAGCTGGTAGACATAATTGGCTCAGGGACCAGGAATCCATGCACTGGGTTATATAATCAGGGCTGGCATTCACGGCCTACAAGTTTTCAAACACAATCTACTGTGTTTCCACACCACTACCTGGATGTTAGGCAGCAGAGTAACAGAAAGACGAAAAGGAATGGTAAAGCATGCAAGAACTAACAACGAGAAGAGAAAGGAGATGAAAGACTGAAGCTCAAGAGAAAGAGAAAGCGCTAGCCAGAACTGGAGCAGTCACACTAGGGTTGTGTGTTGGAAAGCACAGGAAACCATCCATGCCCAGCTGATGGCAAGAGAGAAACCAGCCCCTGAACCCAGGATTCCCCTCACAGACCTGTCATTCTAAGCCGCACAGCTACATTACTTTGGCAGGAACATCTTTGAGTGCTTGTTCTGTGGATGTCGTTTGTGGACTAGAGACTACATCTGGGGCCTTGTGCTTGCTAAAGGACTGTCCCTTGGAGCTTATTCCCAGAACCAAATATCTGACCCTTTTAAAAAACTTTTTATTGATTCCTTCTGAGTTTCACATGATGCACCCCAGTCGCACTCATCTCCCTGCACCCTCATATCCTCCTCTGGCCTTGCAACATCCCCCCAAAAAATTAAAACACAAACAAATAGAAAATAAACAAACTAAAACAAAGCATAAAAAACATCTCATTATGGAAGCTACAGTATGTCACGGTATCCCACAATATACCTCTGTCCACACATCTTCACTTGCAAATGTTCACTGCGGTGAGTCCTTGGTCTGGTTTGAGGCCTCTATTCTGGGTCACCATCAACACTGGATCCTCACTGGACCTCCTTCCAGCTACCCTGCTGTTGCCCTGTGTCATGGAGTCCCTTCAGCTTGGGTCAGCAGGATCAGCCCTTTCAAATGTCCCAACCAGGAAGACATAGATTTGGGGTGAGCCGATCCAAAGCCCTGGATCTGGATGGTGGCTGAGCTGGTCAGCCTGCCAGCTCTCCCTGATCTGAACCCCCAGGGTGAGCTCCCCAGCACTGCTCCGGCTAGGCCACCAACGCCACCATCCGCACGCACAGTCAATCAAAATGTGATTTTAACTTTTTTTTTAAAGAAATACTTCCTGCAGAAAATCCCACATGATGCTAAGCAAAAGACGATGCGTAAAGAGAAATTTAGACGCATTGCAGGGTAAGAACACTTTATGAGACATACTCCAATTTGATGGTTTTTTCCTTTGAGTAACTCTTTATCAGTTGGTTTTCATTCTTTTCAATAGTTACTTGAGAGAAGTGATTACATCCAGGGTCCTAGTGGGAGTCAGACCGACCTAAAGTGAGCAATGAAAAATGACCTCGGTTTTGAAATCTTTTACAGTATTGAGTTACACAGACGTGTATGTATGTCAAAGCCAGCAATAGATATAAAATGTGTTCACATTATATGCAAATATTTCATTATAATAAAAAGCTACACCAATACTAAATGCAGTTAATGAGTTATATGTTGAAATAGTGAGACAGATAATAGCATATGAAATTTACTTTAACAAAAATAAAGATAAGATGGGGACAAGTGAGGTGGCTTCTCTGTAGGTCACAATGCTTGCCCTCCAAACCTGAGGACTTGAGTTCAATTCCCAGAACCCACGGTGGTTGGAAAGAACTACCTCCCAAAACTACCTTCTAATGTCCACATGTATGTGAACACATGACACACACACATTATTTTTAATAAGATGGAATAGCATCTGACAGACAAGGAAGAAAGTCTAGCCAAATGCTCACAGGGGAATCTTGGTGCTGAGAACAGTACTGAGTGATTGGAGTGTCATAGCAGGGAGCTGGGGAGAGTTTCCAATGCAGCCTGTCCTGGTCTGCTGAAAACAGAGTGCGGGGGACCAACGCTGGGGCACATTCCAGAGAAGATGTGACATTTAAACCAAGACAGGAAAGATTCGCGGCCTCCCCAGGCCAGGTTATGAGCGAGTCCTCCGGACTCCTCCATCTCTCCCTCCAAAACAATGATCCGAAGGCCCTGAAAGCAGCCAAGAAAGCCAATGTGACTGAAGGACAGTGTGCCAGGGGGCGAAGAGAAGCTGGCTGAGCACTCTAGCCTTCCACTGGGGGGAAAAACACTAGAAATCAACAGCACAGTGTCTCTAAACCCTGAGGTCAAAGAAAAAAAAAAAACAACTGAGTGTGACTAAGGAAGGCACGGTAGTCCACAAACAAATCTGCAGAGGTGACATATTAAGTCTGAACTATCACCTGCCTCATTCTTAAACTCCACACACACAGGCTTAAGAACCTATAGTATTTCACACAACTCTAGTCACTTTCATTTTAGTGCTCATCCAAAAATCACATGAAGTTAGCCAAACTATAAGGAAAACCATGCTTTTTGAACCAAAAAAAAAATTTACTTTAAACTAAAAGATGTTGACACTGAGCAAATGACTAATCTATTCTTTAGTTTTCTATAAATGTAAATGAAAATAATCAAGTCTAAGAATTGGCATTGGAAATAGCACTTCCAAAAAAAGAACCCCACCTTCTTTCAGTGGATAGGGAAAGAGGGAAGGAGGGTAGGACTGGGAGACGATGAGGGAGAGGGCTATAATTGGAATATAAAATGAATAAATTTTAAAAAAATAAAAATTGAAAAAAGAAGAAGAAAAGAAAACCTGCTCAGCAAGCACCTGGAGATTCCTGGAAGTATCCCACCCAATACTCAGGAAATCTTAGTCTTCAGCAGTGACCTACAATTGTAGTTGGAGATCTTCCCCCATCATTGGATAATTAGGTACTGTGTTCTCCATCTTGTGATAGGACCTTCTACGGCATGTAAATGAGGTGCTGAACCACCACATGTAAATCAAGCATCCCTGGCATCCCTGACCCCACTGAATCAAACATATCCACCCTTGAAACTCCTCCCACTGCTCACAGTTTATTAAATCCCTGATTTCACATGAAATAAACATATGCAGGCACTGCTTGCTGCATGATACCATCAGCTTTCCAACATGGCCGCCTGAGATTCGTCATTTATTCGGGGGAGAGAGGGCTCATCTCCTCCCTGGAAAACTACCTCTAAATGGCCTGAGCTTTGCTGCCAATCAGGCAGCTGTCCTCCCAGGCTACTGTGAGCTTCCGGATCACTCAGGGCTTGATTGCCGGTCAGTCTGCCATGGACCAGGCATGTCAGCATCAGACAGCCGCTGAAGCCCGCCCCATTGCTAGACTGGTGCTGACCTCCAGCAAAGCACCCATCGGGCTACATTAGGCCACTGGGCCTGGGCCTTGCCAGGCCCACCAAGCCAACCAGGCACAGGCTTCCCGCCCCCCACCCCCCCCACACACACCCTCTTAACAGAGAGCTGTAACACTTTTGTACTTTGCTGGCTTTTGGAGCTCCAGACCTCACTGCCATCCAATACAGGCAATCTCATTTAAAAGAGCTAAATTGTAACACTCAGTGGAGAACTCTTTCCACACCCCAGTCTAGCACACAGGTCTCACCCTAAAGCACCTTAGCGGTTCCTGAGAGACCTGGAACCCTGTACCTGTCCAGAAGCCTGGGCCTCTGGGTGGTATTCAGCTTGGTGGAACCTGGCAGCAGCTACCCAGGAGAATGTCAGATGACAGCCCAAGGCTCCAGAGCCGCCCCCCCAAACAAAGCAGGACCACCCAGGCTGCCAGATGGAGAATGATACTCTACTTACTTAACCTTTACATCAACTTACGATGTCCATCCAAATCATAATGTGAATGTGAGTCACCTCAATAACAGGGGAAACACTGACATACCAAAGGGCTCACACATGTGTGTGTACACACAAGGACTTGAATACTATGTAATTGATTCTGGAAGGCAGTACTTAAGAAGAGGGTCTCACAGGAGGTTTCTGTGTGATTTGGAAGGGTTTTCTGGAAAATACCAAAAGCCTTCTAAAACTTCTTTGCTGTGCTTCATTTCACTTCAGGTCTGCTGGGGAGGACACTAGTGAGCTTCTATTTGATAGCCACATCCGCAAGCACGCACTTCACAAATGACAGGGGACAGGGAAGAAGCAGAAGAGTGAGAGGGACAAGGAAGGATCATAGGACCCACAAATCAGGAACTGAGATGACCGCAGCAGGAGAGGAGGGTTGAGTGACTGAGTAATGGCTGGCGGAGAAGCCACAGGTCCGACAGAGGTGGAAAGGAACCAAGGCTGAGAGCACATCTGCACCACTATGTCGCCAAAGGAAGTGCTCTTGAGTGGAGGACATGCGGTCCCCAGCATGGCACAGGCATGCAATCCTAGCACATCCTCTAAGCCATTTTTGTTTTCCAAAATCCCTCCAAATATTACAATAACAACATTACGTAGTATTTATTACAAAATAATATTATCATAGATGATAGGATATGTGGTAATATTCAAGCAATAACTAAAAGGAGGCCATTTTGAGCTTTAAAGTATATGAATAAAACTAAACTCCTTTAGGAAAGTCTCAGGATCCAGTCAAGTACTTCTTGGGGAATGGGGGCTATAATGATTTAACCCCTGGATGGTAACGTTACACTCCCTACCCAGCCTTATTGTGAAGTTAGTACTGAAAAGCTTCTAAACATGTTAGCAACCTTGGAGAAGCGATCAATAAAGATACTGCCAACTGATAACGTGTTATCATGTATGTGCTGGTGTTAAATCCAGGGCAGTTTTCCAAAACAAACGAAAAACAAAGAAAAGTTAATAATGAGCAAAACCAAAAGAATTTAGCCACACCCAACAGACACAGGACACAACAAGCCAAAATCTTTTCTGGTCACAGAACTCTCTTCTTAGCTGATACCTCAGGGAGAACAGTAAACTGAAGAGCTCTGTGCTAGCTTGTCACATTTCCAAGAATTGACAATGCCCACGATCACAGAACCAATGTTTCTGTGTACCATGGCTATATAAACTTTGCCAAATCAAATGCTCTCTCATCATAGACAAGAATTCTAAGTAACAAACCACATTGAGAAAGCACGGTTACAAAACGGATTGCAGGCACAGATGTTTAAGATGCTCTTAGTAAGCCAGCCACGCCTGCCTACAGCTTTCCACGGAGGACGCAACGTCTATCTGACGCGAAATTACAGTCTGAAGTGCTCTGGTAGACACTGCAAATACAATTGTGTTTATGGGCAAGAGGAATATATGTGAAATTTAATATCCAACAGCCTTAAAATGACCCTCAGTTTCCACTTCACTCCAGTTTAGGAAATCCAGCTCTTGCCTCTCACTTTCTATTGTGTCTTTCCAGCCAAGCTTATTAAGTTGATTTTTAACATTTTAGGAAAAGGTGAAAACTTGAACAATCCTGTCAAGAATAACTTCATTTGAATCGTGTGTTGTGCCCTTCCCATTGTAACAGATCACATTCACAAATATACATTGTGTCCAATCTTCAGGACTCTTTGAACAATTACTTGTTTTAATTAATTGGTGTGTGATTTCATCTTATGAAAGAACTAGAACTAAGATTAAATGACTCTGCAAATCCTACTTTAATAATAGAATATGGTAATTCAACTGATAAATTCTTCCAGAGCCACAAATAATCAGAAACTGAAAACTATTAAAATATTATTTGCTCTGTGGGAATTACTTATTACGCATTTACTCAACCGTATCTGCTGAAAGACACAGAACATGACCGAAGTTAATTTAAGGACTTACCAACTTCCCTTGCAATCCTGACAGCTTCGTCTGCATCCTGTAAGGGCAGGAAATGAGACTCAACATTAATCCCATGAGGCATTGCACAATGTCTTTAGGGCAGTCATATATTGCACTACTGTCTCCTCTGATTCATTTAATGTTCAATTTTACAACCTTCTAACCCTTTTCATTCAGAGAAATGTAAAATTAATACCATAAGTGGAATGTAAATTCTCCTTCGTCGTTATTATATTAAGAAACTCAAAGCGGTTTGAAATGAGTTGGCAGGAAACATGACCAGAATTGCCAATGACTCGGTGCAGTTGCCGGAATTTAATGGCAGAATTTAGATGTTTACAATCAATACTGAATCGTAAATCAGATCATTAAAGTTTGTCTGCAGTCCCTTGTCTATTTACACCCTGTGTTTTCCTAGGTTCTGTCAGCAGGGGGAGTTGATTGTCTATTGTTGAGGAGTTCCATCAAATTTTCTAGAAATAAGTAAATTTCCAGTATCTATAGGAATTACCAATTGTTTAAAAAAAAAAAAAGACAAAACCCTTTTGTTTTCTGTTATCTTTTCTTATTTTTAATCCATTTCTTTAGGTACATTTTATCTTTACAGTGAGGTACTAGGTACATAAACTAAAAAGCAATGGAACTGTGAGGAGGAAGGAGTCTGAAAGAGCGAGGTGAGGGCTCCTTCCTGAAGACCAAGGCCAGTGCTTACTAACCCAGATGCGTCCCTGCCGCTTGGCCACAGTGACACTTTACAGTGTAAGCATCTAAAAACTGCCCCCATCTAAGCCACTCACACACCACGAACTCTCACCTGACATGTGCTGTGCAAACTTTATGCACACATTTTCCATGTAACAATAAAGAGGGTCTGAACTTCAAGCCACCTTCTCAATTCAATTACTTTTTCTAATCCAGTGACACAATACGGGCTCTCAGCCATTCCTAAAACTACCAGTTGATAAGTATGCAGGAACTTTCACACAATTTCAAAACATTCAAGTGAAGCCTGGCAGATTTTAACTCTAAACTACTACATTTAAAATGAAGAGCAATCACAACAGAACCCTCCCCCAACTGGGACCAGAGGAAATAACTGGTTCATTTATGTCCAAATGAAACAAGAAAAGAAAAGAAAAGAAAAGAAAAGAAAAGAAAAGAAAAGAAAAGAAAAGAAAAGAAAAGAAAAGAAAAGAAAAGAAAAGAAAAGAAAAGAAAAGAAAATTCTTCCTTACAAGCCTCAATACCCAACACAATCCCTGAGTAAGGAGACTGGCAGGGGAAGTTTCAGAAAAATTTAATTTCCTTTCATTAGCCAGTCTGCTCCACAAATAGGTGCCTGTTAAGTTCAAAGCAATCCTGAAAGCAACATCAGTTTTAAGTCTTTTTTTACTCCAAGCAGTCACATCTGCTAATGAGATTTTCCAAATAACAATTGTTTTCAAGTCAGAGATAAAGCTCTACCTCCCCCCAAAACCAAGGTTTACTGCCTTACCACACCTCACTGTTTGCACCAACCCTACATTATCCAAATTTTAGCTTAAAAGAATTTTATAAAAAAATCCATGAAAGGGGTCATTTAAGAATGTTGGTGGTTTCCACACATTGAACTGGAAGGTTCTTTGTTCCAGCTGGTGACAGTTATTGGAGAATGCTTGTCTTTAATAGCCTCTGTCAGGAAGTGTTAAACCTGCCAAATCGAACAATTAGTGCTCTTAGACAAAATACAGGAAGAGTAAAGACTGAGGAGGACGGGCTTATAATCAGCTAGGAGGAAACCTTTAACATTTCAGCCAGTGTGGAATGGTGTATTTGCCAAAGATGGTCTCAGAGAAATTAAACTGCAAGCTAAAAGCGTGGAGCTCAGGGAAAGTCAACAGTACCCAGAATCTATTTCTCCTATTTTGTCATGCATTTACATATTCACATGATACACACATATGGTATGTTTTACATGCTGTTTATACCAGCAAAACTTCTCAAAATTCCTTATCTGCCACAAAACAATCTTAACTTTCAACTAAGGCATGTTTAAGGATTCCTACTATGAAATTCAATTTCTATAACATGAGCTTTCAGATAAAATCAAGTTGCCCTAAAAATTGTTTATTCTTTTGTCATTCACTGTGCCAAAAAAAGTCTTTGAGGATCTGTTATGTATTAGACACTATAAAACACTATTATTGTTTTCAAAAATAAACTAAACTCACTCAGAACATTTAGTTTTACTATGGAAATAGCCCCTAAGTCAATGGCCCTAACATGACACCAGGAAACCTTCTTACAGGTTATAAACAGAATAAACAACATTTAATAACACTGTGAAAGATCCACTGATTGTTCAGAAAAACAGACAGTTTTAAGTCCGATAAAAACAAATCTAAAGGGAAATATAAAACACTTCCAACCTGAGCCATCCCCCCAGCAGAGGAAGTGTGAACACAGGCAGGAGCTCCCCCTGAAGTGTGAACACAGGTACAAGCTTAAGCAGCACTTCACGGCCACAACAAACCAGAGCCTCTATGCAAACAGCTGCAGGCATTATAAACCCAGGAGCCTGCCTCTCCTCAGCCCCAAATTTTACCTGTAGAAAGTTATCCTATGGATACCTCTCTCACATGTATGAACAAAAACTTAACAGAGACTTTATGATTTTCAATTGTGACATTCTGAAAAGTGAAACATCTGGAAAGAATTTAAGGCCCTTCAACAGAGGATTAGCATACAAATGGTACAGTGATTGAAATGGCATACTAAACAGCCATCTAAAAGAATTATGATCCATGTGTTAGACAGTAATCCAATAAATATTTCCTGGCAACAGTGTATGCAGTCCAGTTTCAGCGCTTCTAGAGTCCATGAAGAGAACTAGAAAGGCAAGCAGACAAGCAGGTCAACTGAGAACTGACGTGAACATTTCAGGGAAAAAAGGAAGTGAGTAATAGGGAAAACTTGTTTTACATTATCTGAAAAGGACCTTCCTGAAGTAAAATTTGAAACCTACAAATATAAAAGTTCAATGTAGGAAAACAAAAAGAGAAAGGATGGTCAACAGAGAACCAGCGTACAATGAAACTTAAAGGAACTTAGTGTGTTCTAGAAACAGAAAGGTGCCCAGAAAACAGGCTAGGAAGGCATGGCCATTCCTGGCTGGGCCTTCTGTGATACAGTCCAAAAAACAAAAAAAAGAAAAAGAAAAAGAAAAAGAAAAGAAGAAACAAACAAGAAAAAACAAGAAAAGTTTTCTTAAAATCCACTTAAAATTTTCTATGACATCCCACTGCTTTGTTTAGAAGAAGCCTGCCCACCACAACTACCAGCCCTCTTCACTAAGCCCCAGGGTGCCCCAGGGCATCTGTCCTGAGCAGTCGGTTCCTCTGAGGAACGCTTGTGTCTCCAGTGTGCTCCTATGAGACACTGCCACCTGCAAGGCCCTGAACACACAGACAGGAAACAGGCACCACCCACGCTCTCACGGAACCTACAGGACAGCAGCCAGCCCCAAACGTAGTTTCTGAGACAGGGTATGTCCATGTAACCCTGGCTGTTCTGGACTCACACTGCACACCAGGCTGGCCTCCACGTCACAGAGATCCACCTGCCTCGGCCTCCCCGAGTGCTTGCACCACTGCGCCCAGCTTTGTTTTATATTTTAAATGATTTTCTTCATACCAGCCCTCTTTCTGCTAGAGAAAGAATACAGCTTTAATTATTTTTCATTTATTTACTGACTTTGCGGGTGGGATGCACACAAGTGGCACTGAGAGAACAGCCTGTCAGAGGTGGTTCTCTCCTTCACATGGGATCCTGGGAATCAGGCTTGCTATCAGTGCTTTACCATGCAGCCAACCTATGAGTACCAGTTTTTTTGTTTGTTTTGTTTTTTCTTCTATCTTGCTCCTTGGGTAAGAAAAGGTTCCTTTTTAAACCCACACTGCCTAATTTAAAAGCTCATTTAAGTATATTTCCAGTCTGCTTTGTGGTATAAATGAGTATTACTATTGCTTTTTAAGGACTTATTATTGTATATACATGCACGTGTATGTGTGTGTGAGAGAGAGAGAGATGTGTGAAAAAGCAGTCTGACTCGTAAATACCAGAGCAGTATCTACACTGAGAATATACTGTTGTTTGGCATCTCCAGGTGTGGCTGAACTTACTTGTCTCTTTAAATAGATTATCTTATCTGACGTGTATGTGTGCATGCCACATGTGTGCAGGAGCCTGTTGTGGTCCCTGGAGCTGCAGGCAGCAGCCAGGCACTGGCTGACTCTCTCGGGTCCTCTGGAAGAGCAGCAAAGGCTCTCAGCTGCGGGCTCTGTCCAGTCTCCTGCCTCTCTGCTGTTTCTGCTGTTCTCTGACGTAGGGCCTCACTCTGTGGCTCAGGCTGGCCTAGAAGCGATCCTCCCACCGCAGCTCCTGAGAGCCAGGATTACAGCACAGCACTTAGGACATCCCACTACAGTCAACAAGGATTCGGGGACATTACATGCACGCCCCAAAAGCTGTGTTGCTGGTGTTAGCACCATAAGCATCCGGGGCACCATGGCTGACATCAGCTCCCGTCACCTACTGATGCAGCCCCACTGTCTTCCTCAGCACAGCCTTTGCTTCACCCCAACCTTCCATATTAGGCCCTGTCATTTCCTGCCTCAACAAAAGCAAGAACATTCAAATTTGAGTACCAACCTTAAGTTTCAACTATGCCAATGGTCTTGACATTTAGCAAACAAAAGTGACATTCATTCATTCAATCATTCACTTGAAACAGCGCTGGCCTCAAACCTCCCATGTAGCCCAGGATGACCTTCAGCTTTGGTCCTCCTAAGTGCTGGGATTATAGATGTCATGACCACGTCTGGTTCTGCCCAGTGCTGGGGACTGAACTAGGGCTTAGGCATGTCAGGGCTCAGTGAACACTCCACCAAGAAGCTAAGCTACACTCCACTCCCCAAAGTGACTCTTCTCATGGGATTCTGTCACATTAACCATGTGCATGACCCTGGCTGGAGGCTCCCACAGCCCGGGAGAGCCACAGGCCAGCACTAGTGTCCTGCAGACAACATAATGTTTCTTAGTGGCTAGCTGACCCTCCTCTGTGTCCCGGATAGAACACATCCTCTCTGTCTGTTGTGGGGATGTCATGAACAGTGCCTGAAGAAGCTGAGTGCACCCTCCACAGCATGACGAATCTGAGCTCTTCTGTCACATACCCAGGAATGCACAGCTAAATCCTACAATAGTTCTATGTACAATTTCTGAGGAAATCCCATACTCATTTCCATAATGGCACTTAATTTTCATTCTTTTTTATCATTTATTACAATTTAGAAGGGGAAGAGGACCTCCCCTATCAGTGGACTACGGGAGGGACATAGGGGGAGAAGAGGGGAGGGCAGGACTGGAAGGAGATGAAGGAGGGGCCACAGCCAGGATACAAAGTGAATAAATTGTAATAAATTTACATACTTATCAATAGCATACAGGACTTATACCTGTCCTATACATTAGAGTACATATGCAGAATTATAACACACTTTGGAAAAAGTCAAATTTAAAGGTCAAATAAGACCCAGAATGAGCTACCAACCCACTCCAAAAATTAAGCACCATTTTTTTTTCTGTAAAGACACCTATAGACTATAAACAACAACAAAAATAATAATAGAAAATAATTATTCTGTATCATCCAGGAGAACTGGGATGGGGGGAACTCCAGGAGGCAATGCTCTAACTCAAAATCAAGTGCTACCTCCCCTCTGCCCTTCAACTCACAAGAAGTCTCATAATTAATAGAGAACCGCGGATAGCTTTGTCAGGATAGGTGATGCAGAATCAACCTTAATTTCTACCAGTATCACACAAGCTCTTCCTCGACCCCTACACCACCCATGTGACAGTAAGGATGGCACCCACATCCTTCCAGTGTCCCACCCACAGCTATCACTTCAGACCCCTACTCAAGGAACCCTCTTCCTAGGAGAACCTACGCGTATCCACTTCCTAAGAGCATTTACTGTACAAAGGGAGTTATCAGACAGGCTCGCCGGAGGCCTCTTCCTTGAATCCCTAAGGACACTGCTCTTCAACGGGAAGCCAGTATTTATCTGAATTGTGGCACATCAGCAATGTTGTGATTAAATAAGATTCAAATGAAGCTCTCAAAAGGCCAGATTCATTGTCAGGAAAACAAACAAAAACACACAACTTCTAACCAGTGCCCACCTCTACACCAACAAAGTAAAGGGAGGCCGGCGTGTATCAGCTGACGGCTAGAATGACAGCGCAATCTACTCTGCCAGGCTGTGGCCAGGCAGTAAGACAGGGTGTGCTTTTCCTGGAGGCTCAAATCAACAGCAGTCTGCAGCCAAGACCATGTGAGGTTGCCTATGCCTGCCATCCTGCCATTCCAGAAACACAGCAGTAGGATCAAGCACTTAGGACTCCTATGAGACCCTACCACACTAGGGCAGAATAAATATTAAATAAATAAAACTTGCTGCCAAGCCCACTGGGGGAGGTTCCTTGTACCTCTGTGACTGAAAACTCATCGTTTTTGCTGGAGTAAAACTCAATGTTTAGATGGTAATTACCTCACACCCACCCTCGCCCTAAGCTTTAGAAACTGTCCAAGGCTTACAGCTCTGTGGGTTTCCTTAATAGAGCAGTGTGCCAGCACATGGTAGCACACTATTCACACCTCAGAAGCCTGGCTGCAGCTTATGTAGGATGCCAAGAAAGGCACACTCAGGGGGTATGGCTGCACTCTATTTTCCTTCCTCCTTCCTTTATTCCTTTCTCTCTTAAGACAGGGTCTAACTATATAACCCTGGCTCACATGGAACTTGCTATGTAAACCAAGCTGGCATCAAACTCACAGAGATCTGCCTGCTTCTGCATCCCTGGGATGAGGATTAAAGGTGTATACCACCACATAAGCTTGTTCTAATAACAATTCACATCAGTATCCACTCCTTACATACAATGTCTTCTCCCTGCTCATAGTTTATAACATTGAAAACAACCTGACTTAAACCACTCTATTTTTTCACATACATATAAACAATTATATCTGTCGCAGAATCTTTGACTGAAGCCACATTCCATAAAGATTTAAATGAAAGTTTCTCACCTTTACTACTCCATCAAAACCAGGGATTGTGTTGACCTTTGCTCTCTTGGCTAATAGTTTGCTTTCTATCTTGTCACCCATGGCTTGAATAGCATGAGTATCAGGCCCAATGAAAGTGATGTCTTCTGCTGCCTAAGAAGAAAAACAAGTTGACACTTAAAACATCATGATATAAAGTCACACTTTTTCTCAGAGGAAAAGCTCATTCAGGTATGTGCAATTATATAACTATATCTTTAATTATTATTATTTCTGTAGCCACTGTTAAAGTAAGGGTGTGAACCAGTATTTCGGAATGTAAATCATCGTACTGCCTTCCAGCGCAACAGAGCACAGAGAAGTGAGGCAAAGCTGGGCCGCCAGGAGCAAAGCACGGGAGACCATCACTTGATGCGGCCCATCTTCTGTGAAGAAAACAATTGACAAGACACTGTGCTTACCTACAACATGCTCTCACTAAATAAACATGAACTCCCCTTCCAATTGCCTTGTACATCTCTGTATCCCCATTGTCTTTCGCACAGTACAACAGAGCACAAACACCCACATTTATTAAACACCAGCTGTGTGCCCATCTTTGAGCTAAATGCAATGACCACACAGACACCAGCAAATTCAAGGAACATTGATAGATACTTATAACTCAGAAAAAGAAAGCCAGGAATGTTTGCATTCTGTATGTACAAAAGATGCATGGAGAAGATGTGGGGATTAGACAGGTAAAATATGGCTTGAATTAAAGGTGAGCCTGGGAGCTGGAGAGGCAGCTCAGCAGTTATGCGCACTTTGGATTCCAGCACCCACATGGCAGCTCACAGACACCTGCAACAGCAGTTCCAGGAGGTCTAACGCCTTCTTCTGATCACTACAGGCACTAGATATGCATACAGTAACAAAATAGAAACAATAATCTAGTTTTTCCCTCACATCTACCTGCCCGTGTTTACATCACGGTAGCTTTTAAAATGCTAATGGAGGAACAGTGAGGTACTTAGTGCCACCAGAGCATAGTCTAGAAAAGTAAGATGAGGTCACAGGGTCAAGAAATGAAGCTAAGGACAAAGCTAGTATGCATGTTGGGCACCATGATTAAGGACCGTGACTTGACTCTCAGGGCCTTACATGAGGGATATGCCATGCATCTTCATCGCTGCTTACACAGAACTCTCTCTCTCGGGAAAGGGACTCCATTCTTTTTCTAACCAGAGTACCTACATAGTGTGTAGCTTGGACTGCCCTCCAAAAGTGCCCAAGGAAAACTAAAACCTCCCAGAAGAGGAAGTGGAAGTATAATTGGTCAATGATGAAAGGGCTATGTAGAAAGATACATATCTGGAAGATTACAAGACAGCTTGGCCTGTAAAATAGAGATAATCCAGTTCTTGTGTC
Source organism: Pachyuromys duprasi (assembly GCA_028658305.1). Taxonomy (NCBI): domain Eukaryota; kingdom Metazoa; phylum Chordata; class Mammalia; order Rodentia; family Muridae; genus Pachyuromys; species Pachyuromys duprasi. The sequence goes on along the minus strand of CM053745.1, from coordinate 62,565,467 downwards.
CAGAAGTGAAACACAGAAGTTATAAAACATGGCAAACTGGGCTTCAAATTGCCCAGAGGTATTAGATATTGGAATAAATTTAAAACTGTCATTCTTGCCTAGTATTTGCTATTCAGACACTCTCACCAAACTGTACATAGCCCAGTGTGCACAAAGCTTGGGGGGGTTACAGAGGTCTGCTGAAGAACGGTCAGCTGTGTAAATGGCCAGCAGTTCTGAGCATGATGTCATAACTAACTGGAGAAGCAGAAGGAAGCCTGACCGCCGTGTCTGGCCGTCCCTGCACTTCTTATGCAAAGTCCTGTTGACCTACTCGAGAAGAGCTGAGCAAATCTTCTCAGTTTTATGAATTGCTTCCCAGGAGTTGGTAGGAGGAGGCCAGAGAGTACTTCTGTTTCTACTGGTGTCTCCAATTCTTTCCACTTCAAATACCGAAGATGTCACATTTGGGTATAACATGTCCTAAACCCTGTCAATAATTCCACAAAGCACTAAACTGAGTAGTTCACTATCCAGAAGTTGTGACAAAATAAGAACACTAGCATAATAAGCCAGCTAGGTCCACAGGGTATCAATAACACAGAAACCCAATACCTACAATCATTCATAATAACAACTATAGAACTCTATGTAAGGAATCTCTTTGGCCATACCAGATGTTCATAAAATACAATTCCATCCATGTTTTTAACTAGTTTTAGCAGAACCTTCGAGGGGAGAAAGCTCTTACACAAAACTACAGGAATGTAAAGCACACGGACATACGTCTGGTCTGTGTAAGGAGAGTGGCAGCCTCTATGTGCCAGTGACCTGTGTCTCCACCAAAAGAAAAAAACTACAGCAATAGGGCAATAATCTATACACTTCTGTATTCCAAGCTGCAACTCACTGGACAGGACGCAAAGGCAAGAGGCAACAATCACACTCCACACAACTGTCTTTGCAGATTCTCATTTTACCTGCTAAGCTGCATGATTTTGTCATCAGCGCTGCTTTAGAAGCACTGTGCCAGGCGGATGCAATCAAGTAATCAGAATGCCCACACAAAGAGTGTAAGAGAGAACACAAATGAGAACATCCAAAATGCATTATGATTATAAGCAAGACTTGTGATTAACAGCAGCCAGGCAACCTGGGCCACTGATTAACCAGACTTTCCACACACGTTCTAATTCAAAGGAAATGACTTCCTCCAAAATGCAAAATTATCCCCCAAAATGCTCACATCAAGTATTTAGTGACTATTCTTTATCCCATGTAACACAAAAGAGAAATGGTTGGTAAGCACACCAGGTAAGTTCTCAGACAAAGGTTTGTGTGAGGCAACTTCCTTTATAGCAACGTGTTTTAGAAGTACTCTCTAGGTCAGAATCCATATGGTAGTTAAAGAAAATGTCATCCCAGACTCTTGGCTTCCTTAATACTACAATCAAAAAAACAAAACAAAACAAAAAAACAGATAGATGGTAGATAGATGGGATAGATGACAGACAGACAGACAGACAGACAGACAGATAGATAGATAGACAGATGATAGATGATAGGCAGACAGATACATAAATAGATGACAGATAGATAGATAGATAGATAGATAGATAGATAGATAGATAGATAGATAGATAGATAGATAGGCAGACAGATACATAAATAGATGATAGATAGATGGATAGATAGACAGATAATGATAGATAGATGATAGATAAATAGGCAACAGATAGAGATAAATAAATAGATGATAGATAGTTGATATAGATAGGCAGACAGATAGATGATACATAAATATATAGATGATAGATGATAAATAGGCAGATGATAGATAGATAAACTGATAGATGATAGACAGAGGATAAAGGATAGATAGATAGATGACAGATAAACAGACAGAGAGATAGATGATAGATAGGCAGATGATAGATATAAAGATATAGATGATAGATAGTAGAAGGATAGTTGATAGATCAATAGATATAGATAGATAAATAGATAGACAGGTGATAAACAGACAGATGACATATAATAAAAGGGTAGAGGTGTTGAGAGAAGATTGATGGTGACTGGGAAATGACAGGGTACATTGTTCCAAAGTCCCAATTTTCTGACTAGAGTGAATGGAGAGATTTTTAAATGTGAGAACAAATTTCATCCATTAAAAACCTTTAGATATTTAATTTAAAAAAAAACCTTTAGATATGGTGCTGTTAACTCTTGTTATCCATGATGAAAACAAGGTTTGCTTTTTTTTTTTTTTTTTAACCCTGAGACAGGGTTTCTCTGTGTAGCATTGACTGTTTGGGACTCACTTTGTTGTCCAGACTGGCCTCAAACTCAGAGCTCTGCCTGCCTCTGCGTCTTGAGTGCTGGGATTACAGGCCTGGGTCACTGCAGCTGGCTAAGGTTTACTTTTTAAGGTACTTTTAAGTTTGCCATGAATGGTAAATAACTGAATGCAGATAAATATCTTTTCATGATGATAAAAGTTGGGATTTTTATCATCATTGAAAATTTAATGGTGATTCACAGAAAAAAAAAATCATGAAAAAGTCAAAATTGTCACTCCAAGATTCAACTCATTTCCTAAACTCTATGATTTTTATGTTTCTGGTAAAGTTTTGACAACAGAATGAGGACAAGAAGTAAAGTTTGAGGATTAGGTTAGAAAAGTAATGAGATTTACTTTACAGCAGGCTTTATGTTGAGAATGAGAAGAGAGGGAGACAGTCAGTGGGTAAGAGGGGTTGCTGGGTAAACATGAAGACCTGAGTTCAAATGCGCAGCATGTGGGTTAAAATACCAGGCGTGTTCACTCAAGCACCAAGAACTGAATGCTGTCGGAGGCAGAGAAAAGCAGGCAATGGGTGTTGCTAGCCAACTCAATCAAAATAGCAAATCCAGGTTCCCTGAGGGACCATGTCTAAGGGTACATGGCGGCATCTGACAGGCCTGGGTACTGATACCCTCCTCCAATGTTCCCACAGGTGCACACACAGAAGGAATTAACACTTGTTTAAAATGATAAACATTTTCATTACAAGAAATGTTCCGTTATCAAATTGCTCATCTATGAATTTATATTTTTTTCAAATGTAATCCCTTTAGGGTCTCCAGAATTGATATTTACAGACTCATGAAGCCAGGGTCACACAGGAGACAAAGAATAATAGGAAAACTGCTAAACTACCCAAGGGACCCAGATTCTAGGTTTTAATGCTATTATCTGCTTAAGAAAAAGAGAGAGAGAAAGGAAGGAAGGAAGGAAATTGGGGGGGAGGGTATGTTTCTGGCAGAAAAGGACACTTCCAGTACTGGTCCAGAAAGTTAGCAAATCAGATAAACTGAGTCAGCAAGGATATTTGCATAAATAGACACAGCTGTGTCAGGGCTCACATAGAAGAGTACTTACCTACTAGGTTCAAGGCTGATGGTTCAAGACATTACAAAAGAAGAAAAGAGATTGCAGGGTTAATTCGTGTTTTCCAGACCTCAAAATAACCTGTTTGTTATCCACTCCAGTTCTAAAAACCTCTTGGACACATATCACTGCCTTACATAATCTCACATGTGAGGGAAAGCCAACTAAAAAGTGTCAATGTAAAAACCCCTAAAATATTTTTATAAAGAAAAGTAAACAAATTGGACAGATGATTCCATTTTCAATTGTCAGCCTTGTCACCCAGGCTCAGTGATGAAGGCTGCTATGACTGAGTTGGCCATACTGGACACCTGGTCACCAGGGCTGCCTTCAGCTCTAGCAAAATACATTGTTGCCATCAGTATTGCCTTCGATTTCACTAATCTCAACCAAGAGGTCTAAATGTTCCAGTGTTGTTACAGCCATGGCAAGGTCCTTGACAGTCACGGCTGAGAACAGGAAACCTGCCATCAGTGAGAAACCCATCTCCATTTTCCAAAACTGAGACCCAGCCCACATTAAAGGGACGATCTCGGTGATGAATATGCAATGGAGTCACAACCATGGCGAAGGCCACCGTGTGCTTGAAGGGTGGAGCTGAGTCATGTCCTGCTGATGCCCTCATATTCGTGATGGGCATGAACCATGAAAAGTATGACAGCTCCCTCAAGATTGTCAACAACGCCCTTTCCCTGTGAACTGCTTCATCTCCCTGCAAGGTCATCCATAACAACTTCAGTGTAGACTATGACCACAGTCCATGCTTTTACCTCCACCCAGACCAGCCTCTTTGTGAAACCTGTAGCAAGATGGTCAGGGGGTTACAAAGTACACCCTGCTGGTACTGCCAAGGCTGTAGGCCAGGCCATCCCAGGGCTGACAGGAAGCTCACGAGCATGGTCCTTTTTGTTCCTGCCCCAACTGTAGACCTGAGACATCACCAAAAGAACACTACAAGATACTATAACATTAAGATGGTGACGTGGGCATCACACACACAGGTACACCACACATACACACACACACACATACACGCCTCCATGCATGCACACAAAGGGCATCCTGGACCACACTGAGAGTCAGGTGTCTCCTATGACTTTAACAGTGACACGCATCCATCCACCTTCGAAGCTCGTTTCCCGGCTACAGTAACACAGTGGTGGGTTTCATACCTGCACGGCCTCCAAGGAGGAGGAACATAAGAGGAAAAGGGCAGCTCTGTGCCAATTCAGCCCCCAAATCACTGAGTACCTCCCCTCACAGTTCCCATCCCAGACCCCTAGAAAAATGGGGGAGCTTAGGGACCCTACCTCCTCACATACATCAATAAAATTCAGTTTTCAAAAAATAATAACAAGGTAGAGAACAACTGAGGAAGACACCAGAATCAACTCCTGGCCTACATACATAACATGCATGCACACACAAACACACGCATTCATCATACACACAGGTACACGCCACATACCATAAAGACACACACACACGCCCCCCCCATGCACATACACAAGCTTTAGTCACAGCACCCACTCATTTTATGAGTGCTGAACTCTAAGATGAGATGCTGTCACTGGGTTCTCTGAAGTGACAATGACACACCTGTGCTGCAGGTAGGAAACAGGCTCCGGGAAGCTGCTAAATGGCATCCACGGAAGAGCAGTGGACAGAGGAGAACCTCTCGTGCTTTCCTTATCTCCTTTTACTGCTTTATTCTCATGGAGCAAACTCTGTCCTGCTGTATTCTGAGTGCTCAGGGCTGTGTGTCCTGAAGCTCTGCTCACAGTACATTACTATGCTCACAGGGTGGTGAGTGCACCTGCAAAGAGATTTCTTACAGAACACAAACAGATTTCCAGTAAGGTCACTCCAGTACTTCTGTGCAGTGTTACTCAGTCTTAGGAGAGATGGTCTGCTTTGGCCTTGGGGTCCTGGTTTGGTTTTGTTTGCAGCACTAGATCACCTGGACTCACAATATGGACCAGGCTGGCCCTCAAAGTGCTGTGTACAATCTTCTAGCCTCTGCCTCCTAGACCACCACACTGCAAGATGGGCTTTCTTTCTATTTGCTTGTTTTTGTTGTTTAACTGAAAAGCAAATGAATGATTCACTGTCATACAAGGAAGGAGTTCTGTCTAGAGTCCAAAGGACTGTTGTGCACAAGAGAGAAGACTCCAGCTCTAAAAATCCCTTGGAGTGGCCCCCTTCTTCCTGCTTAATGTTTGGCTTCATTTATTTGCAATGACTATTTGAGAGAAGACACAGAGTTCACGTATTTTCTGGTTTCTTTAAAAGCTCAGAGATGGTATGTGAATATGTTTTTGTTTTAATCCCAAGTGTGGGGTTTTAGTTTGTCCACCACTGATAACTGCTTCCTGTGGGGTGTGGTCTTTGCCAGCTGATAACGGCCTGCCTCGTGTAGCATGGAGAGGGGCATGGTTGAGAGCTCATAAAGAAAAGTGTAGCAGTTTGGAGAGACCAGAGACAGACCATGTGACACACACACCCCGCTGGCACTGCGGGAAAGACACTTCGTGGTGCCTTAGAGGAGATAGACTGAGGAGCTGGCCTGCTGCGTTTGCTGTTGATAGACTGGCACAGCCTCCAAAAGAACCCATCTTCCCTAAACAACCAGGAGAAGTAAAGGGGGTCTGCGGCCCCTCTCCCCACCAACCTTCTCTCTCTGACCTACAGTTAAAGGGTTGGTGAAAGGGAGGTAGAGGCCTAAATACCCTAAATAAAATAGTTTAAAAATGGGTGTGACAGTTCAGGCTAAAAATCTTAAGCAAAGTAGATTTCAACAAGCCTGTGACAGACAGTGTGGTCCGGGAGGGAGGCTAGAGGTCTGCACAGCTCTTCACCACAGAGTGGTTCTAGGTCGCTGCATGGTATCAACCATGACTAGAACAACTGAAGAGGAGTTCCAGTTAACTCTCCAGCACTGATAAGAATAAAATTTAGGCAGGTTGCAGCAAGGCTAAGGTTCTACTTTAAAGTTCTAAATCAGAACAGAAGCCAAGCATTTCTAAAGTTGTTCAGGATACTCCCTGGCTGTGGGTCCCACTGAAATCTCACGGCACCCTTGGCCACAGCATTTCATTACACAACACTACACATTGACAGTATAAGCCAAGGAAGCCGAGTCTTTCTCTCTCCATACTGGTGAGCTCTGGATTTCATTTAAAGTAATGTATATTCGAATTAAATGTCTACTTGGCATAATGTGCTGAAGTGGAAATATTACTTCCAGATGACAGCTGCACACAGGGCTAGTTAAGAGGAGAGAAGCATGGTAGCTTTCACTTTCTCCACTTTAGCCACTGACCCTGCTGATGTTAAGGAGCACTGTTAGCTACACTCCACATCCTTCAAACATGGGTATGGAGGGTTACAAGAGCAAGAAGACAGACACTCCATTTCCACTGCTTGGCAGTGAGGCAGGCTGCACTTCTATTTCCCAGCTAATAGTTAAAAACATTACTTTCCTTTATTAAATGTTTTGGAGTTTCTAAAGAAAATGTTCAGATCCTTTACCCTCCCCCCTCCTCCTGACAGAGGAACAGTCTTGCGCGGCCACAGAGGAGGACATGGCAGCCAGTCCTGAAGAGACCTGATAAGCTAGGGTCAGATGGAAGGAGAGGAGGACCTCCCCTAGCAGCGGAGGACCTGGAAAGGAGCGTGGGAGGAGATAAGGGAGGGAGGGTGGGATTGGGAAGGAATGAGGGAGGGGCTACGGCTGGGATACAAAGTAAATAACCTGTGATTAATATAAAAAAATTAAAAATAAAAATAAAGAAGTGTAGGGACAAAGATGATGCAGAGAGTGAGGGAATAGCCAGCTAATGACTGATACAACTTAAGACCCGCCCCATGGGAGAGAACCAAACCACTATTAATGATACTGTTCTACGCTTGTAGACAGGAGTCTACCATAACTGTCTTCAAAGAGGCTTCACCCAGCAGGTGATGGAAACAGATGTGGAGACCCAAGGCCAAACATTAGGAAGGCTTGAGGGAGTCAGAGGGGTCAAGAACTCCACAAGAAGACCTAGAGAGTCAACTGATCTGGACCCATGGAGGCCCACAGTGACTGAACCACCAACCAAAGAGCAGGCATGGGATAGATCTAGGCTCCCTACACATATGTAGCAGAAGTGCAGGTTGGTCATGTGGGTCCTCTAACAAGTGGAGTAGTGGCTGTCTCTGACTCTGTTGCCTGCCTTTGGATCCCTTTCCCCCAGCTGGACTGCCTTGCTTTTCCTCAGTGGGACAGGATGAATTTAGTCCTCCTGTGACTTGATGTGCCAGGATGAGCTGGTACCCATGGGGGCCTCCCTTTTTCTGAGGAGGAAAGGAGGGAAAATGGAGAAGGGGGTAGAAGAGTGGGACTGAGAGGATGGGAAAGACTGAGGGGGCTGTGCTAGGGCTGGAAAGCAATTAAATAAACTGATAAAAAATAAAGCAAATAGCAGATTAAAAAATTATCAAAGATACTTGTAAAATAAATCTCTCATACCAGTTACTCCTAAAAAAAAATGTTCAGAGCAAACAAGGGGTTCTTGGTGCTTTTACATTTAAAAAACATTTAAATAAACTGTAAATTTCTGTATTTTTTAATTTCATGTTTAAATTATTGGAGAATATATTTTTTAATTCAAATTACCGTGTTCTAAGTTGGAATTGTTCTACCATTTCTCCAAGATTTTTGTCATCCTTTGTACCTATGTGCCTTCTTTTCTTCATTTCCCTGTAATCAGCACTCTTCTTAAAATGTAGAAGAGGCTTGTGAGAATGTTGGTTTCCTTAAAAATGCACTTGCGTTCTGTGAATGTTTGTTTTAATCCAGGTGTGGGATGTGGCCCTGCTTCAGACTGTCTACAGCCGACTGTGATTTCTCTCATGCTCTTAGTGGGTGGATGAGGGGGTGGCTGGGGTTGCAGCGTCATCTTTACCAGCTGTATAGTTTACATTTGGAATTCGGAATTCTGGGGACTCTTGAGAGGGTATAGATGCAGGAGCCCCAAGAGGGCCGTGGTGGCTGCTGGTCCCCTGCTGCTGCTGCTTCTTCCTGATGCTTTGCTATTGCTGGACTACTGGTTGCTGGTTGCTGGTACTCTGATAGCAAAGACTGGACTCGCCCCCAAGGAACTCAATGCCCCTAAACATCAGGAAGCAGTCTAAAGAGGTGTATGCCCCCTTTCCTCCTGCTAAACTGTCTTTCTCACTTACCTAGTACTGGGGGTTGGAGGGGATTAGGGTGGGGAAGGTGGTAGATATAAGAACCCAATAAAGTAGCCAAAAAGCCTAGTTACTAATCGCATCCAGACGTGGAGTTAGGCAGAATAAGAAACTTGATTTCTAATGCCACAGAGGAGATGGCAGGGTATGAAGGAATGAATAATCTGTTTCAGAATACAGAAAAAAGTTTAATACAGCTGCTGCCACTGGGTTCTCTACACTAAGCTTCCAGAAGAGATTGTCTGTTTTTGTTTTGTTTTGTTTTGTTTCTTTTCTTTCTTCCTATATTCTGCTTCAAAAAAGGTTGGGAGAATGGTTGAGCAGTTTGAAAATTTCAAGTCGATGAGGAGGGATCTGAAAAAAAAAAATGGATGAAATGGAAAAGCCAAAGAGGTCACTCTATGCTCTCTTATTTCTGAAAGGGTTGCAGAAATGGATGTGCAACTGGAGAAGTTTGTTGGTAGAAGCTGAAGTGCTTGGAAAGTGAATAGGACCAGAAGAGAGAAAGCAGAAGAGCTCAGACCAGGGACTGAGCAGGAAAGCAGGAGCCTCCCACAGAACGACAGGGGAAGCAAACCAGGCTACCAGGCAGATCACAGCCCTGGTCAGTGCCTCACACTTTTGGTTTCAAGTCCTTGCAGTTGCTAGGTAGGGTAGGGAGCTGAGTGTGCAGCCAGAGGAGGGAAAAACGAAGATGACAAGGCTAAAGAAAATAGTCTGTTTTGAGACAAAGAGTTAATCTTGAGCCAACTGCACCACCAGAAGAGGGGTGGTCTGGGATTACAAAATCACCATTGGTTTTCCCAGTAATCGTGCAGCACAAGCCTACTGACGGTGCTGACCACGACTATGATGACATAACAGGGTGACCTACAGAAATGAAAGATCCGAGGGATTTTAAAGAGACTTGTTTACTATGGCATGCATTTTCCTAATGTTAAATATTAAGTAACTGGGTTACACAAAATAGAATTCTTCCCCCAAACTGGAAAGATTTGGTAACAGCTGTACTATAGGCTGGTGAGCAGTTACAATGGTTAACATGGTGGAGGGAGGAAGCCTTGAATATTGAGCAACAAAATAGAGCAAGGGGAATGAATACTGTTAAAGATAAATTGCTTTGTGAAGGGCAGTAGGTACTGCGTCCTAGACAAGTGGATTGGATTTGATAATGCTGTTATAGAACAATGTCGCTTGGCAGCTTTAAGAGCCTGAGACAAGGTTGAGGGTCCTGGGGAAAGATCCACCTCATTCACTAAGATTGTATACAAGGCTCTGGGGAAGGCTTCACAAATTTCTTGCAAAGACTGGTTTCAGCTATAAATAAAGCTGTATCTGAACCTGACAAGACACAGGTGTTGATAAAGACCTTGTATTTGAGAATGAGAATACTTAATGTAAAAGAGCTGTTAGACTATTAAAGGCACAAGCAGCATCATGGATGAGTGGATAAGGGACACAACCAATATTGACTCTCATGAGCATCATGCCAACATCATAAGACAAGCTACAGCTAGAGGTCTCAGATATCAAAATGCCTGGTGCTTTAATTGTGGTGAATTCAGCCATTTACAAAGAAGTTGTGACTGAGCCACTAAAAGCCTCAGCTCTAAATATGTCTGGTTCAGTAACTGTGAGAAATATATGATTTTCTGCCATTGAAATGAACAAGCCATTTCTGGCTACACTGGATTTTCACAAAAAAATACCCTGGACTCACTGGAGTTGCAGACGCTGTGGCAAGGGATATCATTGGACAAGTGAGTGCATCTAAGAAAGATGTTGGAGGTACTATCTTGCCATTGTTGGGAAACAAAATGGGGGATCAGCCAGCTTGAGGCTCTCCAGCAAAAAATATGAGCTGTTTTCCTCTGGTAAGGCAGGAGATAACAAACAGGCAGAAAAACTGCAACTAAGTATTGCTGATCTCAAGCATGCTACTGTAGGTAGTGCTGCTCTAGATCTGGCCACAGATAAACCTCTTATCCTATCCCCCAAAATTCAATGTTACACTGGCATTTATGGTCCTTTGCCTTTGGGGAGAATAGGGATGATCTTGTGAAGAAGTGCATCCAGGTATTATAGATGGGGATTTCAAGGAAGGAATTACAGCGACGGCAAATGTACAAGAAGAAATGCAAATTAATGCAGGAGATAGGATTGCTCAGCTACTAGTGCCTTAAGGGCAAAGCCTCTCCAGCAGAAAGCAAGGGGAATTGGGAGTACTGGCCAAAGTGGTTAACAATTACAGACAAAAGTAAAACTGCAAGTGGATGGTGCTAAAGTAGAAGGTTTAGTGGATACAGGAGCTGAAATGACTATTATTTCCCAAAAATCCTGGAATTCAGAATGGCCACTTCAGAAGGTTTATATACAGTTTATAGGAATTGGTAAATTGTCTCAAATAAAACAAAGTGTGCAAGGCTTAAATGTGCAGGACCAGAAGGGCCAACAGGGAAGTTGAGACCTTATATGGCTTACATACCCATAAATTTATGGGGAAGGGATCTTTTACAACAATGAGGCACTAAAATTAGTATTTCTGCAATCCCAGACAGCTCATGATAAAAATTAAGGGGGGAAATGGTAGATTCTCCTATGGAAGGTATTGAAATGTGTCATCAAAAAACAATCACAGGCTGTGCCCAACACAGGACATCACAGGAATTGACTTTTAAAATATAAGAGGGAGGGAGGAAGGCACTGCTGAAATTCCAAAAGCCCTACCCTTAAAATGCTGACTGGCAAACCTGTATAGGTAGAACAATGGCCCTTAATTAAGGAAAACTTACAACAAGAGCAGCTGGAAGCTCAACATATAGAAGAGTCTACCAGCCCATGGAATTCCCTTATTTGTTATATAAAAGAATTTTCTTTTTAAATGGAGGATGTTAACAGTTTTAAGAGCAGTGAATAGAGTAATCTAGCCAATAGGTCCTTTACCTTCTTTATTACCTAAGTCATGGCCTATGAGAGTAATTGATTTAAAAGATTGCTTTGTCACAATCCCTTTGCATGAGCATGATAGGAAAGGTATGCTTTCTCGGTACCTACTTATAATAGTGATCCAGTAAAAACATACCATTGGAAAGGGCTTATACAGGGACTGTTAAATGGTCAAATTTTATGTCAATATTTTGCAAAACAAACACTAGAAATAATTTGTAGGCAATTACTTCAATCGATTATTTAACATTACATGGATGATATTTTGTTGGATCATTCTGACACAAATACTTTAGAGAAAATGTTTAAGGAAACAGAATTCTGCCATGCTGGGAATTGAAGATTACTCCTAAAAAAAATACAGAGAAGAGATTCTATTAACTATTTGAGTTATGAAATAAGTCAACAAAAATTCAACCACAAAAGGTACAGATCCATAGAGATCAGTTGCGAACTCTTAATAATTTTCAAAAATGGGGAATATTAATTGGCTATAACCTACAACTGGATTAATTAGTTTAGTAATTTGTTTCAAATGTTACAAGATTTGAATTTAAACAGTCCAAGATGACTTAAACAGCTGAAGCAGACAGACAGAGTTAACAATGATAGAACAGAGACTGCAAATGCATATGTGGATCAAATTGATCCTAAACTTAATTATATTTTGGTTGTTCAGACTTCAGCTCATTCTCTTCCTGGGCTCATTATGCAAAGGAAAGATAATATTATGAAATATATTTTCTTATCACATGAAAAAAGTAAAAAAATAAAAATAAAAAATAAAAAATTAAAGACTGACCACCCCCATGGCGGCCAGGCAGCACAGCTCTGTGACTAGTTCGGCACCACAAGAATCTCTCACCCCAAATCCCACGATGCCCAAGAGGAAGGTTATCATGAGTGATGGAGAGGCAACGGCGAGCCCAAGCTCTGCTCTGAGTGGCTGTCAAGCCCACCCTTGCTGAAGAAGAGAAGAGGCGAATACAGGGCAGACAGGCAGAAGTGGCTGACCAGACAACTGCAGATCTGCAGAAAACGGAGAGACAGAACCAGGGTCTCTGAAGGAGAGGAGAAAGAAGCCGACTCCAACCAACCATTCACCATGTCTGCCTCCCTCATTGTACAATCCGGAGGAATGTTTTTATCAACTGTTTTATAAATGCAAGCTTTTTATAAATGTGAGTTCTTTAGTAACTCTAGAAATATTTTTAAAAGGTAGGGGAATTCGACCTCATTCGATTTCTTAGGTGTAAATAATTTTTTAAGATGTTAAATTATTTGCTGGTTGTTTACTTTTTGGTACAACCAGAAAATAGCAGGCAAGGCTGTGACTGTCTTGGAGGTCACCATAACATTCCATATAAGGGCTAAATTTATATCCTACAATACAAAGTATACTAAACAACAATTTGGAATCTCTATCATACATTTGTGTCTTGAATATTTTCAGTTATATCCGTTCTCATGTTTCTTATAGAATCATTTCCTAAGAAAACCACACCTTGGTCCTTGCCCTATCAGAGCTGTAATATCTCTGGTCATGGCAGCCCATTTTCCTAACTACTGTCATAATGTGCTGTAAAAAATGGAAATTTTGAGTATGTACTGTATGTGGGATAAAACTGTGGGTCAGTGGAATTGAGGATTATAAGAATTTGGTTGTTATGTGAGGTCTTAAGGAAAATGTGTCAAAATTGAGGCTGGAACATCACTGGAATGAGTTCAAAGAGAAACAACACGTGACTCTTCGTTCAGGTACATGAACACAGTATATGGCTCGTCATTTGGATATGTGAACACAATGTGTGACTTTAATTGTGGATTAAATCAGCCTATATAGTATTTAAAAATGTGCTAATATCAGAATGGAAACTTGCAATAGTTTTGCATTACATATTCAGCTTTGCTTAGGTTACAGGGAATGAAAATACATGAATACCATTAAAATTTATAAAGATTAGATATGACTACGCAAGACCTCCTAAGAATCTTAGCTGCAGGCGTGGAAGAAGACCCAGAAGAACAGCAGAACAGGTGACACAAATGCTGATTCTCTTGTAAAGCAGCAGCGCGGGAGACTGAGACAGGAATGTCTCTGCATTGCCAAGGGATCTTTCTGGCCACCTGGCCTTCATGACTTATTATGTGCCATCCCTTCAAATGCCATGAATGGAGACTTATATTGTAGTTTTGTTAAAATATTGGCAGATACCTTTCACCTACTCCAATAGAGAGCACAGAATCATCATCAACTAATTTGTGCATACTGCATATTCCAAACATGTTTTAATGCAGAAATATCCCTTAAAAATTACCTTTAAAAGTTTCTGTGTTTACAGAGCAAAAGAACCAGACACCAACGACAACAAAGCAAGTAGCCCAGATGATCCAGCCTCACAGATGGCCTCAGCTCCTGATTGCTCAAAAATTGCATTCAGGACAACTTCAAAATGGCTATCCCACAAATGTTCCAGCCTCACAGACTGCTTCATCCAAGATGTCAATTAAGCCTTGTACTTTCCTATCACATAGAGACTTGATAGTAAGTCAAACAGCTAGCTTTCCCAGGACTTCACCAATATCCTAATTTTCTTAGGGTCCCCAAGCTGCCTTCACCCCTAGACAGCAAGTGGCAGTTTAAGGACACGATGCACTCATTCCTGAGAGGTGGGGTGAGTAGTTTCCGGTTGTTCGTTGGGTTATGGATGTTTGTCTTCGTTTAGGAGAGTTAGCTGAAAGTTGCTTATGGTTTGGATCAGGGAGAAAACAAAGTAAAGGAAGTTAGACTCAGGGCTTGCTTTCTCCATTTCTCTCTCTCCCTCTATCCTCCTTTTTCCCCTATCTAGTGTTAGGGGTGAAAGGGGATGAAAGTAATGGGGGGGGATATAGAGATATAAGAACAAAAAATTGGGGGAAAAGGTTGTATCTCCTTTTAGACTAAGAAAGCAACAAGAAGCCTCAAATATTTTACATTGATATATCGTATATTGATAGAAATTTAAGGTTATATTTTGCTACAACATGCTGTATATATGTTATAACTTGTTTAAGGTATTACACGTAAATACTGTCAGATTATCATAAAAGGATATGGACATGGCGGTCCTCGTAGATACAAGGAGCTGATGGCAGAGAGCCTCAGACACAGGGGATGGGTAAGAGACCTTTTGGTCATCAGTCCAGATATCACATATCAAATTCTATTTCATAGCTTTCAGAGTAGCTTATGCTAGCTAGCCTCTCCACTGTTCCTAATTTTCTTTTAATATTTGCTTCACATCACTTCTCCCTACACCTAGCACACCTGCTTTCCAGAACACTTCAGTTTCCAATGACACTGCTGGCTGCGAAAGAAGACATTGATGTGATAAAGCACCTTCCAGCCAAGGCTGGGTGGTTCTGCTTATTGTACAATGGCTAAGCTCTAGCACAGCCTAATGACAAGGCTTGTTTTCAACACACCTACCTGTCACTGCAGCACCCCATCATGTGAGTACCTCTCTGCACTGAGGTTTGGATAGATATGGCTTTTCACACAGGGTTTACAATCTAATGGAACAATGTGCAGATCAGTGAGGTTTTGTTATTAGCTGCCCTCTAACAACAGCATGCTAATGCTTCACATGCTGGAATCTGCTGTCTGCTACCTTTATTCCTATTCTGTTCAGTATTTGAGATGCAGTGAAGCCAAAGTAACACAGAAACACAGAAGAATGATTCAGGCTGAGACTATGTGTAGACTGGTAACTTGTTTTAAGTTTAAAGGAGGTGGCAATAGCACTACTAACAACAACTACAATATTTATTTGGTAATTGCTGCTGAGGCAGGGTCTCTTTGGCCTCACACTTTGCCAAATAGCTGAGCCTGGCCTTGAACTACTGATCTTCCTGCATTTTCCTCCCAAGTGCAGACGTTGGAGGGGTGTGCCACCCTCACCCCAACTTTTATTTAGCACTATTTACAAGGGATTGTTCTGAAGCTGGTTTTGCCCTAAAGACCATTTTGCATAGATAATATTTCATTCATCAGGTTCTAATAATTTGTATTGGATCACAGTGATAACTTTTACTAACACTTCCTGTAAAGGAAATCTTTGACATTTTGTCTTCAGATAAGAAGGAGCTAGAACAGCAGCACTGGTGATCATCTGCAAGAAAAGGACAGTCCATGAGACGGAATGGCTGCCACCGTCTCTAACCTGACAAAATGACAGAAACCAAAACAACCACAAACCAGTGTCACCCTCTCTGACTTTGCTACCTTGTCATACCATCTGACCTGTTCAGCAACTGGCAGAGTGGCCGTCAAGTGTGCAGGCTGGTCACTGGGCAGCGAGCAGATATCAGTGTCCCTGTGCGCCTTGCACAGCTTTCAACACACCTCTCACCACAGCACCCATCATGTGAGAACCTCTCTGCACTGGGGTTTGGATAGATACGGCTGTTCACACAGGGTTTATAGTCTAATAGAACAATGTGCATACCAGGCAACAAAAGTGGGGGAAGGGGTAAAGGTCAGTCAGAACATTAAAAGTTAAACACTAGACACAGCCAACAGGAAATCAAAAAAAAAAAAAAAAAAAAAAGACTTGACAAAAGAAACAACAGTTTCGGAAGAAAGGCAGACAGGGTTTGTAAAAGCATGAGAACACAAACACACGACCTAAGCAAAGAGCATCACTGTGGTGTGTGAAAGGCTCTCCGACAACAGGGCATGAGGACGAGGTGGCACATAACCAGTGCTTGCTTTAAAGACCTCTCCATCACACACAACAACCGACTTCGGAGCACACATTTCAGTTAGCCGTGTTCATGAGTACATAAACTTGACTACTGAAAAATCAGAGCTATTACAGAAGCAGTAACTAATGCAATAGGTTCTTAAGGTACAAATGTTTAATTTTATTAATTTTATATAAAACTCTAGATAAAGATCACTTACATAAAAACAAGTTTAAATTAAAAGAAATACAGCTGCCTTATATACAAATTGTTTTTAATAAAGAGGCATTAAAATATGGTTCAGAGAAAAAACGTCTCCGATTAAACGGTCGCTCTGGATCACAGAAAGCCCCCACCCCAGCAGCAGCTGCAGGAGCTTCGATGAGAGCACACCTCTCCCCAAACGTGGGGACTCAGCCGCGGCCAGTGCTGGGCTCAGGTCCACAGCTCTCCTCCACCGCCATTACACGTCCCCTTGGGGCTTGCCAGCAGGGCTAGATTAAACCCCTATGTACTGAGAAGCAGATAACTT
Source organism: Pachyuromys duprasi (assembly GCA_028658305.1). NCBI lineage: Eukaryota > Metazoa > Chordata > Mammalia > Rodentia > Muridae > Pachyuromys > Pachyuromys duprasi. The sequence continues at coordinate 62,548,620 of CM053745.1, read as the reverse complement.
GAGAAATGTACAGGAGGCATGAGCCTCGGCATTATCACACATTGAAATGACTAGGAAATGCATTCTGTATAGTTTAACTAAAAAAAAAAAATCTAAATTTTCTGCATTCTACTTGTTTTCCTAAAAACAGCTCAACTTGGCACTTACACCTAATATGCCATTTATCAATCATGTATCCAATACTGGGCTTATTTGCCAAGCACCTATTTTTTTTTATGCTCTATAACTAAAATAAAATCTACACAATCAACGTGTAAACATCTGGCACAGATTCCTTTACCAAATTATATAACCCAATAATTTTCTGGTGGCAAAATGTATTATTACATAACACACTCATCATGTCTTTATATGTAGAAAAGAAAAAAACAAAACAAAACTGATTTTAACTTAATTCCTTTAATACTGAAAAAGTAATCTCAAAAAAGTTGCTACAAGACCAAGTCATCTTTAAAACAAGACTCTACCTCAAAATTAAATATGAAAAGAGAAACTGCACTCTCATGCAAACATTTAAGAGTCATGTCTCTGTCCTGGGTGAATTTTCAAAGACTTTACGTACAGAGTTTTTGTTTTTGTTTTTTAATTTGGTTACATTCTCACTTTGATAACTAGAAAACTAGAATGTAATCCATACGATAAGCAATATATTTAATCTTTCTCAGTTCTTAGAATGCCTGGACTCTCAAGGGAACCAAGTCCTTCATCCTTACATTTGATGTGGAAATGGTAAAAACAGAAACAACTTTTCTTTTCTAGCAGGGACCATGTAACCCTCCCACTCCAGAAGTCAGTTCCTACTCAACAAAGGAAGACCAACACTTAAAGCTCTCTTTCAGATGGCTCAGACTTCGACCACAAAGAACGGAACTAGTGTATTTACTAACCAAATAACAGCTACAGAAGCAGCCGATGCCACAGAGCCTCCCGTGGCTCGTGGCCCGTGGCTTCTGCGAGAGCCCTGCCAGAAGCTGCAGCACACAGGACAGGCCTGACAGAATACCATCCTGACGCTGCAGAGCAGCAACGGCTCTGTCACCTTTAGCCCTCCAAACCCGTCCCCAGAACTCTGTTAGACTGCTCAGCACCCTAACACTTCCTTCCCATCTGGACAGCTGCTGGGGGCAGCGCTTACTGACAACTGGCAAGCTGCTGAGCACTGCAGAATTTGATAATTCATGTCTTACAAATTTTTTACTGACTTGGAAGAAAATAAAACACCAATTAAAAGCAGATGTCACTTTTAATTCTAACTGGCAGAGAAACTTAGACTTTTTTAACCCGATGTGGACACAGAATGTACACAGTTTGGACAGTTAAACAGTCAAAGTCTCTGAAACCCCATTATTTTGAAAATGATTTTCCAGAACTTAACTCCATGTGGCTTTAATCCTGCAATCATTCAAAATGAATAATTTCAAGTGGTTATCTTGAAGTCAAATTTACTATGATACATTCACAAAAGCTATATGATTGGAACATTAATAAATTAATATTCTCAATATCTGCATTTTTGTCTTCTTACATTTAGAAATTTTGCAAAATACACTGTTCCACTTTCAAAAGTATACCCAACATAAACTGATGTGAAAGCTAATGAGCTTGCCTGGCAAGTGCCTTCATAAAGTGACCCACGGCCAGGTGACATTCAGCTTGTCATCACCAGTCTGGCGTGAGCACACACATTCTTTCAACACTGTGTGGAATGAATGCACTAGCTTTAGAGTTCTGAACAAAACTTTTTGTTTATATTTATTTTCATTTTATGTATGTGTGTGTGCCTGCTCATCTGTATGTACAAATGTATGCATACAGGTTGCTGTGGAAGCCAGAAGAAGGTGTCAGGACCCCTGGAACTGGAATCGTAGGCAGCTGTCAACCATCCAATGTGGGTGCTCAGAACTGAACCCAGATCATCTGCCAGAGCAGGTAATGTCTTAATCACTAGTTATCTGGACAGTCCCTACAAACTTCTTAAATTGGATGTTCTGGCTAGCACTACAAAAATAAGCCCACAATTACACAGGGCATATGAGTACACATAACCTGCAATAAACCCAAGTTCTGACACTAAAATAATTTAAAATGTATAAAGAATCATCGTGTTCTCAAGACAAATGGGCTAGTGCACTATCACATCATTCATATTGTCACAGAGAGGCATGCACTAAAACTGCATGTCTCAGAGACTTCATCATAAAATGCCATGTTTTTAAGACATAGTCACAGTGACATCAGACAACACCAGCCACAGCCCGGGAAGCCAGGTATTCTGTAGTGGACACTGCCAGCTTTCAACAGCCATCAGGCCACCAGGAAATTAATCCCATAATCCCCACAATGACCCCAAGCACAGTCATCCAAAACCTCCCAGACTCGAAGCCTAGCAGGCCCTTAACTTTGGAAACAGTCAACTAACTGAACTGAATAGCTGGAAGGAGGCGGGCCCTGGAGGGTGCTGGGCGGTTTCATGCCCCATGTATAGTAAGCAGAATCCTTCTTTCACAAAAAGCCTGGCATGAAAAGGCATTTGGGGAAGATGAAATGCGAGGTAGTTACAGAAAGGAGACTGAAGTAAGAGCTGGGCTGCAACCACGTTCTTTGCTCTTCCACCCTGCTTCCTGTGTTGCTATCAGACATCCACCCGGCTTTGGCACATGCTGCCGGGCCAGCCAGGGTGCTTGGCTCTCTGCTCCTCCACTCTGTCCTATGTGTTCATCAGGTTTAGATGCTGCTGCAGAACAAGAGCAGCCTCCGCTCGAAGGACTGTAAATTACTGACATGTGCTAGAACCCCAGCTTGCCACTACTAATGAACACATTACAGGGGAAATGCTCAGTGGAGGCCCGCAACCTTTGCATTTACCCTGTGTGCATGATTCAACATCAATTAAAACTGGCTGCAAAATGGTAACAAGCACACGGCTGCCACTCTCAGCCGTCAGGCACAAGAGTGAAGTCTACACACTGCAATGGCTAAGCATGCAGCACCCGGCACTGCTGCACGCACAGTCAGCTTCAGGTAGGTCACAACACATGGAGCTGCATGATGTTGCAACAGTTAAGAACACGTCCCGCTCTGCCTGAGGACCAGGGTTCGGTTCCCAGCACGCACCTTAGGTACCTACAGTTCCAGGGGGATCCCACACCCTACAGCTTCTTTGGGCACCTGCACACACAAGCAAGCATACACACATTCACATAAATGTTTTTAAAAACAAAAAATCTTTACAGATTCTTAAACTTGTAGAAGAGTTGGCATTTCCCCCATAACCATCTTTGTTTCTTGAGCATCAAGATGGAGTCTCTGGTTGTGTGGCGGTAGAGACATCCAACAGCAAAGTGCCCACCTTCGATTTACTCACCAACTCCATCTATGAACTCCCCAAGAATGCAGCACGATTCTGAGAGGCTTCCAAGTACATCCTCAAAAACTGTGAGATTACAAACTAATGATTTAAGCATCAAACAAGTAAATACTTGACCTAACTGGGCAGGGGCTCATTTACTGGAGCACAGACCGTGAGGTGACAACCTAGTTACCATAATCTAACCTGCAGTTTGCACTGAACAAAATCAGAACTGAGATAAGCAGCCATCTGGTATGCACTTCTCTTTCTGGGTAGAGCCCAGGGCTGGAGCTGCACAGATGACCTGCTACGCTCCAGCCACAGTCCTCGCGTTGATGCTTGTGATCTTCATGAAAGGTATAAAGGTAATGAAAGGTATAATCAGTATGTGTGATCTTTACAATACAATGGATACAAATAGGTATTTATAATACTGGTACATTTTTCTTTCCCTGCTGATCTAAAAAACACACTCTTAAAGCTTCCAAAAATATAATTGTTGCAAATATTATACAAAAAATACTGAAAGCTTGGCTTTTTCTCTTTTTGGCCTCAGACTTGCTGATGTAGAAGTACGCGATTAGGAAATGATTTTATATGGTCAGCAAGGTGGCTCAGCGAGGAAAGACGCCATGAAGAATGATTATCTCAGTTTGAACCCCAGACCCCATGCGGCAGAGGATACCAGCTCCCACAAGTTGTCCTCTGACCTCCACACAGGCACTGTGTGTGTCCATACACACCACACCACACCAAAATAAACTTCTACAACATCTCATTATTCCGTTGTCTAGAAAAGACTGGTACGTTAGGCTATCTAGATGGACTTTTAAAGCATACAGGAAACCACTTTGCATGTCCTATTGGTAGTAATCTCTAAAAGGGAGTCATTAGTGCACTGGGAGGCCTAACCTTCCCCTAGAGGCTGTGCTATCACCTGACCTCTTACTCAGAAGCATGTGGGCAGTGTAGGTCAGTGGTAGAGCCCTTCCTTAGCAGCCACAAGTCCCTGGGTTCCATCCCCAGCACTGAGCAGCCATGGGCACAGAAGCACACCTGTTTGACAGCAGTAGCTCAGGAACTGTGACTTCCTTCACCATGAAGGAACCGGGTCTCACTCAGTCACTTCCTGAGGTGATAAAGGTGTCAGCTTCCTTAGCACAGGTATTTCTGTGTCAGTTTGGTTTTTGGCCTCTCACAGACAGCTCTCCCACCATTTGCTTCTTCCTTCTTGTCTGATAACTTCAGCATCTGCAGCTCTCCATCCCTTATTGCTCTGACTTCTGCTGGCTGCTGGCACTGCCATCATGAAGCTGCTAACTGTTCTGGCCAGGACATCCGAGGAGGCAGTTTCTCTGACAGTGTTGGTAAATAGATATGGTTCCAGCATGCAGCTCACCGGACCACGAGAGCACACTACAGGTGTTCTCACTCTCCCAGTTGCCTGCACTCTCTCCTGCTCTTTGCCCCACCCCCAGTCTCATAGAAGACATGACTAGTATGGACAGGTCTGTAGCATGTGAGCAGGGATATGATGAGGTGGAAAGAGTCATCGTGAATGGAGGAGGGACAGTGCAGTGAGAAGACGTGAGAGAGCTGAAGGCACGCTGAGGCCTTGTTTGTGCTACACATTTCATACACTTTTCAGAAGTCTCCATCCGGGGGCCACAGACACAGGCAATGACTGACACAGCAGCTGTGTGACCCTGAGTGACTTTGCTTCTTCACCTGAAAAGAGAAAAGAGTATATCCACCCGCTGGGCTGTCATGGACAGCAAACAAATTTGTGTATGCTGAGTGCTTGTGCCTGGCTCCAAACAGTCACAGATCTGAAGGGGCGAAGCCTCATCCACCTGTAGCATGAATACAATCAACCTTATTTTGCTTGTACTCGTTTTATATAACCTCATTACTGCCTTTTCATCTTCCTCTACAATTTTTTATTTACTACTGCCTTTAAATGTTATGATAAACAGTGAGGATAGCAGGAATGATAGTTTCTTTAAAAAAAAAAAAAAAAGGGTATACACTACCAAATCCGGTTCCTTGAGGCCTATGAGACAGCCCTGTGGCTAACGAGACTGGGCAGCAAGCATAACAATCTGGGCTTAACCCTTGAGACCCACACAGTATAAGAGAGAAAACTGTTCTCTCACAAGTTGTCCTGTGACCATGTGCACGTTTCCACATACATAGTAAATACATGTAACAAGAAACAGGGGCCAAATTAAAACTCAAAGGCATGAAAGCTCACAGGGTAAAATTAACAGTTAACAAATAAGAATGGCACACAGTGCTCGCTTCGGCAGCACATGTACTAAAATTGGAACGATACAGAGAAGATTGGCCTGGCCCCTGCACAAGGATGGCACGCAAATTAGTGAAGCGTTCCCATCCCAGACCCCCAGAGTAGTGGGAGGAGCCCAGGGAGCCCTACTCTTGAATACTATCAATAAAGCTCACTGCACCTAAAAAAAAAAAAAAGAATGGCACATAATACTCTCTTAAAATTAATATATAAAAATGTGATTGTTTTCAGGCAAAAATAATTTAATAGGTGACAGAGAACACAGCATTATTAAAGTATTTCAAATAAGTGTGATTAGTTTGAAGTGAATAACAAAGAGATTAATTCTCCAAAAGTCTGCATCATTTTGAGGGCTATATATAAGCAATTTTATTGCAAGAGTTACTAATGACCAGTGAGTGCAGTAGTACACAACAGAAATTGAGATGAGCCGTACCCTCATCTCAACAGTGGATGTGGGCTGAGGAAAAGCGTGAGGTGGCTCAGGCTGCCCCTCTGGCAAGGGTGTTCTCGTGGCCCTCCAGGGCCACCCAGCCATCGTGGTACAGCATTTGTCCAACTGTTGGAGTAAAAATTACTTCCTGGCTATAAAACCTGACAATGCTGCCACGCTAACACCTGCAAGTGGCATTAATATTTACCTAATTAAAATTTAAAAATATTAAAATTACATTTATTTAAAAAGAATAGCAACTTAATGCTAACAATTAAAAATAACATTTCTGACACACTCATTAGTAAAAGCGGAAATGTTTTGCATTTTCAAACTCTCTTTAACATCTGGCTTAGTAGAAGACACCTGACTCTTATTTGGCTTTTCTGCATTGGATTTAGTTGGGACAGGAGATCAGACAGACACTAGAAAACTCTGCTGCCCAATCCTGAAGACAAAGAGGAGGAAACTTATACCACAAAGTTTTCACCACAGGATCTAGCAGGACCTTAGAAGCCCCAAGGCACCGGTCTCACGAGAGCCAGCACGACCCACATTCATTTTCCACACAGCACAGTTAGGTCTCCAGCTCTAATGTACTAACCTCCCAAACTGCAAAAGCTCAGGTCCTGGCTGTAGTTGCTGGTAAGGATAATGCCACCACTAGACACAAGTCAGCACCACCTCCCAGGACAAGGTGCATTCCTGGAAGTTTGTGGCTAATCTAGTTCTCACCTACCTTGGCTAAAATTCTCCCACATCATGTACCAAGAACGCAGCATTCCACTGAGAAAGAACTGTCCACAATAGCTCAGCCTTTGCCCTTGGGAAACAGAATCTCCTGTAACACTTCAGCCTAGGAAAGCAAATGGAACCCTGGATGTACAGGGCAGAAGAGAAAGTCTGGGGTCCCCTAGCTGAAGTGGGAAGTAAATTCAACTGGAACCTCTTTCTAAGCCTTGGGAACCAAACCTGTATGTGTTTATCCTGCCTAACAGTAAGCACCCTGAGACGTTCCATGAGGCTCTCTCGCTGGCTGGGTTCCTTCAGAAGCACCTGGCAGATCTGGGAAGCATCAGTGGCCTGCCATACCTGAGTCACAGCATGCTGGGTTCCTGCCAGAACTGTCACCAGTGCGTGTGGTCTTTCTGCTCTGCCCATTCCACCAGGATGAAGCTGAAGTAAATAAAATATTGGTCTCTTTGCAATTTTGTTACCGACTGAAGCATTCCACAGATTCTTACCCTTGGCTAGGTGAATTCAAGTTTCACCTGTTTGGTTCCTGGCAAATAAACTTGCGTGCGTGCGCAACGCACACACACACATACAGTCAGACATACATCAGTTTTTCTCAACTGCCTCAAGAGTAAATGGTTATTCTGTGAGACTAAAGAATTAATAAGAATATGGTAATATTAAAAAACTAAAGACTATATTTCTCAAATATATATTCTATTATAACTAAAACACAAATGAATCAAAATTCAATATTTTTGTATGTGGTAACTATTTGGCCCTGGAGACAATGATAATCTTCTTTGTTCTAATCCAAGCACACTTGGTAGCAGCACAGCATGGAGAACGCTCTTGGCGGAAGCGGCTTGCCAGCATGCGGTGTAAAGTATCAGGTTTTAATGGAATACTGGGACTCGGTGCTTATGGTTTAAATTAAGCCCTGGGTTTTTGTCATCGCTATTTGTTGTTGCTCGCTCAAGCTTTTTATTTTTATTTTTAATATATTTTATTTATCCTCCTCATATATTACATCCCAAATAGTTTCCACTCTTCCTGGTCCCCTCAGCTCCCCTCTTCCCCAGACCCACTCCTCTTGCTTCTCTTCAGAAAAGAGCCTCTCATGGTTACCAACAGCAACAGCAAACAAGTTACATTAAGTCCAGGCACAATCCCTCATGTCCAGCAAGGCTGGACAGGCAACCCAGAAGGAGGAAAAGGGTCCCAAGAGCAGGTGAAAGAGTCAAGAGCTGCCCCCACTCCCCCTGTTTGCTTATGCTCAGGAAGCACTGTCTACTACACATGTATTTAGCGCAGGCTAGCCATGAACTCCCAGCAGTCTGCCTGCCTGAGCCTTCTGAGTGCTAAGATTCCAGGCAAGCACTACGGTGCCCAGCTGCATGAAGCTGTTAACAGCCAGGCACAGGGAGTGGTGCCTGACCGTGAGAGCTGACACCCTCCAGGACAATGTTCTCTGTGTGGTCCTCCTCTGGTGGTTAACACAATCCTGCCACACCTGGAGCATCCCTTTTGAGTCAACTTGGTTTCTGTTCCCTAGTGACTGAAAAAATAACAAACCACTGTCCTGCTTCTGTTCCTGAGCATACTAACTATGAGGGATGGTGGACAGTGGAACTCACATATATAACAACAGGGGAACATACCAAGAACATTGGTTAAAACGAGCTGGTGCTGCATTGGAAGAAAATGCTAACATCTCCAAGCTTACTACATCTCCCAGATGAGGGACCACTGAACCCCACAAATCCTGTGTCAGTCTGGCAGGCCAGAGCACAAGACATGAAAACACACTGAGGCTCTTCTCATAAATTTTCTTAAGTGAAAAACTTCAGACACAGTCAAAACTAGACTTTACACTGCACTGGATCCCTAGGTACCAACCACCCAGCTTCAGCAATCATTTTAGAACTAATTTTAAGTTTGTATTTCAGCAGTACTAAAACCAACTGAGCTTTGTAAACATAATGTCATTGTAAGTTACTACCAATCACTGAACCCATCATGCTTCACCAATGCAATGGACTCTCATTCACATAACTATTGCAGGAACATAATCAGTTCTGTTTTCACACCATACTTTCTATAACCTATGGCATTCTTATCAGTAATAACATACGTAAGAGCTGCCGCTAATTATTCAAACAACTCCTCATAAATAAAACATTGTGGTTAAGAAATGCAACACGTTCCCTTTAGCCTACAACACAGCCTTACTTCTCTGACCATCCTCACTCCGAATGGGGATTGATCATCTTACCCAGGTCCTCCTTGATTAGCTTCTTTAGTACAGATTTTAGTATGTTTATCCTATATTATATGTCTAATATCCACCTATAGGTGAGTATATACCATGTGTGTCTTTCTGCTTCTGGGATACTTCACTCAGGATGATCTTTTCTAGATCCCACCATTTGCCTGTAAATGTCATGATTTCCTTGTTTTTAATTGCTGAATAGTATTGCATTGTGTAAATATACCACAATTTCTGTATCCATTCCTCAACTGAGGGACATCTGGCTATTAGAATTAAAGCTGGGTAAGATGATCAATCCTCATTCAAAAAGGCAAATGGGAGAGAGAAAACAGGGAACAAGACAGAAGCCCACCATAGAGGGGCACTGAAAGACTCTACCCTTCAGGGTATCAAACAGGCTGAGACTCATAGCCAAACTTTGGGTAGAGTGCAGGAAATCTTACGAAAGAAGGGGGACACAGAAAGACCTGGAGGGGTCAGGAGTTCCATAAGGAACCAAAAAATCTGGGCACAGGGGTCTTTTCTGAGACTGATACTCCAACCAATGACCGTGCATGGAGATAACCTAGAACCCCTGCACACACGTAGCCCATGGAAGCTCAGTCTCCATGTGGGTTCCCTAGTAATGGGAACAGAGACTGCCTCTGACATGAACGCAGTGGCTGGCTCTTTGATCATCTCCCCCTGAGGGGAGAACGGCCTTGTCAGGCCACTGAGGAGGAGGACTTCCCCTTTCAGTGGACTGGGGAAGGGGTATGAGTGGAAAAGAGGGAGGAAGGATCGGCTTGGAAGGGAATGAGGGAGGGGACTACAGCTGGGATGCAAAATGAATAAGCTAATTAATAAAAAAAATATTTTTTTTTAAAAAACATCCACATTCAAACAACCAACTAGTGTGTGAAGAACTGAGAAGCTAAGAAGACGCATACACAGACAGTACAGACCACCACAGGAATGCTGAGCACACAGACCCACATACAGAGCACATACACAGCTTGGCAAGTCAACACATGCCAGCATGCCAAGCACTGTCTCCAACCAGTGCTCTGGGAACCAGCAACATTCTTAGACAAGGTCCAGCCCAAAGCAAAGGCCTGGTGTCATCTCATTATTTCTGCTTCTTTGCCAGTTTTAGACAGCATGCACTTAAAAGCTTAATTTTAGAATGAACATGGGGTTGGCCAGAAAAAAAGCACCAGCCACAGAGAAAAGTGATAATTAATGTTACTTCATTTAACCCAATGAAATCTTCAGCCTACTACTTTCACTTGAAAATATTTCCTACTGAATTCCAAACTTACGGGTTAAAATATAAAAACATCAATAAAAAATCAGTTCTAACAGAAAAGATAATTACTATACAATAGTACTAAAATTAAATATAAAACACAACATAAAAACAAAAGATAATTCTCAAAGTGACCTTTCTACATTGATTTCCAGAATTTCAAACTTTAACTCAGCAACTTCCCTTGTCAAAGCGAGCTCAACAGCGACAGCCAAGCCTCTAAAGTGAAAGGGTTAAAAAGCACTTCTGCCTCTAACAACCAAAATCTGCATATAATGTCTGAGACAAACAAATCACAAATACTAATAATGAGAGAAAAAATATAAATGTTCAAATAAGTTGGGAGAGAGAATTATATTTGACTCTTCTAGCCACAGACAAAAGTTCTAAGCAAATTAAGAAACATTTGATGTTGAAACATATCCCATTTTCTATATAGTCCATATTGTTTGTTTCTAGATTATCACATAAAGTTTGGCACTAAAGTCAGAAACCACATTATTTTAAATTTTAATATAAATATCCGCATACACCACTCACCTCTTTCTTTAACGCAAAGTAAAATAACACAATAACAAAAACCCTAAGCTCAGCATGGCTTACAAACTGAGAATCCCTCCCACACACAATGTAAAGCACCTTTCCAGAGAAGCTTCCCTACATGCCAGGAACACAACCAGCCTTCAGCCTCTTCACAGCAGTCACTGGTAAGGACTGCAGACATGGACTTCTGATCCCTAGCAACCTGCAACCCAGTCCTGCTGTGATGCTGGCCTCCAGGGCCACCAGGGGAAATGGGAAGTCTACAATGGCCCATGTTACTGAACCACAGTGTTGGAAGGCTAGACAGATACAGTTCATTTCTTCCTGTCAGCAGCAGCTCTCAACCTATTGGTCAGGACTCTTTGGGGGGGTCACATATCAGATATTTATATTATGATTCATAACAGTGGCAAAATTACAGTTATAAAGTAATAATGAAGTAATTTTATGGGTCACCACAATGTGAGGAGCTGTAAGGAAGCATTAGGAAGGCTGAGAACTACTGCCCGATGGTGTCTTCAACTTATAGTGGGTCTAGGGACACAACTCCATCCTAAGGCGATGAACCCCTGTTAGCATTGAAGAAACAAAGAGGAAACTCACAGTGACAGAACATTAGCAATGATAAGTCTCAGACAAAAGAACAGCCATCATGGAAACAATCCTGTACTACTTACTCAATAACAATACAAACCCAGCTAACTCACTATCCACCAGACAAATTCAAATCAAAATCACAAGAAAACACCACCATACAACAGACAGAGTGTGGTAATGTGGAGCAGCAAGGAGGAAAAACTTACACCTCCTCATAGACATAACACTGGTCCTCACAGTCCGAAAGGTTTAGCAAACAGAACTGAAAGCTAGAGTCCAGAAAGCCTGCTGTTCTGAGCAGGCTTAGCGGTAAGAGCTAACAGAGAAGAGCATTCCGATATGCAGCAATCCACAATGGTTACAAGTAAGGCTGGCAACCCCATACAAGAGAATACAGGACTCAGAGACTGGATCAAATTAATGTATTGCTGATGGTTACAACATGGATCAATTACAAAATAAGTTTACTGAGTAAAAAAAATGGGGGGAATCCCTTCCAAACCTAACCCAAACTGTATGGTTACACCTGTCTAAAATCCTCACAAAGCAAAACAACCTAAAATAACATAGTAGATCCCAGTCACCTAGCGGGAAGGGGGAAGGCATGGAAAGAGAGGCACAGAGTAAGGGGCACATGGGCACCCTGAGCTGAAAGACGCGCCTGTTCCCCTGATTGCATGCAACTGAAGCAGAGAGAAAATGACTGTGGGTGTACCTATGGGTGTTCCTATGGGTGTACCTATGGGTGGGCCTATGGGTGGGCCTATGGGTGGGCCTATGGGTGGGCCTATGGGTGTACCTTATTGAACATCAATACATCCCAGTAAGGCTTTTTTACTGAAATTGCAAATAAGCAACTCTAAGCAAATATTAAACGTTTTTTAAAAATAAATAATGAACTGAACAGGAATGGAAGTGATAGTTATATACAATTTAAAGTACAAAATTAAAAACGACAGGTTGACAGATGAACACAGAAAAAGACAAAGACATTAAAAAGCAAACACAGGAAAATATCTCATCATGTAACACATACCATAATTACTTTTTTCTGCATCACTTAAATGTTTACTTATAAAACAATAGGGGGGAACACTAGTGAATGTTCACAACCAGTGGCCTGGATGCTGGTGCAAGTCTGTGTGACAGACTGAAGTAACAGTAATACCAACAAGCATTGGTCTATGTTTAGGAAGATGCTTCTGCCCTGTTGCTGTCTGTTGCTTTGACAGGCACCGTTACCAATAGCAACTTAGAGAGGAAAAGGTTTGGCATCACTGAGGGAAGTAGAGCAGGAATCCAAACAGGGCAAGAACTGCAGCAGTGCAGGAACTCAAGGGAGGATGCTTACCTCAACAATATGGTGCCTATAAAGCTGTGCAATGGCACATGGGAGTGAGTCAGATGCAGGAGGATCTCTATGAGTTCAAGGTCAGCCTGGTCTACAGAGCAAGCTCCAGGCCAGCCAAGGCTAGACAGTGAGACCCTGTCACAAAACAAAACAACAAAAGATGATTTTTATTCAAGTCATGTGCAGTAGAGAATCACACAATCAGATCTCCCTGTCACAAACTAAATGAAAAGAATTGTCAAAACCAGTAAAACCACTTGTGGAAAGGCACTCGCCGCCAAGCCAACCCCACAGTTGTAGCCTCAGAACCCGGAGAAGCAACTGCCACCATTGTCCTCTAGAGCTCACATGCACACTGTGGCCAGCTTACGTCCATACACATACATACATAACACACATACACACACACACACACACACACACAGAAACCTGAGGGTCTGGGCGCACACTAAGATTCAAAACACGACCCCATCAAGCGTTCTGCTGCTGGGATGCTGCATCCAGGCAAGTGTGGAAACACAGACTTGTAAACATTGGTAAACTGGCTCACTGTGTGCTCTCATTCTTTATTTCACGACATTTTTATTTGTGTAGTTTCTATGTGTGTATTCATGTGTTGGCATGCAGGCTATCACACGCTGACAGAAGTCAGAGGAGTTGGTTCTCTCTGTCCACACAGCGACCTCAAGGACCAAACGCAAGTCATTAGGCTTGGAAGTAAGTGCTTCACCCTGTAACCATTATGCCAGCCATTCACTGTATGAATGGTTGCCCAGAACTCGCCATGAACATCAGGCTGGCCTCAAATGCACAGAGACCTGCTGACCTCTGTCACCTACATGCCACAATTAAAGGCACATAACACTGTGCTCAGCAACTGTATACTATTTAAAGCAAATATACGTATTCAGAAAATATTAAATCATCTGTTATATACATTACATTAAACAGATTAAATGACAATCCATAAATGTTTATTCAATTGAAAAATTGGAGTGGTCTTGGACAATAATCTAAACCAGAAATCAAGGGAAATCTCCATATTTGATTAAATTCTAAACATATGGTTTGTTATTACAAAAAAAGAGGAACTTCACAGTATCAAACTGAAATTAGAGATTTTAGGGTCTGAGGGTATAGATCATCAACAGAGTATTCGCCTGGCATGAACAAGGCCCAAGATTCCATCCCCAACACAGACAGACACACATACACACACACACACAGAGAAAGAGAATTAAATCTGGTAGGCCTTCTCACCAAAAATTGCCACCAATGAGGCAATCTACCACAATGGCACTGGAAGTCATCCAATTTCTAAGAATATACCCAGGTGGAAAAACAAACATCAGCACATAAACAATGTTCTCACAACATACCATGGCACTCACCAACAGGACCAGATATCCTCAAAAGATCATCTAAAATGTTAGGCTCTGAGGAAACATTTCATTTTAAGGAAATTATAGGCCACGTAAGAATTTTACCTTGATGTACACAAAAAAAGGAAGAAGGCTCCTTAGTTATAAGCTACAAATTTTTAAAGCAAAGAAAAACATCAACAGTCTTTTAGATCCAAACCAATAGATCCAAACCAGTCTTTCTGTGATGAAAAGAAAGCTCTTTTAACTCTTAACCGTAAGTCTTTAATTTTTGTTTGTTTGTTATTTTGGTTTTTGTTTTTCAAGACAAGGTTTTTCTGTGTACCCTTAGCTATCTTGGACTTGCTTTGCAAACCAAGCTGGCCTTGAACTCACAGAGATCTGCCTGCCTCGGCCTCCTTGAGTGCTGGGATTACAGATGTGCACCACCATGCCTGGCTTGTTTTCAATAATTTTAAATGTTCATTGAAATTACTATGTTAGAATCACTAGGCCAGATAAGGAGGAAGCAGAAACAAATAAAAAGCAAAGCTCTTCAGTTCAGCAATAAAACAGAAGTTATTTTAACATAACATGGGAAATAGTATTGCCAGTAAGAAATTTTTTATTTTTTAGTATTTTATTTTGTTTAGTGTTCCAGGAATCTGACAGAAAACATCATGCCACTAGAAAGACAGAGGAAGCTCTTCGGGAAAGTATTGAACAGTGCTTTTAAGCTGAAAGGGGCAGAGAGAAGCACACTGCAGTGTGGAAAGTGGCAAGCGGGCAACAGGAGGGAAGCCAGCAGCCTGCTCAGCAGCACCACACACCCAGGGCTGGTGGAGGAACGCACTGTCGGTAGGTAAAGGGAAATAGGGGAGATAAGATTGACAAAAGAAACTCAGGGAGACAGGGAGGCAGGAAAAGGTGGTGCCTCATTCCACACTCTTCTCTAACGTGCGTATCTGAGCACAAGTTACTGTTTTACCTTCATTTAGTGTAAGTCTGATGATGTCTCACAGGATTTCTTTTCTGAATTAAAATCACTTACCTATTTTTCACAGCACAGCTGTGAAGTTCTAAGAAGCAGGACTCATACCTGACTCATTTGCACATCCTCAAGCATTTTGGACAGAAATGCCAAACAAGTGTCCTTAACAACTAAATACTTGAATGACACACTGGCCACA
Organism: Pachyuromys duprasi; assembly: GCA_028658305.1. NCBI lineage: Eukaryota > Metazoa > Chordata > Mammalia > Rodentia > Muridae > Pachyuromys > Pachyuromys duprasi. The sequence goes on along the minus strand of CM053745.1, from coordinate 62,533,193 downwards.
TCATTTAACTTTACTGAGACTCAGGCATTTGTCTCTACCTAAATCTCCAGCCTCTGAAAAGGCCTTAAGGTATGTATTTCCATGCTTGGCAGGACACTCATCCCTGCAATTCCAGGACAAAAGCAACCATGGACAAATACATAAGGGAATGGGCATGTGTGGGTTTCAATAAAACTTTATTTATGAAAAGATGTAAATATAAATGACTACACCAATGAGAGCACAAGAGCAACAAGAGATCTAACCACTGAACCATCTCTCCAGCCCTCAAATCACTCTTTATTGGGAAACTTTCATGAAAATCCCCAAGGGATAAAGAGAAAAGGGTATACACAAGAAAACTAGGAGACACAGCATCATACCTAGTAATCTAAGCTTTTCCATACATCCTCCTAACTCTTCCTGGCAGACACCACCTGGAGCTTTGGTTTTGTTGTTGTTGCTACTGCTTTGTTTTTAAAAATAATTTATTTTATTCTATGTGCATTGGTGTTTTGTCTGCAAGTATGGCTGTGTGAGGCTGTCAGATCTTGCAGTTACAGACAGTTGTGAGCTACCATGTGGGTCCTAGGAATTGAACCTGGGTCCTATGGAAGACTAGTCAGTGCTCTTAACTGCCAAGCTATCTCTCCAACCCCAGGGCTTTGTTTTTAATCCATAAAGTAAGCGAATTACAATAAACAATTCTAGACTTTAATTCTGAGATCTAAAGAAAAGAAAAAAAGAACTGTTCTCAAATTTAGAGAGTTTTGAGTTTCATCTAGAAAATGATAAATACACATATGCTCCATAGAACAAAGTACAAGACACAAAGCAGGAGAACAGGTCCAACATATTTCAATAAGAAAGATAATTTAGGCCGGGTGTGGTGGCGCACATCTTTAGTCCCAGCACTCAGGAGGCAGAGGCAGGTGGGTCTCTGAAAGTTCAAGGCCAGCCTGGTCTACAGAGTGAGTCCAGGACAGTCAGAGCTACACAGAGAAACCCTGTTTAAAAAAAGGGGGGGGGGAGAGATAATTTAATATATGACATAATTAATTCAAGAACTATAAAAGTTCATCAATCAAATCATTTTATTTCACAAAAACTTAGGTTTCAGTGTCATCTTGAGCATAATTGTGAAATATCTAAAAAATTAGTTTGATACAAATATAAGTTAGCTAAGTAGGATGGAGCTTGAGGAAAAAAGTCAGACACTTAAAAGTCCTTTTCCCAAAATAAAGGCAATAGGAATAAAAATCTTACTTCTGGCCTTATTTCCTGTGTTCTTGGTTTAACAATGTAACTGTAACAAGTCCATGAAGAACCTGGTCTCTTCACATAAGATTTACTTTATTTAACTATGTGTGTGCATGTGTGTCTGTGTGAAGTATGTGCAGGTGAGTGCACACGCTCACAGAGCCAGAAGAGGGGCATATCCCGCAGAGCTAGAGTGGTGCTAGGAACCACACTTGGGTACTCTGCAACAGCGGTATTTACTCTAAGTCTGGCCCCAAATTTACATTTTAAAATCTGAAATTTTCAACATTAAAATCTAAGGAACAAATAATATAACCAATTGAACAGAATGGTGACTTTTCCTTTTCCATTTCCATTTTTATAATTACTCATCAAGACCCAGACTACAGAATGAAAACATTCACTTGTGACAATCATCAAAAAGTCAGTAAATGAATTAGAATTCTGTGACACTGCTTTCTGGAATCAGACAATCATATCTGGATGTGACAGACTTACCAAACTCTTTGCAAAGTCTTTGTTTTCTGACAGGAAGCCATAACCTGGGTGAACCTTAGGATTGAAAACAAAAGGTTCTTTTAACTTTGTTATATTGTAATTTTCCTAAACCACAGGTCTTCACTGTTCAAGCGGCTTCCTCACCCACCAGCTCTTTCTGAGTAGAGAATCAAATTCCTCCTTTGCTCTATCATCCACAAGGGTGTCTATGTACCTGCCTGGCTGCACCCGTCTACTCTAGCCAGAGAAACCCACTGAGGCTGGCCAACAAGTTTAGAGATCTTCACCAAAGTGTCTACGTACCTGCTCGGGTGCACCCAGCCGCTCTACCCAGAGAAACCCACCAAGGCTGGCCAACAAGTTTAGAGAACTTCACAAGGGCTAGGGGGCCAAAGGTTATGATCTACAAATCTTTGGGAAAACAGAGAAAACTCGGACAGCTGCTCTAAAGCCTCTTGCGTGGCATGGGAGCACAGGCCTTTAATCCCAGCCTTGGCAGACAGGCGGGCAGACTGCTGTGAGTTTGAGGCCAGCCCGGTCTACACCGTGATTTCTGGGTCAACCAGGACTACACAGAGAGCCTCTGTGTAAACAAGTAAATAAAGCCCAAGCTCTAAGTTATATAGTTTACCTTATTCCCACTAGCAGAGGGTGTTCAAACACTCCCACAGCCGCTGCCAAACAGCTCTCAGACGGAGGTTTGGTCTGACTTGTACTTCGTCCCATCTATTGATATCCCCTCTGATATCTATTCCTTCTCTCCTCACTTCCCCCTAGGCCACAGTCCAAGTTGTGTCCTAATCAGGTCATTCTTCGCACTATCCCACAGCCAACCAGAAGCCAACATTTGTGCTGGAGCAGGCTCTACTAAAACACCTCTGAAAGGAGAGTCAGAGTCCTGTCGGCGCCAGAGCCGGAACCTGAAACAGCTACAGATCTCATGTCTGAATCCAAACCAAGTGTCATGGGCATGTACGAGAGTAATTCAAACACTGCACACAGGAAAAGACCTTCACTCCGTCATGTCACCAGCACAGAAAATTCCACTGGACACTTGTGAAGGGTTTTCCTTCTGTTAAGGGTTAATGTGCTGTAAGCATCCACAAAATGAAGTCTAGAAGAGGGGTTTATTTAAACACTTCTTTCTAAAGAAACGAGCAGAGCACTGAGGCTCCAGGCTGGTGCCAGAGCTGCCTGCTTTCATCTGACTGTGGAGATGACTCTGCTTTTAACATAAAATGTAAAGCCAGTTCTCTGGTTAGAATCAAAAATGACCATACCTGATGTCAGAAACTAGCCCCCCCCCCAGCCCCCACCTTGGACTCCACTGCATCCAGCCCAAATGAGGAGTGGAGAAAGGATTTATCAGTGTAAGTTAGAACTACTTTGTTGACACTAACAAGCTGAAACAATTAGCAAATGCACTGTTTTTATTTCTAGCAATGCAACTGAGTGTGCACAATGTTTAAATGACTAAATTGGAATTTAAACACTCTTCAGAACCTGCTTATAATACAGAAGTTTGGAGTTTTGTCTTCTGTTTTAAAGGCTCTTATTACACTGAAAGGGTTAATTCTCAAAACTAATTGGGATTTCTTTCTTCCTGGCAAGCGTGGAGCTGACTGAAGCTGCTCCCTGGTGTGAGAGCTGAGACCAGCAGCCACCACGGCGAGCCGCGAAACTGCCTGATGCCAGAAAGCCTTGGATTTCCAGGAGCCAACCCAGCCACATTTAACTCATGTGACATCAACTAACTGTAACAGCATTTTCAATCATTTTTTCTTATTTTTTCTAATATAAACTCTAGCTTTCTGCATATGAAACAGCTGCAGTAGATAGGTTCATTCAGACTCACAGCTTGGGCCCTGGTTTTCCTAATGGCTTCCATGATGGCATCCATGTTGAGGTAGCTTTTACTGGTGGGAGCTGGGCCAACACAGACAGCCTCATCCGCCATTTTCACATGAACCTAAAGAGACAAATCCCTGTATTAACAGATGCTCTGGAAAGATAATTACAATCACCCATCAGCAGATACAAAACTACAAATCTTATTGTTTCACAGTTCCCACAGAATCAAATTTCTCTTCAAATGTCAGCTAAAAAGCAACAATGCAACAAAAAAGACTCAGGGTCTGTATAACCCAGGAACTCATTTATTATGCATGCCTAACCAAACAATTTCTATAACACACCTGTATCCCCTCTCCAGTTCATCTGTGCATAAATCTGATACCAAAACCTCCCTCACTACATGGAAGCAGCACAGCCCAATATGTTAATAGCACATTCACGCCCAGCTCCAAGCAAGCTCCCCGGGATGTTCGGCAATTAGAAGGGCTGAACGGAGGCAGCAGCGACTGTCACTGCGTAGCACCAGGTCGGCACCAGCCTCAGGTTAATGCCCAACAAAAGAGTTCACTATCATAACACATGAACCAGAAAATTCTGAGAAACACTTAAATGCTCTCACAGCAGAGCCTGGTCCATCTTACACTCAGTCTAAACTGTATGTGTGATAAATCCCGCTCTATCCAAACTCATCTCAGTCAGCCATGCGCTGTCTGTTTCTACCACAATTCACCCAACAGTGCTTCACTCTATGTGTTTTTGCTCAAAAGGAGACTAGGTAGGCATTCGATTGTGACAAGAATAAACTGTTTAATTTCGAAAGGAATCTACCCTTTTTAAAATAGTCATACTGTGTTTCTGAGCTGGTATCTCCTAATGATTTTACCACTTAAGAAATTCATAATCTTATTATAATTAGTTTGAAAGGCAGATACATAAAACTGGATATAAACATACACCTGAACATCTCCACTGAGGGGAAATCTACAGCAGAAAATAAATATTTCAGTGTTTCTGAGTTACAATCTTCAGTTCTGAATTAAGTTTTAAAAACTACTTTTTGAGACGAGAACCTAAAATTAACAAAGTAGCATTTTAGAAAATCAGAAATCTTTTTTATTAACTCAATACAAAGTCTCCAATTAAGTAATAACATCATTATATACTGAAATCCTAACCTTCTCGAGAAAGCTATAGATTAATATCAAATACTCAAATATACACAGTTCTTCAGTGGTACAAACTGGAAAAAAAGGCAGGTTTACAGGGAGCTCTCACACGTTCCTTCCTGCAGGGCGGGCTCACCCCTGGCTTGCTTCTGCCTGGCTTATTCCCAGATCCATGTTTCTCTGTTGCTCTCAGAAATTTTAGATTCCACTACTATCAACTTTGTTGTTGTCATTAAAGCTGGGGGTTTTGTTTGAATACTTAATGATCCCTTTGAAAGAATGCATTAGCCAGGTAAGGCTAGCTGTGAAAGTTAAGCCCACACTTACATTATATAATTTATCTCTCTCGTGTGCAGAGCCTTTTCTTGGCACTTTACCTTTGGATGACCCTCCTGTAATCTGAACTCTCACAAATACAAGCACTGAGTCTCATTCAACCTAAGAAGCTCATTTTAACATCTTTACCATGGTTGTGGTGTATCTTCTTCACAAATCCTAATGATACACAAGAGAAAGACTACGTCTTAAATTCTTTTTAAAATCTCCTAACATGTTATGTGCTAAAAGATTCAGGGTGGAAACTTATTTAATAACTTGCATTATTAAATGGTAATGCTATTGTCTGTGGAGGAAAAGAGGAAAATGCCCCAAAGTCTCTGTAACATACCCATGGAAAGGGCACAGGAGACCCGCTGCCGTGGCTGCCGTGGCTGCCGTGGCTGCCGTGGCTCCAGCCTTGTCCCCCTTCCATGCTGTTGCATACACAGCTTTGTTCTGTCTCTCTTTGGATAGCGCAGTGGACACTTACCTGCATCTTCACAACCCTGGTGAAGATGCCAAGGACAGGATCTGAGCCTGACATGTGGCCGCTGATGATTCGTACTGTTCTAACACTCCACAGTGATACATCCAAGCAGGTCACAACTGCAATGGACTTGTAGAGGAAGGCTGCACATGCACTTTCTGTTTCTCAGAAATAAATTTCACTACAGAGAGATGTATATCTCAACAAACCTATAGTCTAGCTGAGGGTCAGACTGCCAGGCAAAGTCCTCTGGAAAGAAAAGCATCCAGAATCCCTTGCCACCTTATTTATAACAGAAACAAAGTTTCGAGGAAAGGCTAGTTTTTACAACTTCCGAAACTCCAGCACACACCTCTAATCACATACAGTAATTAAGAGGCAGAGAAAGGCCAGTCCCTGCAAGTTTGAGGCCAGCCAGCCTATCTACACAGTGAATTCCTCAGCTACATCGTGAGACCTTGTTCCAAAAACAGCTTTTGAACTTCATTTGAGCTGCCAGGCGAATGTTGGCATTGTTGTACTCTGTATGTGAAGTGCTTTCTTTGGTTTAATTATAGTTTCTAACTTTGTAGAATCACCGATATGATTTTGAAGAGACTTTGCTTACCGAAGTTTTTATGTTTCAAAATTTCAATATCTTAAAACAAATTTTTAAATAATTTAATTTAAAAAAGAAAAAGAAAACATAGCAATCACACTTTAAACTGAGGAAAATTAATCCAACAAAATTTGCTATGGTTTAAAAAAACATAAATAAAACCATGTTGGTAGTAAAACAGCTCCAAATCCAGAAAACAAGTGTTTTTCAAAAGAGAGTATGGGTTTTATTCAAGTACATGCAGTTTTAAATTTTTTTAAATTCCTTGTAGGAGAGTTGCTTAGATTTGCCTACTATTTCCTAAGTATTAAGCCTCCGGATTCAAGGGTGTTATTTTTAAATTTACAGGACTAAAAAAAGAACCATCTTCCCATTGTCATTTTAAAAATAAAGCTATGCTCGCCCAGCATGCATGAGGCCTTGCATTCTGACTACAGCACCACACACAAAAACCTAATTACTTAAATGTGTGAATATAGACAAGTTAAGAATGATGCCTAAATTTTAAAACTTTGCATTAATAAAAAAAAATCCTTCCCAGCAAATGAGATGCCTGAGATATGTTGAAAATATTCCAATTACCTCCTATATTTATAAAAAAAAATTTTTAAAAACCACTGTACCTTAGTGCTTAAAAACAAATGTACTAAACCATTTAGCCTACAGCGTGATGGTCTAAACTAGTGTAAACTAGTACACTCTGAAACATGAAGACATGTCATGTCTTAGCACCTGAACATTCCTCTCAATAAGACCTGACTCCAAGAGGAGAGCCATGTGTCTCCCAAGCGATAGTCTTCAAGCCAAAAGACCCCACACAACACCAACATGCTGACAGAACAGAGACTGGATAGGAGTCTTGCCTGAACCAGCAAGGCTCACCCAATCCAACCAAATCTAAACCACCAGGATCCACCAAATCTCAACCAAGCCTCACTAATGTGAACATTACTAAGAACTGGAAAGGGAAGAAAGGAAAGTCAGCCACACAAATCTTAATTTGAAGCATTGAAAAGAGTTACTTACAAGCAATCAGATAAACCCCTATTTCTAATGAGACAAACTGATCTCTGCACTTGCTGTGCTTATATTTTATTAAAGTAATGTATTTGAGTCATGATTATGTTGAACAGTAGAATTAAGGAATTTGCTGCTTTTCAAGGTGTAAATCTCAATCTGAAAAATGACAAGAACAAAACAGCTGCAAACGTCCAGCCCTTTTTTATGCTTATGGGTGCTTTGCTGGCACGTGGAGTTGTACACTGCACACATGCAAGGTCCACAGAGATCACAAGACGGTGTCAGATCCCCTCTAGAACTGCAAATGGTTGAGAATCACATGTGGGTGCTGGGAATCACACTTCGTTTCTGGAAAAGCAAACAGTGCACTTGACCACAGAGCCATCCGCCAACCTGGCCCACTTTCTACAGCATGTTATTTTCTCTTTTCACAAAAAAGACAAGGACCAATCAGGGCACAGGTTCTACACTGGGTCGTTTCTTTTGTTTTTCAAGTCCGTCTTGTGGGGATGCAGGATGCACTGCTGTTGATACAGGACACAGAACAAGTTTTCTGTGGACACATCAGGGAAAAGAGAGGTGTGGAGGAAGATCAGCAAACACTAAATTGCCAAGCACAACCTTAACAAAAGGCGTGTATGCGGAGCTGGTGGGTGCACAGGGGACAAAGGCCTGTGGTACACAGTGATGGGGGAACAAAGATGTGCACGGAAGGAACAATAGGGTTGGGTGGGGACTGGGGACCACATGCAAAGGTTGGGAGAAGCAGAAGGAGAGATGGGCTGCGGTGTCAACTTGTTTTCTTCTGATAACTCAGAGAAATTCTGAGAAAACTTTATAGGAAACTAAGAACATGAGATATGAGGTTCTTTCAAGAAGCATGGGAAGCCAGAGAAGAAAGAGGGATGGTGCTCCCACAGAAGGAAGGCTAGCCAGAGTTTAACTAGAAAGCACCACAGGAAAAAGGAAAGCAGAGAGTGAGAGACAGAAAGGCAAAGGAGCACATGGGCACACTCAACAAGGGCGGGGTAAAGAACAAATGTGGGCAGTTTCTAGGTAAAGGGGCTAATCTCAGGGCATTTCCCTCTTCTCTATGAAGGAAGGAAGTGATGGAAAAAGAAAAAGTTGAAAATGGTCGGTGTGGGCAGGGAAGTGCAAGCCAATCAGAGAAATCCATGAAAGGTGCCAGGGGTTGTGCATTCACAGTGACCCTTTGTACTGGAAGAACTGGAGTTGGTGTGTATGCTCACACGTGTGTCAGTGTGGGTGTTCAGGTGGGGGGGTCAGAAGCCTTCCTCAACCACCCTCCACCTTCTCCACGGTGAAGCAGGGTCTCTCACTTAAACCTGGAGGACTGGGATTATAGGTGGGTACCACACCCACCAGTCCTCAAGTGCTTTTAACCAACTGAGACATCTCCTCAGCCCCTTGAGACGGATTTAAGGTAGCCTTTGGACCTGACAAATCACATCTCCCTTGATCTTGGAGGCAGACTTAATAAAATAATGAAAATAGAAGGTAATCTTCCTGGGCTGAAAAGCAAATGAAAAGTGAGAAAATAACAATGATGCCTAGTCTTCCAGGAAGAAAACCATAGTGCCAGGTGTACAAAGACCCTTCACGGTCTCCCAGGATTGTCAGCACTGCGCTGGTCACACACAAGTGCAAAACACGTTCTGACGGCACACCAATAAAACTCTTCAGAGGTCACTTCTTCCCCAAGAAATGCCTTACAATACTGGGACTCACAAACCTCTACAGAATCCCCTCAAGATGAAGCAAAAACAGCCAAATGAGGCCATAAAGACATAAAAAAAAAAAAAGAAGAAGAAGAAGAAGAAGAAGAAGAAGAAGAAAGAGTGCCTACACAACCTACAGTGCTTATCAGCATCTAATAGTATAGAATTGAAGAGTTCAAAATGAATGAAATGTTAAACTGTTTCTTTCACATCACTCACCATAATAAAGTCTACACATACAACTTATGGCTGTAACAGTCACAAGCCTATTATGGCAACAGTGGAAGCGCACATTTGAGGCACTTCACAACATAGTATAAAGTAAATAACCAGCACCAACTAAGAAATACAGGGATTGCAAGGAAAAACAAAGGAATGGAAAAGAGCCTGTAAGGACAGTCACAGGGTTGAATCTACACTAGTTTATACAGTTCTCATGAAACATGGGCAGTCACCATGGAGATGCCATGGAGTCTGAGAGCATTCCTACAGTATCACCAACAGCCCCTGTATGCTATGCAGGAAAAGATCTGCATAGCAGGTCTACTCGAGTTATGTACACATATTCAAGCTTGATTGAAAACAATTTGTAAAGCTTATGGCATAAGGGAACAAATAACCACTGAAAACCTTTATTCAACAGTCCTTTCAATGTCTATCCATCCCATTTCTTGCCTTTCAGGTATCCTTCTAGAGCCCCATAGCATATTTACATGAATATGTGACATAAAAGTTTTTTGGTAAAACATAGTCACATTTGGATTATTCTGTGCCTTGTGTCATTGAGTTCTGAACCGTCTGCTTCAATTTCTAACTGCTACCCCAAACTCCTAATAGAATTGAAGAGTTCAAAATGAATGAAATGTTAAACTGTCTCTTTTACATCACTTACCATAATAAAGTCTACACATACAACTTATGACTGTAATAGCCACAAGCCTATTATGACTTGTGACTAACAATAATCTAGAGAACAAGCTATTAAACCATTTTCCCAATATTGGAAATGGTTTCTAATTAAACTGTAGAAGCCTCCATTAATATGCTAATTTATATACATGCATGTGCTTCTATAATAGCTGAGCATATAAATACTGCAAACTAGATAACCAAGAGCTTATGTCAATTTGCATTCTATTAGGAAGTATGTCTCCTCAGCAAATGTAACTAAACACTTTAATTTCAATCTAATGGAGAAAATACATTTTCACTGTTTTTGTTGTTTTGTTTTTGTTTTTGTTTGTTTGGGTTTTTTGTTTTTGTTTTGAAACACAGTTTTTCTGTGTAGCCCTGGCTGTCCTGAAACTTACTCTGTAGACCAGGCTAGCCTTGAACTCACAGAGATCTGCCTGCCTCTGCCTCCCAAGATAGATAATAAATAAGCCTGCATTCAATTCTATGGTACCCACCAACAGGACCAGATAGTCTTTTTTTTTTTTTTTGGTTTTTCAAGACAGAGTTTCTTTGTGTAGCCTTGGCTGTCCTGGACTCCCTTTGTAGACTAGACTGACCTCAGAGATCTGCCTGCCTCTACCTCCCAAGTGCTTGGATTAGAGGTGCGCAATACCACACACAGCTATGACTAGATATTCTTAAAAGTGAATTTCAAATGGCATGCTGTCATGGAAACACTTAATGTTATACAAATAAGAAGCCTGCCCAGATACACACACTCAAAAAGAAAGAGGGCTCTTTAATCATGAGCTACAATTTTTTATACTTAACAAAAATAATATGAAATTATAAAAAAAACAAATTATTTAATGTATAATTTTGGCATGTGAAATATAACTTATCAAGAGGAAAAATGACACTTGTCATCTATTTCCACTTACGAGGAAATAGATGATAAAGTTAGTTGAAAGTGTACAGAAGGACTAGCGAAGTAGTTCTGCATGTTAAAGCATATTCAGTCCACAGGACGCACTAGGTGGAGCAGAGAACTAACTCCCCACAGTCACACTCTGAGCTGCAGCCACACTGAGATACATATCCACATTCAAAGGAATAAAAGCGCAGCTCAGTGTAGAGTGCCCACAAAAGCCCTGGTCAGATCCCCAGCACTGTAGACTGGGCATGTGGCCTAGGCCTGCAATCCCAGCACATGAAAGGCTGAGGCAGGGGGATCACAGGTTCACGGTCATCCGGTGCCACATGGTGATTTCTAGGCCAACTGGAGATATATGCAGCTATGTCTCAAAAGCAAGAGCAGAAAAGGAAGAACGTTAACCATGCCTGTCAGCTTTGCATTACTGTAAAGGACTCCTGAGACAATCAACTTCAGAAGAGGAAACACTGGCTGAGGCTCACAGTTTTGGAGGCACCAGTCTAGGGTCAACCAGCTTTTTACTTAGGGCCGTTGGTGGGCAGAGGGTGAGGAGATTTTGGTGAAATACATGGTTACCTCCTGGCCAGTACTGAAAGGAAAAAGGAAAACATGGTGCTAGAGAGCATTTACCCTTTAGGCCAGGTCCCACCTCTTAAAGCCTCTGCCGCACAACAACTGTAGACCAGGGACTCACCCTTCTCAGCAGCTCATCTGAGGAACCCTTCCAAGCCACACCATAGCCACCTAACCTACTAAACATCCTGGTTTAAATTCTCTGTAAACTGTGGGGTGTTGGTTGTTTTCCATCCTGATTTCAGGGTTAACCAGTTTCTGCCACTATGGGGAATCAGGAAAAAAAAAAAGGCTCATAGTACATAGAGCTCAGCCGGGAAACACCCACATTCAGAACCTGAATGAGCGTCAGTGATACAACTGAAGATGTATCACTTCTGCAGAACTGTAAAACCAAAATAAGACAGCTACGAGACATCAGGGGCCATCTGCACATGACACTTAAGAAGCGGTCTCTGCAGTTTTGAAACTAAAGCTCCTAACCACTCAGACAGTATCCCAGCAGAGCCCACATCAGTACAGCCTCGGGGTCTATAACACTTACTTAGAACAGTCCATGGAAGATGCTTGCCTAGATTTAATTATAAAGGCTCCTTTATCCAATATCTAATATCCATTTGGGGAATATAGAAGACACTGAGAATTATTCTACACAGAAGCAACTCAACACTCAGTTGTCAACAGAATAAACACTTCCCTCATAGAACCATGAGGCTCTCGCCCTTAGAGGCCTTTAAGTTCTACAGAGATGTGCACACCAATCCAGACAAAGCAGCAGATGCCAGTCTGCCGTGACCGGCTTCAGACAGCTTTACTTCTCCCTTTGCTGCTCCAACCAGGCGCCCACACGATGGCCACACAGAAGCAGCATGGACAAGCAGGAGGAGGACTGAATGACTGCAGATGGAGGGACTCTGAAGTCCAAAGGGGCAAAGCAGTATCTCGACAGGCTGAGTGCCGCCGCCACGCTCACTAGCCCTCAGTAAGCCCTGGAAGCAATCACATCACAAGTTTACTTCCAAATGTGTACTTGGGCAAACTGATCTTTGATATTAAGCAAAAACACAATGGGTGATCAGCCTTTTTCCCTGGGCTCTGTGGTCTCACGTGAAATGCAGCATGAAAAAGGACTGGTGCAGTGAGTTCCCACATGCACAGCAGGGATTACGAAACTACAGAGAGCAGGGCGGCAGACAGCAGCCAAGGGAGGAAGTCAACGTAACAATAAGCAATGGCAACCAAGTACAAGCAGCTTCTTTGGAAGCAGGAGCTGCCCGCCACTCAGAATGTCAGCAGGAGCTCCCGCTGGCCTGGCGGTCAACAGGTAAGTGGAGCTGCCTGCTATTTCAGCTCCCACAGCTTTTGGAGTCAAAATCAGAAACAGTGAGTGACCTGCTGCCCACGACCATAACGTTAAGACCCAGACATGGGCGCAGAGCATGCGATGCCAATGGGGCCCGCTAGAAAACTGTGGCTGGGAGAACTGAGGGTGCTGCTTTGTTAAAGTCCTAGGGGCTAGGGGAAGAGGCAGGGGACAGAGGGAGGGTGAGAGAAAAACCAGGAAAGAGGAAAGCAAAGAGCAGGAAGCATGAGGTAGGGAGGTGATGAAAGGAAAGGACATCTTAAACTTTCACTACACATAGAGCCTAGACCCAAACTCTAGACCAAAACTCTAAACCTAAGAATATCACCCATAATTCAGCACCAAATAAAATAGGCCAGAGAAATTAACTTTGCCAGTCTGGCAAAACTTTTCAAATACATTACTTTTTTATGCGTGAAATTATAAGCATTTTGTCATTTCTATATCTCTACTCAGATTATCATACAAACCTTATCCTTTGATATGTCAACATTATTGAGTCATTGCTAGACTTCCTGACATCTAAACATCCATCATATATATATATTCATTCCCTGTTGCTGTTGACACCAGCACTAACCCACGGCTTAAAGCCACAGCTTCAACACTGTTCTACACAGCACAAGTCACAGGAGGCCATCATGCTCCTGAAGGAACAGGGAGAGAACGTATGCCTTGCTTTTTTTTCTTTTTCAAGTGTCCTGTGACTCAAAGCTCCTCCCTCTTGCTTTTATCTTCTCCCCTCCCTCTGTCAGTGTGCCTCATTAACAAAACCCTTGTGATTACATCAGGCAGTCAGTCAGGTAACCCAAAACAATCTTCACAACACCAAGTTCTTAACCCAGGCAGATTAGACAGTACCTCTGTACCATATAAGCGAATACGATGTAATTGACAGCTCAGAGCATGAAAGTATGTGCCACCAAGGCTACCAACCTGAATTTAAGCCCCAGGACCCACATGACTGAAAAAGAAAACTGACTCCCCCCAAGTTGTTCTCTGACCCCAACACACACACATACACAAACATTATAAAATGCTTCCATCATCACAGACTGGAAACTGAGCACATTCAGGAGGACTTCCTACATCGTCCAGGCCTTTGTTCCTTGACAAACCTTATTAGAGTCAGACAGAACAGTTGCTAGTGAACAGGCTTTTAAACACCTCACAAAGGAAGTGACAACTAAGTGAAGGGTATGACTAGATTATAAGACTTTTTAGGATACGGACATATTAATAAGCAATAAGAAATCAAAGAAAGAGTAGTGATCATAGTCAATTCCTCTATTTTTTGTTTGTTTGTTTCTATAATGGTATGCAAACATCAGAAACCATTCTGAATTTGGAACAGCCTCCAAGCATCTGAATAGAGAAGCAACAGTGAGCTGAGGGTGTCGTAACTGGGCAGTGGAGTGCTTGCTTTACATGTTCAAGGCCCCAGCTCTGGTCCCCAGAACAGAAAACATGAAAGAGACAGAATAGAGAGAAAGAGATTTGCTTTCCTCATAAAAATAATTACATCATCTTATCCTATACCTTTCTCTCCCACTGGAACACAAGGACCATGGGAGCAGAAAGCAGGCTGTTTTTGCTCAGTCTTCTACATCTAATGGCTCTCATACTCCGTCCATAAGATGCATTGATATTGCCAGAATCTGAAAACAACCCAGATGTCCCTCAGCTGAGGAATGGATACAGAAATTGTGGTACATTTGCACAATGGAATACTACTCAGCTATTAAAAACAAGAAAATCATGAAATTTGCAGACAAGTGGTAGGAACTAGAAAACATCATCCTGAATGAAATAACCCAGAAGCAGAAAGACACACATGGTATATACTCTCTTATAAGCAGATATTAGCCATAAAATATAGGATAAACATACTGAAATCCACAGACCTAAAGATAAACAAGGAGGACCCTAGGGAAGAAAGTTAATCTTCATTCAGAAGGCAAACAGGATAGACACTGGAAGCAGAAGAAGACAGGGAACAGGACAGACGGACACCACAGATGTCCTCTGAAAGACTCTACCCAGCAGGGGAATCGAAGCAGGTGCTGAGACTCATAGTCAAACTTTGGGCAGAGTGCAGGGAATCTTATGAAAGAAGGGGGAAATAGAAAGACCTGGAGGGGTCAGAAACTCCACAAGGAGAGCAACAGAGCAAAAAAATCTGAGATCATGGGGTCCTGCAGAGACTGATGCAGCAACCAAGGACCATGCATGGAGAGGACCCAGACCCCCCTGCTCAGACATAGCCCATGGCTCAGTCTCCAAGTGGGTTGGTTCTCTAGTAAGGGGAGCAGAGTCTCTGACATGGACTGTTGCCTGCTCTTTGATCACTTCCCCCTGGTGGGGCCTTGCCAGGCCACAGAGGAAAAGGATCCAGGCAGTCCTGATGAGACTTGATAGGCTGGGGTCAGATGACCTGGGTGAGGGAGATGGCAGGAAGATGGAGGGGAGTGGGGCTGGAAGGAGACAAGGGAGGGGGCTACAATCAGGATATAAAGATAAATTTTAGGAAATTAAAAAAACAAAATAAAATCAAGAAACCCTCAAGGGTATGGTAGTGGCACACCTGTAGTCCCAGCACTAAGGAGACAGAAGCAGATGGATCGCTGAGTTTGAGGCCAGCCTGATCTACAGAGCAAGTTCCAGGACAACCAGAGCTACACAGAGAAACCCTGTCTCAAGAAATCAAAGCAGGGCTGGAGAGATGGCTCAGGTTAGGAGCACTGGCTGTTCTTCCAAAGGTCCTGAGTTCAATTCCCAGCAACCACATGGTGGCTCACAACCATCTATAGTAAGGTCTGGTGCCCTCTTCTTGCCTGCAGGCACACATGCAGACAGAATGCTGCATAAATAAGGAAGAAAGGAAGGAACCAGAACAAACAAAACCCTCAAAATAATAAGCTTTGTTTTGAGGAGGGAAGCTACGTGCTAGCGTAGAAAGCAGGGTGAGGATGAACCTGTAAGCAGCCCCACACTTAGACAGCCCCACTCTCCAGCCCGGAGCGCCACTGCGTGATTCTGCGCACCTCTAGTACACTGCCGACACCAAGTGACAGACGTGGCGGTGCTGGTCTGCCCAACCACGCTGATAAACACCTAACGCTTTAATGCAGCACAGCTGTGGGTGCTTCTGTGAGGAAAGACTTCTGAGGCAAAGGGAAGACAACCAGTGTGAGCAACACCATCCCCATGGACTGGATAAAAAGAGAGGCCAGTCGAGAGCTGGCATTCACCTTTCTAACATTCCTAGTTGGTGCCACAAAACAAGCCACTGCCATGCTGCCTGTGCCATGAGGACGGCATCTATCTGAACTACGAGAAAGAAATTAATACAGCAGATGACCAACAACACCGGAACAGACCGATGCTAAAACGAGTGCTTTATAAACACTAGGACATCAGAGTAAAGTTAGCTGTGTTTTCTAAGAGTTGATCTCCTTTTCTATGAGGTAGTGCTTCCGGTCCTCCTTAAACAGACAATTAGAGAAAAATAAAGCCGTGATTAGGAATTATTTCATAGCACAAGGTATGATAACATTAAAATACATGCATTTCCTTTCAGAGTAGCCTTCAAATTCACTATATGTGTATATTGCTAGAGGTCAAATTCAGGTGTCTTATTCACAACAGGCAAATAATCGACCACTGCACTGTGCCCCCAGCCCCCACTTCTTTTGACCTGTAGAAAGTAACTTTGAAATTTTGCCCTTTATAATAATGGGAGTGTATGTCCCAAGACCTTCTTAGTTCTTTGCTAATAAGAATCCTGAAAAAAAAAAAAAAAAAAGAATTCTTACTTCTAAAGCCAAGTTGTAAAGCATTAGTGCAGTACACAAACGACCACGGCTTGCATCCTGCATGTGCAGTTAGGTGAACTTTGCTGTCAGGGTTAGGGACCAGTGACAGGAATAATAACAGTTTGTCCTTTTTTTATTTTTTATTTTTTTTAAAAATGAGAACAAAAGAATGAAATGTTATGTTTCTCTTTGGGATTTTGTTTAGTTAAAAGGTCTGGTGAGTTCAAGCAATGCAGCTTACTGAGGGCATTTGCCAAGCATTTATGAAGCCTTGGGTTCAACTTCCAGGAAAAAATAAAATAAATAAACAAATAAATAAATAAATAAATAAATAAATAGATAAATAAATAAATAAATGGATGAATGAATAAAAATAAACCAAGGAGGAGGAGAAGGAAGAGGAGGAGAAAAGAAATTGGAACACTCTGTTAAATGGCCTAGTGCATAAATATATAAATAAATCTCATAACTTATACATGAAGATATTAATACCCAGGCTTTTCTCCTGCCCAGATGCAATTTCTGCCCAACTCCTGAATAAAGTCCCAGTTCCTGTTCCAGGGAGTGGCTGGCTCACCTAGCACCTGCTGGACTCGAGCCCCCAGGGAGGGTGGTGGTCGCAGGCTGCCGCTGTGGCCCACTACCACAAGCCACAAGGATAATGGACTTCAGTAACAGCCGCCCGCAGGCCAACACTTCCAGCATTAGCTTTAGTTAAGTTAATAAATAAAGGTCACAGTTCAATACAACATTACCTTAAATGTAGCAATGTTTACAATTTTTTAAAACTGTGTGTTCATCTGTACAATGCCACTATAAATTTGTCTACAGATAGAATATGGTTTGCCTATGGATTTATGCTGCATTTCAATTTAATTTTCTAAAGGAATTCAATTTATTCACTCCTTTTTACCAAAATACGTACATTTCTAGCCTTTCTAACTGACAGTGTCATGACAGATGGCTGCCAGCATGCTGGGCACAGAATGGGCCTACCTGGCATAAAGAGACTGCTACCACAGCAAAGGAGACTCCGCCTCCATCTGGCTCTAGACTGTTCTGAAGGTGGAAAAGATTAATGCTTTGATTCTTCTGTAGCTTTGTGCATTAATTTCTCTCTGAAATGCTTGAATTATTTTTCATCTTGAAAAATAAAGACACACAAATTGTAGTTTTGAATGCAAATCATTTATGCAGTGAGAAATGAGCCAGAGTGCTTATGGTGAACAGAAGAAAGGCAAATTCTTAAAGGACTGTGCAGTTAGAGGCATACTGACATGTAAAGGGAGGGCACAACTTTAAAATGCAATTCACATGACCAACACAGTTGCCACCAATGCTCTGTTTGTATGCATACAAAGCAAATTGTTATTTTGTTAAAAATGAGAGAGTGAACTTAAATTTCTCTCACATACATTCTGAGTTTGACAATAAATGTATTTTTAAATACACAACCTGACAGGCACTATGGTAGATAATAATGAGTCAGCATGGGAGCTGTCTAATATACTTGTTGATTACCTCATTGCCTGTCCAGTGTGCACAGACATGCTTACATGTCATGGTCATGATTGTCCCCACCGCTAACACCCCAGCACCTTGATTAGTCCGCAGCTCCCACGCGGCCATCGCTACTGTTCTGCAGGATCTCCAATTAAACATAATGTCCCTGATGAGGCATATTAATGTGCACAAACCCCTAGCGGGGATCCTATCCTATTCCACTTTGCCCCAAAATATGAAAGAAGTAATTTAGCTAAGCCAAGATAATAAAAACATTTAAAATTGAGATATATAATGTTTCTGCAAAAGAAGTTTTTCTAAAAACAATAATAGCAGAAAAGATCTCAAATGCATTCTTCTCCTGATTAGTTCTTCACTGAGAGCTCTGGTGCCTCAAATCTGCATAAGTATATATGATATATCTCAATCCACAAAATATGGCCACGTTTATGAGAAAAGTAAGCAACAAGTTTTAAGCAACGATGCCATTCAAAAACCCTTTGATTTGCTGGGCCTGGACTATAACTGTCCCTCTCATTACTCAGGACAGTGTGGCTGAAGAATTAAGTTCAGGAGCTCAAAACAACTCAGTAAAACCTCATTCCACAGCCTCTAACCGTTCCCCCAACAGCATGTTAATTACCTAATCACCAGAATGAAACTAAACCTTTCTTCTTTCCAAACACAGCATTAATGCAGCTACCCAGTGCCTTGTAATGGGCCGTTATATTGTAAGCAAATCCTTCTCTGAGGGGTTGCAGCATAAATATCTGTTCAATACTGATGAGTGTTCAGAATAATCCTAGGGTTTTCAATTGTGGTCTAGGCATTAGCAAGTGTTGCCACCTAAAAAGACTAAATGGAAAACACGGATCATAATGGCCAATTTCTCAACATATCCTTCAGTAATCTCGGCAATTTAAGAATGTGGTGGTCAATGTAGCGATGTATCAGAGCGGATATTAAGACTCGAGATCAAGCCTCTGACAGTGGGCGAGAGTAATGATAGATCTGGGGGAGGTTGTTGAGACTTGGGGAGAACAAGAGCTCCACAAAGACCAC
>CM053745.1:62262397-62513630 GCA_028658305.1 Pachyuromys duprasi | reverse complement strand
GATAGATAGATAGATAGATAGATAGATAGATAGATAGATAGATAGATAGATAGATAGATAGATAGATAGATAGATGAGGCTGAGGGCAGAAACAGAATCATCTTCCTCTGCTGAAATGAAGAGTCTGGACCTTTTCAATTTAGCTTGACTAAATCTTTCTTTTAATAATCAAGTTTCTAACTTCAGTGGTTTAATAAAAATATTTTATTCCTTTACTTTTCACTTAAAATACAAAGAATGAATGGACACCCTCTGGGTGTATCTGGAGGGTAGAATGCAATCATCTCTAAATTGTCGGTCTGCTTATTCACCAAGTGAAGGAAGCCCCTATTCACGAAAACAAGAAAAAAGTTCTGATCCCTTGTCTTTCATGTCTTCTCGGGAACCACCTAAAGTCACAGTAAATGAGGAACTAACAAATGCTGAGCTGTTCCTCCTTACTGTCTAAGCCAACATAACAGTGATAAAGCCCTCGTTAGCAAGTCAAGAAATTCTCCCACAGTAACCTTGCCTAATATCCAGGGATTTGTTCCACACCTGCCTCCTCCCCTTGCTCCGACATGAATGGCCCTAGCTTACCCCAACCATTGAATGTGCTTTCCCTATCAACTTTCCAGGGAAATCTCTAGGCCAGAGGTTCACAACCTGTGGGTCAAGATCTCTTTGAAGGTTGAATGACCTTTTCACAGGGGTTGCCTAAGACAATCAGAAAACATGGATATTTATACTACAATTCCTAACAGCAGCAAAATTACAGTTATGAAGTATAAACACAAATTAATGTTACGATTAGGGGTCACCACAAGATGACCAACTGTATTAAAGGGTCACTGTGTTAGGAAGATTGAGAGCCACTGCTTTAGGCCATTCTTCCATATTTATGCTTCATTCAATTTCAAAACAAAAATATCATGTTTTCTAGGGTTTAACGTTAAAGAATACAAAATAACTCAGAAATGATTTGCATCTAACACATTGTTTCCCTATGTAAAATCTCAAAGTTCTAATACACGTCTTCAATTTTTCGTGTTAAATTTAATTCACATAGTTGTAGACTAGAATTATCCACTATTCTACAGCTCTTGTCTCAACACAGTATCTAGTATGTCTAAGAATGCTATTAAGTCATAATCAAGACCTTGTGAATGAGATTACCAAGCTCAAAGGATGCATCGCATGGAAAGGGTCCCCAGCCCCTTCGCATGTGAGGTCAATCAAGAGCATCCTCTGTGAAGCAGGAAGGAGAGATCCTCACCAGCAACCAAACTTTCCAGTACCCTGACCTTTACTTCCCCATCTCCACAATTATAAAACTAACTTCCTACTATTTATAAGCTACCTCATTTACGGCAGTATGTTGCCACAGTCTGATCAAGCTAACAGTGACCAAGACTCAAACATCTAAAGTCAGGAATGAGCATGGACCTCACAGAAGGAAAATGCTAACAAGGAAATACCATAAACAACTTCATACCAATAAACTATGAAACCTAAGTAGACAGATTCCTAGAAATACACAAATGCAGATACTCACTAAAGAATAACAGAGGATCTGTAACCAAAAAAAAAAACCTCTCCACAGAGAAGCCATAGATGAATTATACCAAACACTTAAAGAATGCCAACTCTTTACATGTGTTCCCTGCAAAACAGAGAGCTTTTCAATCCACAAGCCTACGATACTCAACTGAGTGTGGTTGTTTTCTTTTATTTTTGTTTTTCTCTGTGTAGCCCTGGCTGTCCTGAACTTCACTCTGTAGACTGAACCGGCCTGGAACTCAGAGATCTGCCTGCCTTGACCTTCCGAATGCTGTAACCAAAGGCCTGCTAAGACACTCTAATACCAACCAAAGACAGGAAAACCACCAAGCAGTGTCTTTCAAAAACAAACAGAAAGCTCAGCAACTTGACAGTATACAAAAACCAAACAAAAATAATTGCATCTTTATACATTTACTTTTTAAAAAAATGGAATAGACTCTTGCATGAAAAAAATAAAATACTTCAGAATAAATACACCAAGGTAAGCATAGAACTTACTTTATTAAATTGCTAGACGCCACTGAAAGGAACAAAAGCGGAGGATGGGCACTAAAAACAACACCCTGACTGAAAGCCCTGGTGCATGGTCTCGAGCTTTCAAGAAACCATTGTGGACCAAAACCTTATGAGGAACGAAGTAACTACCACTGAAATCATCAAATTAAAAAGAAAATTAACCAAGAATCTAGGATCAAGCTTTTAAATCAAACCATATATGCAAAACAAATTTAATTGCTTTTTATTAAAAGATACTTTAAACACAACCATCAAATAAATTATGTAGTTAACATTTATTTTTATTTATTTTGTATATTTATTATTAGTTTACAATTCTTTCATCTAGGTTTTTGAAAAGGAAATTACTATAAGACAAAATAAGTTTCAAATAGACACATTTTTAAAACTCACCATACTTTAAAGATCTTTCTACTAAATTAATTACTAAACTATTAAAGGTGACATTGTCAAACACAAACCAAAAGGAAAAAAAAGTGACTTAAAACTATAGCTACTCCTATCTCAATCCATAAAGTTCTGATACTCCGAATTCTTTCCCCATAGAATTTCACTCTACCCATTCATAGCTCTTTACCATTAGAAAATACCTGTGTGTTTAAAACGCCAAATAAAGTTATTTATCATTCATGACTATACGCTATACTTTCTTTTGTTCCGATCCAATTAGCATAAACTAGCTCTCACTTATCAAACTCTCAACTGAACACAGTAACACGTTTAGGAAGGATTAGACCATGACAGCATTCCCTAAGCGCTGCTGGAGCTATGTGGGAGACAGGCATAAGCCAGCACTGTGTAAACAGCCCATTCATCTTCCTACCTAACATCCTTGTGCCTTGTCCTAATCTATTTGTTGACCAGCAACAAGCCTGGAAATTTTGGTCTAAAGCCTGAAAAAATAAATAATAATACTTCCATGGTGTTTGTGACAACAGTCAACAAGTAAATAGCTTTAAAAGCTGAATACACCTTTTGCCAAGTAAAAAAAATAAGAAAGTATCTTTCACATCTGTTCTAAATTAAATCCTCATTCAAACTAAGTAAAAATATACTTACAGAGCTGGCGTCAACATCACTGTGAATGGCAACTGTCTTGATGCCCATCTTCCTGCACGTTTTAATAACCTGGTCAAAACACATCACCTATTAACCGAGGTCCACATGCAAAGGGACTTTCACATACTTCAGAGCAAAAAAGAAAACACTTCAAATTCTACTCACCCTACATGCAATTTCTCCTCTGTTAGCAATGAGAATTTTATCGAAAGTCTGACAAGAAACAAAAAAGAAAATTGTTACTATTACAAAAAAAAAAGCTTTTCCACAATTAACAATATTGTTTCTAGTAAACGTTTACTTTCTAATATAATAGTAAATGTCATAAATAATTTGTTCATTTCAACCAAAAAGCAATTAAATTCATCTGGTTGGACCTGGCCGTACAATAACTTGGGTAAAGCATCAATTGACTAGGTTAATCTACTCAATAACTAAACTGTATTAATGGCCACAGAGAACCATGCCTACCATTTTAAAAAGGTCTAGCTGCTCTTACAGAGGACCCAGCCTCAGTTCTCAGCACCCACATGGTGGCTCACAACCATCTCTATCTCCAGTTCCAGAGACCCCCAACACTCTTTTCTGAGTTCCTTGGGCACTAGGCACAATATGGTATACATACAATCATACATACATGACAGTAAACACTCATAAAATAAAATAAAAACAAAATAAAAGATACTCATGTATCTTAGAAAAGATAGCATTTTAGCCTACATGGAAATTTTTGAAAAATCAAAACTAGAAAGACTTAAAAAGTCTTGAATTAACCTTTATAATATACATGGCTATGCTACCAGCCTGAGACAGTCAATCTTTATCACATGGACCATTAAGATAATCTCCTCTCACCAAGGCCTGATACTGTCCAAATGGTCACAATAGAGTCCTGTTGACCAGTACGTATTTCCTAAGAAAACCACACTTACACATGTGAGCTGTACTTGGAACAGTCAAGTTCTAATGTGTTAAACAGATTGCATCTGGTAGAAGCACCTGTATCACTGCTATTCGTTACACATTAAGCAACTGTAGGCACAAAGACGTACAATAAGGAGTCCCTCCAGAGCCAAGGTGCCCAGGATGGAACCCAACAAATCCACATGTTCTCCTAGGGCAATGGAGAATGAAGTTAAGCACAGGCTACCAGTAGCCTGAAGGTTTAGCTCAGGTCCCCAGGGTCATGAGGGCAAGAGAACTGGCCCTGCCCCTTGCTGGCTGCAGCACTGGGTGGGCTATTGTGGAAGGGGGGGGCAGTGCTGAAGAGCTCACCCTACTAGTATGGGTGTGGGAAAGCTGGCCGGCTGGCCCAGATCCAGGACTTTGAGTTGGCCCACCCCAACAGCTACCTCATCTATGAACTGATGGAACATGTGAAAGGGCTAGTCCTGCAGACCCAAAGCTTCAGGATCACTATGACACAGGGCAACAACAGGATGTCCAAGAGGAGTCCCAGTGAGGACCCAGTATTGGTGGTGTAGCAGAGCCAGAGGCCTCACACTGCAATGGACATTTGCAAGTGAAATGTGTGGTCAGTGGGATACACTGTAGGACACACTGTGACTCACTACAGTTTCCACAATGGGGAGGTTTTATGCTTTCTTTTGCTTTGCTTATTTTTTCTTTAGTTTTGATTTTTATTTTACTTTGGGGAAAAGGCTGAAAAGGCAAAGGGCAGATATGAAGGGACAGGGAGATAAGTATGATTGGAGTGCATGATGTAAAACTCACAAAAAACAAATCAATAAAAAGTTAAAACAAAACAAACAAACAAACAAAAAACTCTAGCGACTGATAGTTATTCCTTTATCATTCATACCAGACTGTAAGGGGTCTTTACAACCAGCAAGAAATCTATGTGAAAGTCGGTATCTGCATTTAACACAGCATCTGTACATTCAGCTTGGCCTGCAGGGTCAAAAGAGCAAGAGAGCTAGTCATGCCACTGACTGCAGCCCCTCAGAAAGTTTAAAGCCCTGAAGATTCACCCTGGTCCCTGCCCCCAAAGCAACCAGTGCTATAAAGATATTCTTCCAGATAGCTATTAAAGAATATACACAACACAACCGAAAAAAAGAAAAATGGGTCCAGGGGTCTTTTCTGAGACTGTTTCTCCAACCAAGGACCATGCACGGATATAGCCTAGAACCCCTGCTCAGATGTAGCCCATGGCAGCTCAGTATCCAAGTGGGTACCCTAGTAAGGGGAACAGGGACTGACATGAATTCAGTGGCCAGCTCTCTGAAATACCTCCACCTGATGGGGGAACAGCCTTACCAGGCCACAGAGGAAGACAATGTAGACAGTCCTGATGAGACCTGATGAGGGTCAGATGGAAGGGGAGGAGGACCTCCCCTCTCATTGGACTTAGAGAGGGCATAGGAGAAGAGGAAGGAGGAAGGGTGGGATTGGGAGGGGATGGTGGAAGGGGCTACAGCTGGGATACAAAGTGAATAAATTGTAATAAATAAAAAATAAAATAAAAGAGTATACACACATATAGTGAGCCAGCTTTGAACTCCCCTTCTGCATCAACAACTATCAGCATCAACTGCACTTTCAGTAGACAACATGGCCCAATCACAGCCAATTGTGCTAAGTGCTATGCTAAAGCTGTGTCCAGGATCCTGGGTACAGCAAAGTGGTAGCATGAACAGGATAAAAGCAGCCATGCTGAGAAAAGAAGACTGCCCCAAAAAGCTACAAGGGATTTTTTTTTTTTTAAGTCTGGCCTATACATTTGATAAAATACGAGACTTTGGGAAATTAAAACCGGAGACAAGGAAAGGACTCACTACCATTTAAAGAACAGAGACTTTATGCTCTATAGAGAGCCACAGGTCTCCTGCAGGACTAGTCTGCTCTAATGATGGCACAAAGAGTCTGGAAGCTCTTCTTACTCCTCTTCGCAGCCTCCCTCCTTTCCTTCTGTTCTTTGTGCTTAGCCTATCACTGCTGGTGCTCTAAACGGGCCCTTCTCTCCATTCAGGACCATAAGAAGGGATGAGCGCACCGTGTCTCCTGGGTACTCCATGGAGAAATAAGAGGCTGTATCATGTAAATATGTTTTTTTCACTTTGGGCCCAAGTGAGGAACATGGAAATGTCCCCCCAGACCTCTATGTCCCCCTACTCCCATCCTCACTCCCCACACCCTACCGTACCCTCCCCACACACGTCCTAACCCCACCATACCCTCTCCCCCCTCCCACAGAAAACGCCCCCATGAAAAGGCACATGATGTTTGTCAGCAAAGGGTGTGCTTTTTGTGAGTTGGAAAACATTCTCATGTGAACTCTGAGATAAATAAAAACCCACAGACAGTGAGACAGTGTTTTTTGCATCTCTATGATTTGGAAGGGTTTTGCACTTCAGTGGCAAACTCATGCCCTTTGGGCAGAGTCTAGCTGCTTCTGCTGAGTTGTCCTACTGCTTCTGTTGTGGCTATTTGCTGCTGCTGCTGTGGTTTGCTGTCTGACTGGACTGCTGGTATCCTGAGGACTAAGACTGGCATTTCCCCAAAGAACCCAACGACCCTAATCAGCAGGAAGTAGCTAAAGAGATCTATAGCCCCTTTCCCAACTAATCTCCTACCTAAGTGGGAGAGGGGATGGAAGGGAGGTAGAGGCGTTTAAAAAATCTAAGTCCACAGTGCCACATGTATGCAATGCCCCCAGAGGCCAGAAGGTGTGGAGTCAGATACCATGGGGCTGGAGTTACACATACTGTGAGCCACCATGTGGGTGCTGGGCACTAAACCCCGGTCCTCTAGAAGGGGAGCAGTGCTCTTGACCACTCGGTCATCTCTCCAACCCTGAATCTACATTTTTAACACCTTTGAGGCTACTGTTAGACTCCAGCTGTGCTCTAGAATGAAAACTGCAACAAAGCTGGAGTCTCTAAAACCTGATGCAGGAGGTGGGGGCTCACTGGGTAAGGGCATTAACTGCAAAAGCACGAGGCCCTGAGTTCAAATCTCTTAACAAACACAAAATGCCTGGACGTGGCCCCCAGGTGCTGTAGCAGAGGCACAGTGAGTGAAGGACTAGAGGGCTGCCGCAGGCCTAACTGAACGAGGGTCCATGGGGCTGCTGCAGGCCTAACTGCAGCTTCAACGAGAGGCTCAGTCAGAGCGTGAGAGAGCACAGCACCAGATGTCTTCCTCTGACCTCTACAGGGCGTGTACACATGCATGCACGCACACACGTGTAAAAAAGAAAGAAAAATAGAAAAGAAGCCTATACTTCAGCAATACAATAACTACAATAGCACAACAATTCAGTCAGTGCCCTGAACATCGTGCAGCAACAAGGAAGTGAAACCATTCGAGTTAGTTACTTAGAATACTTAGAATGTCTTTAGAATACTTACTTTTTCTTTAGGATCATAACCCTCAGAACTGGGACTCTGGGACCCGAGGAGGCACTGCTGTGAATAGACTGGAGCACGCTATTAAAAAGAGAAAAAGGTGAAGCAGTTAGATCCTTGTGAATTTTACCTTTTTTCAGGGTTCTTCTTCCAGTTTGTTTCTCTGATTTTCCGTTTATATTTACAGTGCTACCAATATAAGGGGAACAGGGACTGTCTCTGACATGAACTCAGTGGCTGGCTCTCTGACTTCCCCCTCCCCTGAGGGAGAAGTTGTCTTACCAGGCCACAGAGGAAGACAATGCAGTCAGTCCTGATAGGCAAGGGTCAGAGGGAAGGGGAGGAAGACCTCCCCTATCAATGGACTTGGAGGGGGGATGGGAGGAGGTAAGGGAGGGTGAGGTTGGGAGAGAATGAGAGAGGGGGTTACTGCTGGGATACAAAGTGAATAACTGTAATTAGTAAGAAATAAATAAAATTTTAAAAATAATGTAACATAGTTACCAAAGGGAAGCCATACTGGAAACACACCTCCCTTGACATGTAAGGAGAACCAAAGATGTGAGGGAAAGGAGGAGGAGACAGGACAGGAGAGAGAAGGAACAAGGGGTGAACAGCCACTGGCAGCCTCTGGGGGTGCAGCAGTGTCAGCGATGGTTAGGAGCCTGCAGCTTCCACTGCAGGCTGACAGCGCACGGTCAAACATGCCTCAATCCACAGGGAACCTGACGGGGTTGAAAGCTTCAACCAGGTACGTGTTTCTTTTTATTATTATTATTAAATTCTTTATTAATTACACTTTATTCACCTTATATACCCCTGTAGTTCCCTCCTTCCTCCCGCCCCAACCCCTCCCTTCCTCTCCCATCTGCACCCGTGTCCCTCCCCAAGACCACCAATAGGGGAGGTCCTCCTTTCCTTCCCTCCGATCCCAGTCCATCAGGTCTCATCAGGAGTGGCTGCATTGTCTTCCTCTGTGGCCCGGCAAGGCTGCTCCCCCCTCAGGAGGAGGTGATCAAAAAGCAGGCCAATCAGTTTATGTCAGAGACAGTCCCTGTCCCCATTACTATGGAACCCATTTGGACACTGAACTGCCATGGGCCACACCTGTGCAGGCATCCTAGGCTACCTCCATGCATGGTACCTGGTTGGACCATCAGTCTCAGGAAGGACCCTGGCTCAGACCACTTGGTTCTGTTGCTCTCCTTGTGGAGTTCCTGTCCTCTTCAGATCCCACTATTTCCCACTCCCCTCATAAGATTCCCTGCACTCTGCCCAAGTGTTGGACATAAGTCTCAGCATCTGCTTCAATGTCTGCAGGCTCCTGACCCGTTCCCTGCCCTCTCCTTCTTCCGATGTCCATCCCCTTTGTCCTTCTGGATAGGGATTGGGCATTTTAGCAAGAGTCTTCCCTCTTGATTAGTTTCTTTAGGTGTACAGATTTTAGTAGGTTCATCCTATAGTATATACTCACTTATATAAACATACACTATAGGATGAACTTACTAAAATCTGTACACCTGAAGAAACTAATCAGGTATGTGATCACATCATCAGTCTTACATTCTAAGGCCCGAGGGATTAAGTGAATAAATAAAAAATAACCTATGGCCTTAAGGAGCGTCAATTTTTCAGTTTTAACAATGACTAGTAACTTAAAGTGTTCCTTTTTTATTTGTTAAAGTCACTAGTTATGACTTTTTTTTTCTGGCACAAAACGGATTTGATGGATAAAAATCCAAAAATAATCAAGTTCATTTCTAGTTCTGCTGTATGTCTAGAGAAAGTTCATCTTAATGTCTTAAGCAAGTGAGTGATAAAAACTGCAGCATACATGGGATGGGCCTGACCCTGCTTCTGATGTCTTCATCGCTCGTTCGGGTTTGAGTGGTAGACCAGACTGCCTCAAACTCTCGGAGATCTGCCTGCCGCTGCCTCCTGAGGCCTGGGATTAAAAGTGCACACCACCATGTCCAGATAGATGTCTTTACTTGTACAAGTATCTTTCAGACACTTATGTGTCATTTGATCTCTTTATAAGAATGTCTATTAAAATTCTATGTCCATTATTCAAATTCTATTTTCTTTTTTTGTTTGTTTTTCTAGACAGGGTCTGTGTAGCCCTGGCTGTCCTGGAACTTACCCTGTAGACCAGGCTGGCCTGTAACTCAAAGATCACCTGCCTCTGCCTCCCGAGTGCTAGGAACAAAGAGTGTACCACCACACCGGCTCAAACTGGATCTCCACTCACTGTTGTGTTATACGGTTCTTGACATATTCTAGGCTCATCCCTTCAGATATATGAGCACAGTTATTTTACCCTATTCTATACATCAGGTATATATCACAATTATTTCACCTTATTCTGTATATCAGGTATATATCACAATTATTTTACCTTATTCTGTACATTTGCTTTTTTACTTTCTTCATGTCTTCTCGGGCTTTAAAAAGTTAATTTTGATTAAATCTAATTCCTTGCTTGCCATTTGTGTCTTTTTTAAGTCACAGCTAATCAACTACTGTCTTTACCTCTGAGTTCAGAGATAAAGAACAAGTTCCAAGACAACCAGAACTACACAAAGAAACCCTGTCTTGGAAAAAAAATTAATATTCTATGCTGGTCACGGTAGTGCACACCTTTGAACACCTTTGCAACACTCTAGAAGACAGAGTGGATCACTGTGAGTTCAAGGCCAGCCTGGTCTACAAAGCAAATCCAGGACAGCCAGGAAGCACAGAGAAACCCTGTCTCAAAAAAAACTATATTAATTTTTGAAATGTTCGTATGATATATTTGGATATACACACATATATATATAAATACATTCTCCCTGTAGCCCCTGCCCAACTTTGTGCCGTCCTTTTTTTTTTTTTTTTAAGAGACTATTTCACAACAGATGCCTCTGTCTATGTGTCTTGTCTCCTTGCCCTCTCTTCCTGAGTGTTCCTAAACCTTAAGTGGGGTTAGATACTCCACGGGTCACTAGCCTCTATAGTTGACCAGCTATGGCCTTCTGTGGTGGTCTTCATTTGAGGAGGGGTGAGAAATGCCTTTGCTGTGAGTGTACGGATTAGTATCTAGAATGCATGGTTATTGCTATTAAGAGGAAGAAGGAAGATAGACGTACAGAAAGCAAATGAGACCAAGCGGAGTACTTAAATAATACAATGATACTTCAAGTGTTGGGTCTAAATATTTATTTTTCATTAAAATGAAAGCTCCATAATTAATAAAAACAAACAACAGTAACAATGACCAAGTGCAAAATGATGTTTGCATTTGAAAGAACTTCCCATAGTGCAGCTTACCCACAGGAGGGAAACTGAGGCACTGAAGGACCAGCCCAGCTCAGCCTCACACTGCTGCTTCAACGTAAACCCACCTGATGACTCCTGCTCTCACTAGATGCGCCCCGCTTCTGAAGGTCTGTACTGACCTGGACCGCTATCACTCAAAGGAAGCAATAGCCCATGTGCACACAGCCCCAGGAGTCACCAGAAACAGCGCATTCACACTAAATACAACAGCCACAATGGACAAAGTGGTGTCACTGCTGAGCTCTGTGGTGGTAAACAAGCAGAAGATGAAAGAGTTTATATGATTTTGAAAATATGAACATGCACTGTATAGGTAACTCTTAGGAAAAACCTTGAGTGCACTCCATGGGTCCGAGAACAATGGACGTGGCTAAGCTCGGTCCAAAGAGAACCTCCACAACACTCTAAGCAGCTAATCTCTGAAGAATGTTTGAGCCAGCTTTATCAGCACATTGGGATCAATGATGTAACATCAGACTTAAAAACACCTCCACCACACAGTTCACAAATTAGCCCAATCTATTACAAACTACACATAAACTAACAGGGAAAATGTAACAGCATGCCTAAGTGAACAATGGGTTTTGGAATCCTTCGCTATTACTTAAAGGACTTGGTTTTAAGATCTGAGACTATATGTTGTCACTTCTGTAAGAGACAGACACACAGAGAGAAGACAGTGTGAAGACAAGCAAACGCTCCATAGCGTAGCCCAGCTCCTGAAGAGGCATGGATGCCCGGATTAGCCAGTGACTGGAGGTCGAGCTCATAGAGGAAACAGCGACCCAGGAAAAACCAGAGCCTAAGTTAGACAGCCTTCCCTGCTGAAACTGCTAGTCTGAACTGGTTTGGTTCTGCTTGGTCAGTCCCAGCAAGACCTTCATGAAAATCTGAAAATGAAGAAACCAAGGCAAACACAATGTTGCAAAAGCTACAATATGAAAATTATGCTTTTAAACGTAGGGAACAAACTTAGTAAAAATTCTGCTACTTTAGAACTTTACACAAAAACACCTAACATTTGATGTTTTTCTTAAGCATATAATAAACTGGTTACAAACTCAATCAAGAAATCTTTTGTCTATTTCCTGGCACAGAAAGTCCTAAAGAATCCAGGCGTATTGACGCATACCTGTAATCACAGCTACTTGGAAGGCTGATAGAGGAGGATTGTAAGTTCAAGGACACTGTACGCTACTGTCTGTCTCAAATAGAACAAGCTGAAGGTGTGCCTATAAACTGAAGCTCCCAGGAGAAGATTCTACATTAAAGATTCTAGAAGGGGTGAGCAAGAGAGCCGCATGGGTAAAGGCACCTGCTAATAAGCCTGATGTCCTGCGTCTGATCCCCCGGTCCCTGGAGAAAGGAGGAAACCAGCTCCCACAAACTGTCTCCACACCTGCACCATGGCATGTAAGCAACCACACACAAAATGAATGGATGGAGATGGGGGATGGATGGGGACAGAGGGAGAGGAGGGAGGGTTTAAAGGGATTCCACAGCACTACATAGGACTTTATGACTGCGGAGCATTGAAATCCTACAGGTCCAGAATTATCCTTGGCTCTGTTAGTCACCTTAATGGTTATTTAGCAGCCACTCTCTTCAAATCCGCTAAAGCCGTGCTAAATTGGCTGGCCAATAGCTTCCCTAAAGCCAAAGGCAAAGACTGTGCTTGAGTTATGTCTGAACCCCAGAGCTGATTTCTTCACTTTTCTTGAACCCACACACCCAGTTTCCTCACCAATGCAGTTGGCCAATGCCAAATTATGAAGTTCAGGCAAGCACTGCCACTGTCGTTAGGGGCAACCTGAAGCCTCGCCCCGGGCCACAGCCATTCCTATTTAAATCCAGAATCCAACCTCTGGCAGACAAGAGCTTTGCATCAATGCTAAAGTATGCCCCAAACACACACAGGCCCTTGGTCCACTTTCTAGTACCACACAAAATAAAAGTTTTGAGGAAAAACTTTCAAACAACTCCATTGAAAGCACCTACCAAAAGTACCACAGCCAAAAAGGAAAAGGAAAAAGAAAAGAAACCGCAAGGCGCTCCAAGGTAACATAGTGCCTTCACTCCTGTATGTTCTTCAAAATGGAAGTCAAGGTGTCTCCCGTGTTCCCAAGAGACCCGTTGAAGGATCACATGACTCTTTACAAAGTATCAAGTGCCCCCAAGTATCAAGGCTGGATGTCACACAAACCCAAAGTGCCTGGGTTTGTCCTCAAAAAAACATAGCACGCCACTTCGAACGGTCCAGAGTAACGATGCTCATTGAACAACTCTCATCCAGACTCAGATTCCAACTGGGAATGAATCTCAAGTCTGACACTTCTCAAGTGCACAGGAAATGTCTTCATGTGCAAAACAAGAGCAGTGACAGCACCCACACAGCCATGAAGAGCTAAGAGCATTGATAAGAGAGTCTTAGCTGAGGCGCCCTTGTCAGCACACGGTAAGTTAACCCCAAACAAAGGACATGATTGTGCCTTTAAGACAGACTGAAAGAACACAGGAAAACAAATCTCCTTTGATGATAAAATAGTAGCTGCTCTTGGGTTGAGGTTGTGTCTCACCATGAGTTAATCCTCTAGCAATCATCTGGAAGAACAATTTCCACATTCATCCTGCCCTGATAGAAGCCTGTAACACATGCACAGTAGCACTCAGACAACCAGGGCACAAAACTAAAATAATTCTGTAGAGAAGCTGATTCAGAGAAACAGAACGCTCTTGCCAGAGAAGAAGCCCAAGCTGATACCTCCTGTCTTCAAATGTGGTCTCCTCCACATTTCACTCAGGAGACTCCAAAGCACATCAGCACCGCAGATCAACAGGACCTTCTAAGGAACACACTTCTCTAAATGGAGGCCAGACTCGTCAACACTCAGGTCTTCCCTCAGGCACACCCTGACCGTTACTGAAGTACCCATCCTAAGCAGAACAGCTCGCTCTTGAGGAGAGTCAAATCTAAAGATTCTCCTGCTCTGCCTCCACACTAGGCTAGAACTCCCAATTCAAAACCTTCATCCACCCTCTTAGACTCCTACCACTCTGCTCCTCCCAGCCCACCTGTAGACACCCAGGGTACCACACAGACCCTCCTTGCCAGGCACGCGATGGCTGTGCCCAGTTGAGAACTCACACCAGCTCCCCTCATCATGGCCATTTCTGCTCTTTATCTTTTAAAGATTTATTTATTATGTATACAATGTGTGTTTTGCATGTACACCTGCACGACAGAAGAAGGGACCAAATTTCATTTTAGATGGTTGTGAGCCACCATGTGGTTGCTGGGAATTGAACTCATGACCTCTGGAAGAGCAGCCGGTGCTCTTAACCTCTGAGCCATCTCTCCCTCTTTTTTTTTTTAAATAATTTTATTTATTTTTATTTTTATGGGTATTGCATGCCTTATGAAAGTGTCAGAAACCCTGGAACTAGAGTTATAGTTTTGGGCTGCCATGTAGGTACTGGGAATTGAACCCAGGTCCTGTGGAAGAGCAGGAACTACTCTTAATCGCTGTGCCATTTTGCCAGCCCTGGCCACTGCCTCCCCGACCTCGTCCCACTCTCTCGCTTCTTTTCTTTCTTATGTCTGTTCACTTAATCTTGTGTGTATGTATTTGTGCCTGGATGCATGTACAGGTATCAAGTGTGCAGGAACCTTCAGGTTTTAGAAGAGGAGTCAGAGTCCCTGAAACTGGGGCTACAAATGGTTGTGAATCACCATGTAAGTCTCTGCAAAAGCTGGAAGCATCTTAACCACCGAGCCTCCACAAGAGTACACAAGTTCTCCATCAGTCCTGAATGTTCCTGCCTCCCAAGCAGCAGCCAAGGTCACAGCCAGGTCAGTGACACAGCCTGAACTGCACTGTTTGATATGGCAGCCAGCCACCTGTGTATCCTAAGTGTGTGAATGGGCCTGGTGGCCATTTGGCTGAGTCCAGATAGAGTTGAAGAATAAATTACACACTTGATCTTGGCAACAATCTCTGATAAGAATCACAGAAGGCCATTCTTTTGACTAAGCTTTGCTCCAGGCCCAAATGAGCACGGCTAAAACTCAAAGCCACACAGCTCAAGGGAAAGCTGTTTTGTCTTTCTGGAAGTCAGGATTTGATGCATAAGCAGTCACAAATCTGAAGGAAGGTTCTAACTGCCATCATAATGAAGCCCTGTGGAATTAATGCTTATACAAAAAGGTAAGCCAAGGGCTCTGAGTTAACAACTTAGCTGTCTTCCACTGTTCTGGATCCATCTGCCTTGTAACTTTAAAAGGACTAATTGTATGCTTTCTCCAACACTTTTCAGCCTCTAAAACAATAGTTCTCAACCGTCCTAACACTGAGACCCTTTAATACAGTTCCTCGTGTTGTGGGAACCTCTAACCTTAAAATATTTTCATAACTCTAATTTTGCTACTGTTATGAATCATAATATAAATATTTTTGGAGAAGGTTTACCAATGGGGTCATGACCCACAGGTTGAGAACCTGTTCTAAAACCAGCCTCCTCCTCTCAGCTGGCAGGAGCACGACTTCTGTCTCATACGAGGGAAACGCCTGAGTCTACAGCTGAAGACGAAGCGATCAGTTGTTACCTTTAACCTTGACAAAGTGGGGCTAACGTGAAGCTTGTTGTGCTAGCCTCAAACCCACAGAGATCCACATTTCTGCTTCCATCTTTTAATTTTAACATAGATAAACAAACAAATACATACATACATACCTACATACATACATACATAAATAGAACAGACCCCAGTATCTAGTCTTTTAAGTTTCAAAGACAAAAATTAGTCCTTTCCTTTTGTATGCATAGCATGTGGGTGTGCTTGTGCATATGCACACTTGTACTCAAGAGCATGTACTTATGTACATACATGTGTGTGGAAGCCAATGTTTAAGACGGTGTCAGTGGACCCAGAGCTCGCTGACTGGCTAGCACCGCTGTGCCCACCAGCACTAGGGTGAGAGCTGCCCACCATGCCAGGGCAGTTACATGGGTTCTGGAGAGCCTAACTGGCTTCTCATGCTTGGGTGGCACACACAGATTATTGGTACTGACTTCCCTCCTTTCAAGTGTTAAAACCCAAATGCCAGCCTTGTTTTAATCCACATGTACCACACCTCCCTGCATCAGGATCACTGGCAGCTGAAGAACACGGGCAGCTGGCTCACCCCAGCCGCAGCTCAGGGGAACCACCTCGCAGAACGGGCCATGGCTCTAAAGTATCCTGAGGAAAAACCCACGGCAGTCTCCAGCCAGACAGGGCCGCCGGTGGAACCGTTCTTCTGTTCACTCACAGACAAGCCCTACACAGCTTGTGCCCAAAAAACCTCACCAACCCAGTTCCACAGAACTGTTCTCATAAGCTGACCCGTCAAAAGTGCTATGTTCATAGTACCCTGCTAAAGCAAAAACATCCCCCCACATTGTTGTAAAAAAAAGTAACAAGATACTCCTTACATTGCTAGTTGCCTTTATATCATCTCCTGTTGTTGTTTTGTTTGTTTTTACATGTAAAAACAATACGGAAGAGCCCAGGATCAAATTTGTATAATCACATGGGCGTTCCACCTACTCCATGCTCAGATGAGAGTGAAACAGGCTCTGCCTTGGAGCCTTGGTTCCCTAACATTACAATGTAGCTGCAACAGACCTTGAACTCACAGCAATGCTCCTGTCTTGGCCTCCCTGGTGCTGAGTTTATAAGCATGTGCCCCCATACTTGGCTTAGAGTAAGACATGTTTATCCTGATGAATTAAAATTTCCCTTCTCTTTCATGACTATAAAAATCAGAGTCCTTTTTAGGCCAAGGAGACCTGGTTGTGTTTTTCTTTTCATGACTAGGTTTATTAATATGGTACGATTAGAGCACTAAAGACATATTTCACTGGCCAGCAGTCTAGCTCCCAGTGAGCTTCAAGCTAGGGGACCTTGTAATGGCGCTGCGTTGTCCTCTAGTCTCCATACGCCCAAATACACAGACACACGGCTTTTCTTAAGTTTGAAGGAGACACTCCACATAGGTAGATTAAGATGCTCCCAGAAGCCATAGGCAGTAGAAGGTGTTCTCAGGAAGCACCCTGAGCCCCATGCCCCAACTGATCCGGACTGTTGCCACTGCTCTTGGTTTGCCCATCAGAGCTAAATGGTAAGATGCTCTTGATGAAGACACCATGGGCTCTCACCATAGCACATAAAGAAACCAAGTGGGAACTGAGCTAGAAGCTTTCACCCTGCTGGCTTGCCCTCAAAAGGTACAACTGAGGCTGAAGGAGAAAAGTTAACTCTTATCAGCTCGGGATATTGCACACTAAACAACCAGATAGGCAGGATGTGCAATAACGGAAAATCTACTCTGGGTAACCAACACTTCTGATGGAGACTAAGGCCCACCCCACAGTAAGGAGTTCACAGCTGGTATACAAGCTGGCCGAAAGCCCAGAGCACAGTGCTCTTAGGCCCTACAGAGGAAGCTAGGCTCATTTTCTAAACGGACATGCTGACTTCAAATTACCTTCAAAATAGTGACATTTAGTTATATAAACTATTACTGCTATCAGAGGAGCCTCTTTTAAAAGAATTAATTTCATCTCATATGCATGCATGTGTGCTGTGCATGTGTGTGCACTGTGTGCTGTGGATGCATGTGCTGTACATGTGTGTGTGCTGTGCATGTGTGTGCTGTACTTACGTGTGGCTGTGCATGTCTGTGCTATACATATGTGTGTGCTGTGCATGTGTGTTGCTGTGCATGTGTGCACTGTGTATGTGTGTGCTGTACATATGTGTGGCTGTGCATGCGTGTGCTGTGCATGTGTGGCTGTATGTGTGTGCTGTATGTGCGTGTGGCTGTGCATGTGAAGATCAGAGCATGACTCACAGGGGTCAGTCCTGCCTGCAGAGTCAGGTGACCAGGGACCTGTCTGTCCTGCAGTGGGTGGCCTTAACTGCAGACTCCTAACTGGCTGGGTGCTAAGAATGAGGGACTGCTGGGTGCCCGGCCCCAAGGGACCATGTGCAACCCTCCCTGCAGTGTTCAAGGGAAAATCCTACAAGAAGAGGCATGAAGAACTTAGAGGACTGGGCAGAGCTGCTGCATGGCACTGCACCCACAAGCTCCCAGAAGTTACAAGCGCCTGCAGAAGGCATGAACAATAGTGGACGACCCACAGCTTGTCATGATGTTTCTCCCAGCAAACCACTCTGCCCCTCTTGGGAGGTGTCTACTGAGATTCCATGAGCAAAATCATACAATGTAGCCTGCACCTTCTGGAAGTTTATGTCTAAAGATTCTTAATGCCCTCTTCACATGTAATTCCTTCCACCCTAGACCACAATCAAGCCCTATTTGATTTTGCACCAATATATAGAGTGGTCATGAACTCTAGCATCCTGGTCCAAACAAGTCCGCATGAGTTCTAGTTAGGACTTCAGCAGCCTCCTGACATGCATCCTCGCTTCCCTTTCCCAGACAGCAGCCACACTCTCTCCAAAATGTGAACCTTAGTGCTCCAAACATTCATCTGGACACCAATTAATTTGTGTTTGGTCCTGGTGACCAATCCCAGGAAGTCCATGTGTGCCAGGAAGCACTCTATCACTGTATACCCGAGCCCTCCTAGTTCTTGAGAAGTCACTAACTGGCCCAGGTTGGGCTGAAATGTGAGGCCTCTGCTTCAGTTCCCTGAGTAGTGGAGATTACAAACGTGTCCTCCTAAAAGCCCAGCTGGACTCCCCTTGTTAAGTGTAAGAGTCAGCATGACTGTGTCCTGCCCACCTCATTTCCCAGCAGCCCCCTCTCTACTCAACACCTTGACTGAATGTACTCCTGTCTTCTCAGTCTGAAAAGCTGGTTACCCAGAACATCCCATGCGGCTGGGTTACCTGTTAAAAGCTGTGTGCAAAATGCCTCCCTTTCTCCTGAGGCAGCATCTTCCCAGAGCAACATTACCACTACTTCCTATTCCCTGAAAATGTCTAAGAAGCAAAAGTAGGCAATTCTGTTAAGACATACAGGAAACTATACAGGAAGAAACTCCTGTGAGACTACTTGAATTCACCTACTTACAAAAGATTACCAGACCCACAACCCTGTGCAAAGGCTTTAATACAGTTCTGCCATGCCTGAGCCCTGTTCACCTCAGCACTGCAGAGCTGTCCCCGTGGACAGGAAGCACAGAAGAGCAGTAATCAGAATGGCAAGGGCAAGGTAAAAGCCCCAGATACGCTTCTTCAGTGACCAGCTTCAGCTGGACACCAACAGCCATAGTTCCACCACTTATAGCACTATACTCAGAATTTAAGTCCACCAATGCTAAGGCCATTCGCTAGGTCAGACCCTCCTGACTGTAAGAAGCCATCTTCAGACTCCCCTTCAGAAACGCTAATATAAGGTGCAGACTTCATCCAATCAAGCCTAACAGTTGCCAACGTAAATTAATTGGAGATTCTTCAGATAACAGCAATGTGCAAACAGCAGGTCGCTGTAATAAACGTGTTCATGCCAAGGTGAAGAAGGTATGGAAGAGCTTGACAGGGAGGGGTGGGGGTAGGGGAGCGGAGTCCTTAAAGGTGCAAAAAAGAGGACCTGCAGGGTCCGAGGCTGCAAGCGGGAAAACTGTCTAAGGTTAAGCAGATGCTGTTGGGCAGATGCCGCCTTAAAGCAGCTTTGACCACTGAACCAGGCCTGATAATAAGCTTGCAGAGGAAAGAGGCTTCGACCACCCGAAAAGAAGAGCAGTATTAGTGCACAGGCCTGTGCCTCATGCTGCCCATGCCCATGGACACCGACACTGTTGAAGAGCACTCCCTTCCCGCTCAAACGCAATGGACTCACCAAATTCTTCCACTCTCTCACTGGCTTTATTTTTAATCCTTGGTCTCTCTGTACCTGTGACACACTGTGTTACTCTGTTTTGGGGGGGATGTTTTTTGGTGTTGGGGGGCTTTTGCTTTTTTTTATTTTTTATTTTTCAAGACAGGGTTTCTCTGTGTAGCCCTGGCTGTCCTGTAACTCACTCTGTAGACCAGACTGGCCTCAAACTCACAGAGATCCACCTGCCTCTGCCTCCCGAGTGCTAGGATTAAAGGCATGCACCACCACCATGCAGTTTATCTTTTTAAGATTTATTTATTTTCTGCATATGTGTAAATGCTTGCGTGTATACAGGTACACTACATGCATGCAATGTCCATAGAAGTCAAAAGAAACTTTCCTGTGCCCTCAGATTGGAGTGACAGGGTGTTGTGAGCGGATGTGTGTTCTCAGCTAGTAAGCACCTCTGCAGCCCACTTCTCTCTGAGCTTATCAGTGAGTATTACATGCCTGAGACTGAAAAGACGCTTCACAGATACTTCTAAATATTCTTAAATTACAAATACAGGTATGACAAACGGACAGATGGACAGATGGAAATTACTTCTCAAATGGCATTCCCTTGTGTTAGGGAATGGGTGGAAACATGCCCCTGATGAGTCAGGAACTGAAGACTTGGTATGCAATGCAGGAACATCCAAAGGTGGGTCTTCAGAGTTACAGGACCATGAGAGCTCTGACTCTAATGGTGACTTCACAATTTGATGGCACTTCTGGAGAAGCCAACATTAGCACTACCAGTGGAAATATCCAGAGGCAGGGCCTGTCTAAAGGAAGGTCACTAGGGCAGGTTCTTGTCTGAGGCTCCTTCCTGTCTCTATGCCTCCTGTTCATCATGAGGTAGCTGCCCTGCCCCTTGCTCTGCACTAAGAAGCCCAGCCTCACCTTAGACCCACACGATCATGAAATAAGGGCGCAACCGGGAGCCCAACTAACCAATTCTCCCTTTCATCCCTTGGGTACTCATCACTGGTAAGGGGTTAACACACTGGTCCCTGGTAGGACTGTAACCAGATACCTACATAAAACCCTGTATTCCTGTCTAAAAATCTTCCCAAAAT
The DNA here is from genome assembly GCA_028658305.1 of Pachyuromys duprasi. Classification (NCBI taxonomy): domain Eukaryota; kingdom Metazoa; phylum Chordata; class Mammalia; order Rodentia; family Muridae; genus Pachyuromys; species Pachyuromys duprasi. The sequence goes on along the minus strand of CM053745.1, from coordinate 62,492,873 downwards.
TTCCATACACCCTTTGCCCTTGTTCACCTACTTACCAGCACGGATGGACAGATGGACGGATGGATGGATGGACTGGAAAAATGGCTCAGTGGTTAAAGGCCCTGGCTGCCCTTCCAGAGGACCATTCCCAGCAACCACCCACATGGCAGCTTACAACTGTCTAGAACTCCAGTTCCAAGGGATCTTCTAGTTTCCACAGGCACTGCATACATGTCATACACAAGCATACATGTAAGCAAAACACGCATACACATAAAATTTTTAATTGAAAATGAACATTAGATAAACCACAGACCCATTTAAGCAATTGTTTTTCCTTTCTGTTGATCAAAAAATGTCACCAACTTCCCATTAGTTAGAACAGGACTATTGTGATCCTTTTTCTCTGTTCGGAACTGAAAAAACTAGTGATTGCCAAAATGTAGAAATTTAAATCTACAAATGACCGGCCTAGAATTCCATAACAGCCATAGCTACACAAAGAAACTGTGTCTTGGAAAACATAGATAGATAGATAGATAGATAGATAGATAGATAGATAGATAGATAGATAGATAGATAGATAGATAGATAGATAACTACATGAAAAAATGTACAAATGCCATCAATATTTTATACACTAGAAATTAGTTTTTGAAATAAGTTTAGATATATTTTCCAAACTAAAGTTAGCCTGACCTTTGACCTATCCTAAAGCACTAGCTTTGTTTAAGGTTTTCAAAAGTACAGGTTAAGTTACAAGTTGTGACAGTATCCTACAGTGAGACTGTCACTCAGATGACAAACAAGCTACTATTGGAAAAGCAAGGCTCTGTTTTCATACCGTCCAAGGTTCACACTTTACCCCGTCAACTATGTCCTCAAATTACTTAACTGCTCAGGCTTAGCTTCCTCTCATGTAAAGCTAGGCTTTCTAATACAGCTGCTCCAGGGGTAAACACAGGAAGGGTTGGCACAGGGCTCAGCTGATGGAATGCTAGCCAAGCATGCACAAGCCACTGGGCTACTTACCCAACACTGCACAAACAAGACATGGCTGACACACTAGTCATCCCACCATCCAAGGGTGGAGGCAAGGGACAAGAAGTTCAAGGGCAAACTCAGCTACAAAGAGAGTTGGAGGTCAGCTGAGCCTTCAAGAGAATAGTGTCAGAAGTGAAAACTATTTAAGGCATATAAAAGATCAATAAACCGTTGCAATTACCATAAAAATAACACCTCTTACCCACTGAATGTAGCTAAATAAAAAAGAATTTAAACAGAATGTGTTTTCAAAGTTGATTTACAAAACAAGTAAAGACTAACCGTGAACTCAGTAGGAGACAGGATAGGACTACTGCACAAACTATGCAGACCTCTGAACAAGAAGGAGCTCCCAACTTAGGGTCCGGCTGAAACACCCTGCCAGCTGAGTCAGTAATTCCACACTGTCCGTGACAGTTGCCCACAGAGACCGAGACCCCTTTTATAGAAGAAGGGTAACAAAGTGGGGAAGGCACAGGCCCTGGGGCCTACTGTGCTGTTTTTCTAAATGGTCATCTTGTTAGACTGCAGAGCTCAGAACTGAAGAGCACTGGATGCACTTACAGAGGATCGAGGCCTCAATTCCCAGTGCGCACATGGCAGCACACAACCATGTGTAACACCAGTTCCAGAGGATCCAATGCCCTCTGACTTCCACAGTCACATAGCACACACGGTACACAAACATGCACACAGGCAAAACAACAGCACATTTAAAATAAAATGATAATTTTTTAATTAAAAAAGGGACACTTGGTCAAACCGCCCCGTAAATATTTATGTTTCTATCCATAGGCTAGAGGCCCTCGGTCTTAGTAAGAGAAGCTTCTATTTCCGTGGGTGTAGCTAAGGTATGTTCACAACTAGTCATGTGATGAGAACAAGTGACTGTCATGTGCTCAGTCCTAACGGGAAGTCTCTATGACCCCTTCAAAGGCTCAGAAAGCATCACTAAGGAGGGAGCAGAAACAATGTAAGGGCAGGAAATGGAGAACCGTGCTGGGACACTGCTTTCAAAACACGGCATGGCTCTACAATGGTGAACTCACAGCATCTATGAGTTCTATCACACTAACTACCACACCATTGTTACCTCCACAATATCCAGCTGTCAACCTTCCCCGAGGGAGAAACACTGAAGACCCCATCCCTTGTGAGGAGCTGTTGGCAGGTGGTCACTGTGGGGAATGTGATGGATTCTTTGTTGTCTACTTGACTACATCCAGAATTAGTTAAAACCCAAGTGGATAGGTACCTTTAATCAGGGCCACACCTTCTACTGGCAGTCTATATAAAGAATATATAGGAAAAGGAAGCTCAAGCTCTCGAGCTCTTCCCCCCCCCTCCCAACCCCCTTGCCTGCTTTCTCTCCATCTCTCTGGCAAGTCCATTCCTTCACTGGCATTAGAGCCTACTTCTTTAGGACTCCAGCATAGCCTGATGACCAACTGAGACATACAGCCTCATGGATTAAACAACTATTGCACTCTTGGCCAATCACTGGTAGACAGCTATTGTGGACTAGCTGGAAGCTATTCTCTATCTAATAATTCCCTTTTAGACAGACAGATAGACAGTAGATAGATGGAAATAGACAGATGATAGATACATAGATAGATAGATAGATAGATAGATAGATAGATAGATAGATAGATGGATGGATGGATGGATGGATGGATGGATGGATGGATGGATGGATAGATAGATAGATAGATAGATAGATAGATAGATAGATAGATAGATAGATAGATAGATAGATAGATAGATAGATAGATAGATAGACCGATAGATAGTAAACAGACAGATGGAAGCTATCAGTTCTGTTTCTCTAAAGAACCCTGACAAAGAGGAAGTTTTTCTTCTCTGTTTTATAACTGGGAAATTGCTCATGTGCCAGTAAATAACCCCATATCCATGCTCATACAAGATTTTTAAAGTGACCCACAACTAAGGCCTACCTTTGTATGTTCTTCAAGTATACCGTACTGCTTTCCTAATATTTTCCAGAAATCTCAAACAACAGTGAACAGTTATCTGTAGTACCAGTCTCCACTCCCCCGCAGCCCTTCTCACTCACAGTTGCACACCAGCTGCACTCAGGTTCCTTGGCAACCTTCTGAGACACAGCACTGCCCCAGGAAATGCCAGAAAGAACGAGAGCCTCAAGCCCGCAGCGGGCACCCAGCCTGGGCTCCAGAGCTTCGGTGGGCTCTGCTTGTGTCCTCAGCCGGTCCCTGTGGACCTGGCCCCTTACACAGCCTGTTCTCTCACAACCTTTCTTCTCTAGAAAAAAGGCCACCTCATCCTTCAAAACTTAAGATTCTTTTTCAGTTTTATGTGTGAGTGTTTTGCCTGCACCATGTGCATTCCTGACACCTTCAAAGGCTAGAACCCCAAATGGTTGTGAGCTGCCACGTGGTGAATTGAACCAGGTCCTCCAGAAGTGCTTTTAAGAGCTGGGCCTCTCTCTAGTCCCAGCTGTACTTGACAGAGATTTACACACAGTTATGAGCTGCCATGTAGGTGCTGGGAATTGAACCCACATCCTCTGGAAGAGCAGACAGTGCTCCTAACCGCTGAGCCATCTCTCTAGGCCCCTTGTTGAAATTTGTATTTCCAAAAGCAAACATCAGTTAAGCGAAGTAGCATAATATAATTAAGAGCACTGACTGCACCTTGGAGCTGCCAGTGAGGCAGGGGTACAGCTCTGCCTTTGGTTGCAGGAAGCCACGACGTACAGGTTCCGAATCTGCCACTTACTGGGTCTCGGGCTTTAAGCCACCTAACACCTCAGACCTTGACTCCATTTCTTGTAAGTGGTGCTACCTGTTTAATATGAGGACTGAATGAATTCATGCAAAAGAGTTGCCTAGAGTGTTAGGCCAAAATATTCATGACTTGGTCAGCTCAGCCTATTTTATTTTATCTCATTACCAAAATTTCTTCATGGCCTTTTAAAGTGATTGCCTCACTATTAGAGGAGACTTTGTAAGCACTGGAAACTGTTCATCTCCTACACAGGAGGCATTCAATAAAGATTTGTTGTGTTTTTTTTTTAACTATCTAGAAAACTATATATCCAGTACACAATATTGAAACCTGGTGAGGTGGGGCATACCTATAATGTCAGCACTTGGAAAGTGGGAGCAGGGGATTGGGCATTTAGCTCAGTGGCAGAGTGCTTGCCTAGCAAGTGCAAGGCCCTGGGTTTGGGCCTCAGCTCGGGGGGTGGGGGTGGGGGGTGGGGTGGGGGGTGGGGCAGAAGGGGATAAAGTGGGTAAAGTGGGGTCAGACGACCAAGATCTTCCTCCACTACACAGCAAATTTGAGGCCAACCTAGGCTAAGTGAAATTCTAGCTCAAGAAAACCCCAGAGAAGAAGAAATACACAAAGTATGACTCCAATGACTGCACCTTTCCACTACAAGTCATTCCATAAGCAAATATGTCAGAGCCTTTGCAAGACCAAACAGATTAAATGATTACAGGATGATAAAAACTACAGAACAAAGCTGAGGAGCAACACAAAGAACACAGAGAGCTATTATTCTGAGGCTAACACCAGAGACAACCTTCCGGGTCACACTGCCCAAGTGTCCCTGTTTCTACTTCCTTAAAAAGAATAAAATGAGCTGGGCATGGCAGTACACACTGCAGTCAGGAGGCAAAGGTAGGTGGATCTCTGTGAGTATGAAGCCAACCTTGTCTACACAGAGTGATCCAGAACAGCCAGGGCTACACAGAGACTTCTTTTTCAAAAAGAAGAGAAGGAGTATCATCTCTGAAATGCTAACTCAAATTTCAATGACCATAAGTCAAACATAGAGTTTTTTGTTTTGTTTGAAGCTTCCCTCCCCCCTCCTTGGAGGTAGGGAAGGACTTGAGACAGGTTTCTTCTATGTAACCAAGCCTGGCTTTGAACTCACAATCCTCCTACCGAAGCTTTTCCAATGGTGTGATTACAGGTGCACGGCAGTACACATATGACTGAACGACAGGGAAGCTTAGCAGGTACACCCAACTGGCTTTTTCAGGGGACGGTCACTTTAAGGAATTTGTTCAAGTGACTTAGATAATCTACTTTGAAGTTAAGAAAGTCAGCGCCTTATGGGAGAAAGGAGGTTCACACAAACTCAAATCTGTGGGTCAGAATGTCAGCATGACGCCCAGCCGGAACAGCAGTGACGTGACTACGTCTCTAATCAAGCTACGCTCTTCTTAGAAAAAAAAAACAAACTCAGAGGATGCCTTTCTCACGCAATATACAGTGGTGTCGAACAGGTGAAGCAGGCTTTCACGTGCGCTCTGTTAACATCTTGACTTAGCACAGTGTTTTCAAACTTAGTACAAACTTGGTACAAATAGCCATGCACGGGGTCGCTGCAGAGACAGCGAGTGAGCACGTGAACTCCTACAGGCGCTGTCTCGAAAGCTGCGGGAGAGGCCAGCACCGCGAGACACAGGGCTCCACGCCCGAAGGCCATCCCGCCCGGGGGAGCGCAGGAAAGGCTCGGCCGGCTTGCGCCAGCGCCCTCGGGGCTAAGCGTTCCCCGGGCGCCCGTGCCAGGGCGAGGGCGAGTGCAGCCAGCCCGGGCCTGGGCAGCCCGGACGCGCCGCGGGCGTCGCCTGGGAACCTCGGGCAGCCAGGCCGCAGTGAGCCCGGCCCTGCTCACCTTCAGCGTCCACAGCAGCTGCTGCGGGGACCGCCGCCAACGCCGCCCGGCCGCCGACAGCGCCACCATGCCGACCCACAGCCCCGCCATTGTGGACCCGGCCGAGCCGCCCGCCGCTGACCTCTCACCCCTGTCAGGGGGCGGGGAAGGGGCGCGCCCGGGACCCGGCCAATCAGGCGTCTCGGGCTCTAGGCCCCGCCCCCGGCGGGACTCGGGCAAGCGCGCTAGGACCCGGAGAGAGCCGGCCGCGCAGCCGCGGCAGCCGGGCCCGGAGCAGAAGGTGGGCGAGTGGACGAGAGCTGGCGCTCCGCCGCCAGAGAATCAGTGCGCCCGTGCTCCTCTCAATTGCTTGCTGGGTATTTTAAAGCAGATCTCGCCAGCAAACATCTCCATATCAGGACTCGAGAGAGCCAGGAAGCCAGGCTGCAGCGCGGGCGCCAGAAAGAAATGCAACAAGTTTGGCGACAGCCCAGAAGAGGCCGGTTCTCATTGGAGTAGCAGGAACCGCAAAGGATTACCTGCTTCACCAGCGCCGGAGGCTGAACCCGGTGTCCTCAGGAAACCCACTTCCCTTGTCCTTGCCTCCCGCTACTGCTGCCCTCAGCACCGTTTTGTTTTTTGTTTTTTTACCCCCTTCGGATTTAGTTTTTTGTTTTGTTTTTTAGGTCCTGTTTTTACTGCAGAGTTTTCTTCAGTGAGAGGGGCCTGTGGTGAAAACCACTTGTCCTTTGGCTGACTGTACCATTAGAAAAGAAGAGTATGGTATGGTGGCTTTCTTTCCTAATCCCAGCACTCACGAGGCTGAGGCAGAAGATCACTGCAAGTTCAAGTGATACTTGGCAAATTCCAGGCAACCTTGTGCTACAGAATAAGGCCCTATCTCAAAATAATAATAATTGATAATAATAAAGGAATGCTGTTAGATGTAATGGCACATTTAGGAAATTGAGGCAGGTGGATCGGGAATTTAAACCAGATACACAGACCCTTTCTAAAAACAAACCCAGAAAGGGTGGGGAATATGTTCTCTGTGCCCTGTTCTCTCTTTCCCAGATGAAGACATGGTGATGGATTAGAGCAACCAAGAACCAGAAGCTAGCCACATCGTGAACATGGAGCACAGTATGAAGAGCCCAGGTCACTGGTCCTGTAGAGCCATCAGAGCAGCCTCCGGTGGCACTGAGGGCTACGTTAGAGGACCATCTTTTTTCTTATTTAAATCTCTGATGTTAGGGCAGCTTATTGAATTAACGTTTCCTGAGGAGTTCTGAACAAGTGTCACAAATAGAAGTGAAGGCCCACCCTAGTTAGCACACTAGTGACAGGCCAAATAAATTATTTCACCCATTTGACTTGGCAAACCAGTGAATTTAGCTGGGAGTACTTAGAGCACGGGTACCTTAAGGGGTGCCGCCCCCCGACAGGTCAGGAAGGGGGGGAGCCTTCTGAGCATTCCCTGCCCTCCACAGGGGAGCTTTAATGGACCCAGTCTGAGTAAGCCCAGAGGTTCTAGTTTCACAATGGCAACAGCCAGAGGACAGTGCTTCCACAGCTACACCTGAATTCCAGCTAGTTCATCCCCAAGAATCCGGAAGCACTGCCATGATGAAACCTGAGGTGTATGACACTTCAGTGAAAACCCCAGCAGCGTGAACCACAAGCCAATGTCTCCCATAAGGCCACTGTAGCTATTGGTAAAACCATCATTTTCAGTACCGTAAACAGTATCGGTAACACTGTCCTGATGGAACACATAACTCTAAGACAGTTCTTCCAAAGAAAGATTGGCCTTTCAAGCTGGGCTTTGCTACCTTGTAGAATGTATGCTGTGTGGTTTGTTATTATCCCCAAAGCTTGCTTCCTGTTAGCAATGTCTGAAAACAATTATTCCTTATATTTCATCAATTTTCCTTTTTAAAGATTTGTTTTTATTTTATGTGTATGAATGTTTTGCCTGTGTGTGTACCATGTGCCAATGGGAGTCAGAAGGAGCTACTGGCTCACCTGAAACTACAGTCACAAATTGCTGCCAGCCACCAGGTGGGTGGGATTAAGCTCAGGCCTTCTGCAAGGACAGCCAGTGCTCTTAGCCATCTCTCCACTCATCCAGTTTTCTATTTGTGTGGGACACTGTGTGCAGAGCAGAAGTGAATCCGAAGAATTGTGAAGACATCTTTAGGTCACACTCCAGCTTCTGGCTGACACTTGAGAAGCCCAGTGCCAACTCATTCTTGATCTTCCATTTCTTGTTAGAACTATCTGAATGATACTGTGATTTGTTTCTTAGTTACAGAGCAGACATAAGTTGAATAGTAAATGATGTGGGGTGGGGGCACTGGACCAGGTTAGGAGCACTGACTGCCCTGGCAGAGGACATGGGTTCCTTCCCAGCACCCATATGGTAGATTACAATTAATTGCCCATAACTCCAGTCCCAGGGGACCAGAAGCCTTTCTCTGGCCTCTGTGAGCATTGAACATATGTAGTACATGGACAAAGCACATTTACAGGCAACATTCCCATACACGTAAAAATAAAGAAAAGAACATAATTTTGCTTGTGGTGGTTCACACCTTTCAACCCAGAACTTGGGAGACAAGAGCAGGCAGATCTCTGTGAGTTCAAGGCCTGCCTGGTCTACAGATCAAGTTCCAGGACAGCCAGGGCTACACAGAGAAACTGCCTAAAAACAACAAAACAAAAAGAACGGATCATGTCTTGAATGAGATGTTCTTCGTAAGTCTCTGGCATTTGGATACTTGGTTCCCAGTAGACTACTGTTTGAGGAGGAATGTGTGTATGTGTGTGGGGGGGGGGGAGGTCTTGCAGGAAGAAGTATGCTGCTCGGGGCTGGTTCTGAAGTTTCAAAAGACTCCAGCCATTTCGAGTCACTTCTCAGGGTTTCCAGTCTGGATGGAGATGCGAGCCCTCATCTACTGTCACAGTGCCATTTCTGCCTGCCTGCTACCATGCTCTCTCCAAGGTGGTGGTGAAGGGCTCCCTGTTTCTGGCATCAAACACCCAGAGTCACTAGAGCCTCACTGAGCCCTGAAAAGCCACACCCACTGCAAACAGCAAGCTTGCACTTCACTGGGAGACCACCAGCTTTGAACTACATGTATTTGGCATGGAGTAAAGGTTAAATTCAGGTTTCTAGGAACCATACTCCATAGCCTTGATACCAGTAATGGCTCTACTTCCCTGACTTAGCCTGACCATTACACTAAGTAAGCAGAAGAGAAATTGCACCTGAGTCTGGTGCAGGAAAGGTAGCTATTAGCAATGCTGGAAAGCATGTCTCCCAGAATCCTCTTACCTAGATTAGAGTTAATCAAAAGAGGAATCTGAAAATTTATTAGACAGCAGAAGCCAAGCTGTGACCACCACTCCAGCTGTAAGATAAGGAACATGTTCTCAAATTTTTCTGTTAATCCTTAGTCTTCACTTTGCCTCCAACTAGAGTTCCTAGCTCATCCCTGCTGACCCAGGCCATCATAAAATGCTGCTTGGCTCTAGCCCCACAAAGCTGACAGCCATACTGAAGTAACTGTTACTCACAAGACCGTCCATGACGTCCTTTCTCACATTCCCAATTAGCTTCTCTTGCTCACCTCTGTCAAGACTTTACGCAAAACCATTTTGTCTTCTTTATCTGATTAGGAAAATTAGAGAGCTGTCTTCATTCAATAAGATGCATTTAGTTCATCTGCCCCAGTCAGTATGAAAGAAATAGAGAAGTGTGGTCTCCTTCTGCAAGGAGCTTATCATTCATCTTGGAAGGGCTGGCAAGATGGCTCTATAAAGGTCCTTACCACCATGAGGACATGAGTTTGATTCCTGGGACCCAAATCATGTAAGGACAGAACCAAGTCTCATACATTCTCTGACCAACACATGCATGTCATGGTTTATGTACATGCACACACACACAGGCCCGCACTCACACATACACAAACACAAATAATTTTTCAATCTGAAAAGTACAGAGTAGTGCACTGAAGAAAAATGATAATCCCCAGTTGTATTTTTTATTTACATTTTTGTGTATGAGTGTTTTGACAGCGTGGGAACATGTGTACCACATGTGTGCATATTCTGTGGAGGTCAAAAGGCATGAGTCAGAGCCTTAGAACTGGAAGTACAGACAGGTGTAGGGTACTGGGACTCAACCCCGGATCCTCTGAAAAGGCAGGCAGTGCTCCTCACTGTTGAGCCATCTCTCCAGCCCTGATAACATCCGACTGTACAAAGAGCCCAGGGAACGCCTGCCACGTTCCCAGAGATTCTGGAAGCTTGGAGGGTAATGCTTTATGTTCAAGGGACTTGCTCATTCTGGCCACAACTTACAACTTTCACCCAGTTTTAACCCGAAAACAATATTAACCCAACTATGGCAATTTACAAACTTCTCACAAAAACTAGACAGTCCCCAGCCCCGCCCTCACATTTCTGCCCATCATTGTTTTCATGGAAGCAGAGAGAGAATGCAGACTGACCACTGCCCTAAGCTTAACATATCTAGCTAGACTTTCTAATTCTAGAGAACAAGCAACCCTGTAAATACTATTGTTTGGAAGTCACCTGTTTGTTCCTACTAATAGGTATAGATTAAGGATAAACTTAACTCTTTGTGCCCCAAAAGATTAAATAGCTACAAAGTCTAGTTTCTGCTTCAGATAAAGGGAATGGATAGCACTCTGTAGGGAATCCTCTGTGGGTGGTCTAACAGTGTCTCTCATGCCTTGGACTCTGACAGATAACGCTGGCCTTAGGCTCTGCACCAGATAACACAGTGATAAAGTGACTATCCAACAGCAGAGTGGGGAGAACATTCCGGACAGTGTGAGTCCAAAGCTGACATAACCCCCACATTCGTGGCTTCAACTGTAGCTTTTCATTTTTTATTTAATTGCAGCTGTGGGCTATGGGGCTGCTTCTGAGTGTCCACAGCAGCTAACTGTGGCCTCATGCGTGCTCTGGCAAGAACGTGATTCTGCCAGCTGAAGATAGTTTAATTCTGGGGACTCTAGAGAGAGCCCCACGAGAGGAGATGCAGCTGTTCCTCCTACTGCTTCCTGCTCCTGCTGTGTTGTCCAGTGGTCAAGAGAAAGAGACAAGACTTAGGGCTTGGGGATTTGCCCCAAGGAACTCAATGGCCCTTGTCAGCAGGAAGTGGTAAAAAGATCCCCTGCCCCACTAACCTTCTGTCTCTCCTACCTGCTGTTGGAAGTGATTGGGGTCAAAAGGGTGACAGATATAAGAACCCAAATAAAATATATTTTAAAAATATGCCAAGAGATATTTGTAGTTTTCTTTTTTAAAACTATTTTATTAGCTTATATTAACTGTACAAAGTATAGGTTTCACTGTAACTATGTGAAGAAGACTGTTCCTCTACCATATTTAGAATAGCCACACCTACTTCACCCCCCTTGTCCTCCTACCTTCTGTCCCCTTGGTCCCCTTCTTCCTCAATGATCCCTCTGCTTTTTGTTAAATCTAGATTCCACATGAGAAAAGACATGATATTTGTCAGAGTCTTCTACTTAACATGACGATTCCCCATTTCATCCATTCTCCCACAAGCAATGTGGGGTTTCTTCTTCTTGATTCTTCTTCATGATAGACATATATGAATAAATTCCACATCTGCCACAAACACACAGTTGAACAATAAAATATACATATTCCAAATATTATGAACATGTATAATGTATATTTCATGAATATATGTGAATGACATACATCAAGTTTCCCCTCATTTGTTGATGGACACTGGGCTGATTTTCCATTGACTATTGTGAACAGTGCTTCAACAGACACGGCTGTGCAGTTATCTCTGTGGTACCCTTAGATTTCCTTGGGTATGGATGCAGGAGTGGCATAGTTTGGTCCTCTAATAGTTGTTCTTTTTGTAAGGCACATTACCACTCACTAACACAGTGTGTGAGGTTCTTCTCCCTGCACTTACGCCAGCGCTGGCTTTTGTTTTCTTAATGACAGCCTTTTTGACTGAGATGAAATGAATCTCAATGTCTTTTGTTGTTGTTGTTGTTGTTGTTGGTTTGGTTTTCGTTTTGGTTTTTCAAGACAGTTTTTTTTCTGTATAGCTCTGGCTGTCATGGAACACCCTGTATAGACCACACTGGCCTCAAACTCGGGGATCCATCTGCCTCTTCCTCCTAAGTGCTGAGATTAAAGGCATACACCACCAACCACTGGTCAATGTCACTTTTTTCTATTTTTAACTTTTTATTCACTCATTGGGGTTGTTGTTTGTTTTTCCACTGAGGCTTTTTATTCCAACATGTGTTTTATATCTCTAGAAAAAGAATCCCAGAATTTTCCCACCTGTGTGTTTTTGTCTTGATTCTTTGTGGTCTGTGATACCAGCTGAGAATGTCAGTACGACATAATCAAACTGATAGGATAAGAGCAGATCATTCTGCCGTTTTCTCTAGAGCTTTGAGCTGCACATCAAACCTGAGGCTTATCACTGCACAGTTGTTCAATATGCCTGTGAGGTTCATAATTATCTTCCCAGCTCCCTTATCATCAATGATTTCAAATTTGCCAATGTAACCATGCTGCATCGTCACAATTACAAACCGCATGAAGACTTGGAATGTAGCCCAGTGAGGCCCTGGCCTTTGCCTTTCTTCTCAGCGTTATTGATGCTTTGGAGAGCATCAGCCAGAACATTCGTGTGCACCATGGATCTCATGCACCCGTGGTGCCTCAGTGTCCACTGACAACCTGAGGCAGGTAGCAGGTGATTCTAAATTGTGCCAACATGGCAAGTAAAACTAACGATTATACTTACCTTTGTGATTTCCTTAGGACTATTCAAAACCTTCTTCATGTGGCTTTATGCTGCAAACCTTTCAAGTAGAGTGATCTCATCTTCTGTGTGAGTATGTTGAAGGAGTGTCAGCTCTGCTGGCATGTGTTTTCTTTGGGGAGAGCTGAGAATGGAGACTGACAGAGAGGTAAAGAGAAAAGCCAGCTCCTTCCATGTTCCACTCTCCCTGATTTTTGTTTGTTTTGGTTTTTCAAGACAGGGTTTCTCTGTGTAGCCCTGGCAGTCCTGAAACTCACTCTGTAGACAAGGCTGGCTTCAAACTCACAGAGATCTGCTCACCTCTGCCTCCCAAATGCTGGGATTAAAGGCATGTGCCACCACCTGAATACTTTCACTGATTCTTAGTCTGTTCACTCCACTGGGGTTCTGAATGTGTTACTATGTATATCTGGGTGGTGCTCACTGGACCCCTGCATCAGCAATCAAATTATGTGTTTTCATGTATGTATGTATGATTTATATGTATGTGGGCACATTCATATATGTATGATTTGTATATATGTGGGCTAGTGGAGCATTTGTGGAGGTCAGAGGACAACGTGCAGGACTGATTGTTTTCTTATGGGTCCTAAGAATAGAATCCAGGTCATTGGGCTTGGCAGGAAGTGTCCTTACCCACTGAGGCGATTTACTGCCCAATAAATCAGTATTGCTTGACGTAACACGGAACAGGCGATATTAGATGATTTTGAGACTACATCACTCTCCCTTTGACTATATTCAGGGATTCATGAAAGGAATGCCTCTGCCCACAGGAGAAGTGGCCAGAGAAGAGGCCTTACCGCAGGACTTCCCTGACTTTACATGGGATGAGAACCCTCTATCATGAGAGACAGCTATCCCTTGGGTCACTCAAGGCCTGAAATAAGAGAAAAAAGGGAAAGACAGGGGAGAGAAATGGCTTGTTCCTCTCCTCGGATCCTTCCATTTAGTTCTTGACCTCGCATCAAATCTTTGCTCTCATGGAGCCAGGGGCAGTTGTGCATGGGTGCTGTTTAGCCAACCATCTCTCTGTGACCATCAGCACTCCAGCCTCTTCCAGGACATGTGAGCTATGCATAGGTTCTCTAAAATCAAAGAGCTTTTCTTCCAGATTTCCAATGCTCTGAGTCTTTCTCTCAGTTACTGGAGATAGGCCCAGGGACTCGTGTGTGCTGGACAAGCACTCCACCACTGGGCTATATCCCCAGCCCTTGACTCTGTCTTGACTCACTTCCCTCTTAAAGATGCATCAAAATACCCATGTCATGGAGGACTATACACCTATGAAAAGAAAGGAGAAAAACATCTTTTTAAACAATTGCAGAGTAATCACCAGGATACAATCATGACATAGAAAAGCATGTGCAGATTGCTACTATTTATCCAAAGCAGGAGAGATAAATGTATACATAGAGAGAGGTATTACAAACAATCAATGGCTACACTGGGTAGACAGCTCAATAGTCAAAACCCTCGCTACACAAATGTAAAGACTGTAGCTAGCATCCCCAGAATCCATGTAAATATCAGGTGAGCACAGCCCACCTGCCATCCCAACACTTGGGAGACAAAGTCAAGGGATTCCCTAAGCAATCTGGCTAGCTACACTAGCCAAATTTGCAAGCTCTAAGCTCAGCCTCAGTACACACACACACACACACACACACACACACACACACACACACATATATGGGAGAGTGACTGAGGAAGACACTTGACATTAACATCGGGCCTCTACGTGTACACATATACATGTGTACGCATGTATCTGCATACAAACATACACACATGCACATGCAAAAGAAACCCACAGAAAACAGTGAAAGAGTCTAAAGTCTTTGCCTCTGCTCTGTCTGCCAGCCAGCCTACTCATACCCAGAGAGCTGGCAAACCCAATACATTATGGGTAACATCTGGACCTCTTTCGGCAGTCATGGTTACCTTCCTATCAGTTTCTGAGTACCATGAAGATTACACACAAGACTCCAGATGCATTTTCTCTTGAGGATCACCAGCTGTCTGGGGTTGACCAGCTGTCTGGAGCCCAGCCAAGCTAAGTAAGGACTGCCCTTCTCTGTGGCTCTGTCCAGAGTGGTAGAACCTGACAACAGATATAAAACAATGTGAATCTGATGGCAAAGCCAAAGAGGATGTAACATTGTAGTCTCATGACAGAAGAGGGGCAACTCTATGGTACGTGTTTGCTTTTATCTATTTTTAATTGGAAATTATGACCAAGAAAGTATCCCCGGGCACAGATTTCGACGGAGCCAAACTTTATGAACTGCCACAACAGAAGACGCTGACTGTGTGCACAGAAGCTAATCCTGCTGGCACAGAGCACTCTAGGACCTCAAGCTTTCAAAGCAGAGCCTTTCCTATGGAGACACCATGAAATGTCAGGTTGAAAGCCACATGGTAAAGCTGCACTGTGGAAATGACTACATGTCATTGTTGTAGAGATGAACCTCTACTGGCCTGTATTCTGGTGGAAGAAAGTTTTGAGACAGCAGGGAGGAACAACCTCTGGATTTCCTTTGAGGCTGGACAACAGGGAAGACTTGAGGCCTTTCCAAAATGGCTTGGATCCCAGCTTGGCTGTGGCCACTTTGTGAACGGAATGCAACTGACAGGAGCCAAAAGGAAGCACTCCCCAGCCATCTGCAGTGGACACAGAACTCTGTCCCACTGTTCTGAGTACTGCTGTGTAATCAATCACATTCAGAACAAACAAGATAAAGTCCTTCGACTCTGGGGCAGATATGCAGGCTCTTGATGAAGTCATATTTTCCTTGGAAACCTATGACATTGCAATGGGTCAGACTTCCAGAGTCAGTATTTAATTCTCAAGTACATGGTGGAGTGACTGACTCTGGGAAGGATCGGCTGAACTCATATAGCATGACATACATCTTCTCAAGATTTTTCATCCTGGAAAAGTCACAAGGAACAATGAGAGCACCCTGAGGCAGCTCTATGTGTAATGTTATCTGTGCTGTTCCCATGTCCTTGACTGGAAAGTCCCATTCCTGGATCATTTTTCTTTCTGCTGTCTTTGCTACCAAGTGCACAATCCCCAAAATGGGACAGAAAACCATGCCAGACATAGATGTAGAAGGACTCTAGCTTGTTACCTAGAGATGCTCTGACCACTGAGAGAAGCCTTCAGTGATAGGGTGGCCCTAGTGAAACATTCCTGAGTTAGGATTTTACAAGAATTTGCCAAACCAGCAAAGAAATTTCAATTCGCTTCTTCCAAAAGGTTATCGGCCTCGAGTTTTAGACTGCCACCACCCAGGTGGGCCAAACGCTAGATGCCAACATGAATCAATGTCACTGATCTCTCTGAAATACTAAAAGTCAGCTGCCAATGTCTACACACACTCAGAGCAATAGAGTAAAAATATTTCTTCTTGTCATAAAGAAGCCAGGAATAGGAGGTGAGAGACGCAGTGAGGTGCCACTTCAGGCTTGTTTAAGTAAAAAAGCTAAAAATGTTTAAATATATTAAGGAAAGAAGCAAAGCTAGACACGATGGAGCACACCCTCAATCTTAACATTTGAGGAAACAGCCAAAAGATCAAACGCTCAAGACCTCTCTGGTTTCAAGCCAGCTTGAGCAACACACATTGAGACCCTGCCTATAAGAAAGAAAAGAAGGAAGAGAGGAAGGAAGAAGAAAGAAAGGGATGGAGAGAGGGACAGAGAGAGAAAAGAAAGTCAGAAAATTGAGAGTAAATGATTATCACTGGGGCAGAGAAGTAACAGATATGCTGTACATTCTAATAACCATCATGTAAATATTTTGAGATGAAATCTTCTGCATGGACTACAGAGACACATAACTGTGACCTGGATATCTTAAATAACTCTTACAGTGTGAACTTCAGCAATCACTATGTATCAGAAGCAAATCAAAACAAATTAAACAACTAAGTGACCTTAGTGACCACCTAATCATTAAACTCTGGTGCCTTTGCCCCAGAAGGTACTCAGTGTGACACAACTTGCTCCGGGTGTTCTAACCCTGACCACCACTCACTGTTAATGTTCTCTTTGTCTTCTAAGTATTGTCTCTCTCAGTTTCTGTGTCTCTGCCTCTGTCTTCCTCTCTGTCCTTCTGTGTGGTGTGTGTGTGTGTGTGTGTGTGTGTGTGCGCGCGCGCGCGTGCTGGCTACATAGCCCAGGCTTTCCTCACCATCCTGCTTCAGCCTCCAAGTACTAGGGCAGATAGACAGCACCATTGTTTTGTTTTTAGTATTTAGTACTACATTTTTATCTATTTATTTGTGATTTTTGTATGTGTGGAATCCAGGCTCAAACCAGAGGCCTTGTTCGTTTTCCATAAATGTCCTCCCATTGCGCTGCAACTCCAGCTCATAGTTTCACTCTGGTTTTGGTCTTATTTTGTTTTCTTTTTGAGACAGAATCTCACTAAGTTATATAGTGTGAAATGGCCTGGAAGAACTTACTATGTTCACCAGGCTGGCCTCAAACCCATAGAGATCTGCCTATCTCTCTCCCTCCCGAGTGCTGGGACTAAAGACATGTGCCCCATGCCCAGCTACACTGCCATCTTCATTTCCTCTTTCTAATCTGCTGCCCACCCGTACCAGTGTGGCTGTACACAACTCTGCAGCTCCTTTCAGACAGTCACATTGATATGTGGTTATAGTAAAATAAGGTAAATGTGTTTCTTTACTAGATCTAGTTATGGACCAGGAGCTGGTGGAACACACCTTTAGTCCCAGCACTCAGGGAGGCAGAGGCAGGCTAATCTCTGAGTTCGAGGCCAGCCTGGTCTACAGACTGAGTTTTAGGACAGCCAGGGCTACATAGAGAAACCCTGTCTCGAAAAACAAAAACAAACAAACAGATATAGTCATGGAGATTAGAAGGCATCTCACTTCAGAAGAATTCAGTATAACAGCAGAGCTCAGAGTGCTTGCCTGGCATGTGTGAGGTTCTAAGTAAGGATTTCAGCACTGCAACAGCCGATCAGCTTCTTTGGTGTATTATTTGTGCGTCTCCTGCAATCCTGCCCAGTCCTCCAAACCTAACTCATACTTTATTTCTGTGTGGCATCCTCGTAGCTCTCTCTAATTAGTAGTCTTTCTTCTTCATTTGGAAAGGCAAGAGCACCCTTATGGCATGTGCTGCATTATGGTAATACATGTCTGGCTGTATGCTTCCACTATGGGACATTAGCTTTTTGAAAACAGTAAATCTGGGAATGTCTCAAACTAAGAAGGAGAAAAAAAGAAGACCAAGGTAGACAGAGAGGAAAGAACATAGTTGAAATCAAAGGTGAAGTCAACAAATTCGCATCCCCAAGGGTGAAATACAAGACAGCAGAGGCAAGCAGAAACACAACAGAAAAGACAGCAACTTACAAGACTGGAGAGTCATGCAACTCAAGGTCTCTAAGGCAGCGATTTGCAAATTACTGATAACAGATACAAGCTGTACTGATAGAGCAAAATCCACAGTTACTGGTTAGCACAAGGTCACCTTTAGAGGCTTCTGTAAAACACAGGCTAGGGCCAGCAAGATGGCTCGGAGGTAAAGGTGTTGGCTGCTCAACCCCTAGAACCCACAATGTAAGAAGAGAGACTTCTACAAGTTGTCCTCTGACCTCCACACACTTTCTGGGGCACACACACACACAGTAAATGAAATAAAAGAATCCCTTTAACTGTATTGTTGACGGTTATATGAAGGAAGGGGTGAGGGGCCATTAAGGACTGGGTATACAGCTCAGTAGCAGAGCACTTGCAAGGCCCCAGATTCAATCCCCAGTACTGCAAAATAAATAAATTTTTAAAAAGATACTGAAAATTGGTGAAAATACCTGGGATAGTACAGAGTATAGCAACAAGAGTAAAACTGTGCAAACACGACTACACAGATTTCAAATATTCTGCATATCAAAGCAGAAGGAAAGGACAGAGCAGGGGGAAGAAACTCTCAATCATGACTGACTGTCAACTTGGCAGGATATGGAGCCATGAGCATGTCTGTGGGGAGTTTCTCATCCTAACTGACCTAGTCAGTGAATAAGAAGGAAGAGGGGGCGGCACACAGAGCTCAAGCTGTCTGTGCTTTCTGAACGCATATGCAGATGTGCTGTGCTGACCACCTCGCTCTCCTGCTGTCCTGCTCCCCTTGAACAGAATACACCTTTCCACCTTTGAGCTGATCTTTCTCAGGCATCTTAGTTACTACAATACACCAATCAAATATCTGCTAAAGTGCTAATACTGAGAACATATTTTTAAATATTTACAACTCAAAAACAAATGCAGGCAAAAACTCTGAACAGACATTTCAGCAAAAACTATACAGAATGCACAGGAAATGTGCTCTTCGGGTCCTGTTTGTTAGTAACTCGGATCAGGTAGGGACTGCATGGCCGCAGTGTCTGCCTCCCTTTAGTTCCATCCCAAGCAAACAGACAAAAACACTATTTCGTGTTCATTAAGACGGAGAAGGGCATAATAGTAAGATTTGTAGGACATTTTTCTGAACAAAAATGTCTTCATTTATCAGGGTTGGGCCTGGTGGCACACGCCTTCAATACCAGCACGGTCAACCTCAGTTCAGTCAGCCGAACCCACATGATGAAGGGAGAAAATACACCTGTAACAGTTGCCCTCTGGGGGCTGGAGAGATGGCTCAGAGGTTAAGAGCAATGGATGCTCTTTCAAAGGTCCTGAGTTCGATTCCCAGCAACCACATGGTGGCTCACAACCATCTATAAGGATATCTGGTGCATAATGAGATCTTATGTATATATAATAAATACTTAAATCTTAAAAAAATAAAATAAAAAAAGAGTCGTCCTCTGATTGTGTAGTCGCCCGCAACTACCAATAGTAACCGCCTGCACAAGGGGCTGGGAATTAAAAGAGACAGAGAACACAAAGAAGTGACACCAAGACAGTATTCTGATCAAGGTGCCATCTTTATTACAGAGTAAACCACTTATATAGGTTTCCAAGTAAACATATCCAAGCAAAACAGGAAAATTAACCAAGCAAAACAGGAGGTTTAACTGAGCAAAACAGGAGGTTTAACTGAGCAAAACAGGAGGTGTCTGCTGAAAACAACAAGAATAGCAAGTCAGCATGACTTGCACGCAGGTGACCATTTCAGGTCTTATGGAATGGCTACCTCATGATTGACACACATAAAGTAAAAAAAAAACTTCAAAGTCCACTCGGAAGGGACCTATAGTGGGTTAACCCTTTCACTGCCACCCTTTGTCCCCTGGGGCTGCCACCCTTCCTCCTGGAACCTCACTGACTGTCCTTTCTCACTTGGTCCTGCTAGCATGCCGAGGGACAGGTCTTGAACTGGCCCAGCCATGCTGGGCTTGCAGGTACTGAGAACGACTCTTCTGGAACCTGCAGTCCCTTAGTCTGGAAGAACACCTCTTCCGGGGGCCTCTCCCTGTCCCACTACCAGGAATTCAGTTCTCTGCCAGCCTCTGTTTGCCTAGCCTGGCTAACCCCGTGGCTGGCCCCTAACAGCTCTCCTTTACATCCTTTTTCTGAGAAACACTCACTGTCTGATAAATTGAGGGGCAGGTCTGTTTCCTACCAGCCAAGCACAGTCCTCTTCTAGACTCTAAGCAGAGAGAACTGAGCACATCCGTTCTCCTCCGATCTCCTGAAAAGGGATCATGGAACAGTAAGTTGTGAGCAGATGAATCCAAGGTTTGCACCTGGAGCTTTTGGTTTGAAATGAGAGGAAAATCACATTCAGACTTCTCTTCTCCAGAAAGCAGGGCTCAACCGACTATCTCCACAGTCTTGCAAATGGCTGGGGCAATGGCTCAGGGGTAAACAGCTGCTGCACAACATGAAGATGTCCCCAGCACTGATGAAAAGAACGAATGTGGTCCTGTACACACCTGTCACCCCAGAACAGCGGGCGTGGAGACACGAGGATTGCAGAACTTTCTGGCTGCCAGTCTAACTCGAGGTTCAGTGAGAGACCCTATCCCAACCGAACAAGGTGGAGTCCTCCTCTAATACACACACACAGAGGAGAAGGAAAGAAGGACAAGAGAAAGAAACAAAGCAACAAAGGGAAGAAAAAGGAAGGTTGTTGGGGAAGGAAAAGAAAATCTTTGTAAAAGCTTTTCATCCTTCAGTGGGCAAAATACATGTCTTGGTCAAATTATCTAAATTAATATCACCAATGTGAGGCAGACAGATAGTTTGGATTGAGTACTAAGCCAAGAATACCTCATATTTACCATTTTGATTAAAGGCCTGCAATCTAAATAAAATCTTGAGAGAACATCAGACAAATTGAAAATGAAATCATTCTCTTTTTTAAAATATCATCTTTCTTCAAAAACACGCCTGCTGCAGAGGTCACGACCCGGGCTGAGGAACTTTCCCATGGGAAAGGCGCGGGAGAAAGCTGAAGTGCAATGTGGCAGCACACTGCAGCCTCTAGTGGAGGAAAACTCAGATGCTGTGAAAGACACAAGGAGGTGACAGAATGGAACGAATTGCAGATCTTTTTAAAAACACTGTTTCAGTGTTAGATTCCTAACACTGGAACTGTAGAAAAACCAAGAAAGAAAACGTTTCTAGGGGCTGGAAAGATGGCCCGGAGGCCAGAGCCCTTGCTGATCAGCCACTGACAGGAACTCAGTCACACGGGTGACTTACGACCACAGTAGCTCCAGGTGCAGGCCTTCCAAAGTGGTCTTCCTGCCTGAGCACAGGAATATATCATGCACAAAAATACAAGTACAAATAACATAAACACATTTTTATAGTGTTTTGTCTAAACAAGAAAAGTCGATGTTTCTCTTCTGAATCTCCAAGAATATGAATGATTTGTATCCTTGATAAAGGAAAAGGGACTAAGTATCAAATATCTAATTTTTTAAAAAGATCTATTTTATTTTATGTATTCAAGCATGTTGTCTACAAGTAAATATGTGTGCCGTGTGTGAGCCCTGTATTGGTGGTGGTCAGGAGAGGGGGTTGGGTGTCCTGAGGCTGGGTGGCTGAGAGCCATGTGTGGGCTGGAAACTGAACAGCCCTGAACAGCAAGTCCTCTTAGCCTCAATGCCTGATTTGGGAGCACGTCTTTTAAATCATGTGTTTGCTCTTAAGGGGCTTTGTTCGGTTTTGTTTTTTTCTTTGTGTAGTTCTGGCTGTCTGGAACTCCCTCTGCAGACTAGGCTGGCCTCAAACTCAGAGATCTGCCTGTCTCTGCCTCCCAAGTGCTGGGATTAAATGCATGCACCACCACTGTCTGGCTTGTTTTTGTTTTTGAAAACAGAGTCCTACACTGTGGCCCACTCGGTTCAGATTGGTCTCAAATTCAAACAAATCTTCTGCCTTAAACTGGCAAGCACTATGATTACAGATGTTAGTTGCCAGTATATTTTAATCATTTTAATGTGAAAAAACAAATAAACAGAAAAGAAAAAAAAAGCAGCACACAAAAAAGGGAACTTTCTTTTCTTTGATTTGTTTTGCTAAGAATTAAACACAGGACACGAGCGAGAACCCTTACATTTAATTTTTTACTTAACTTTTTGTTTGTTTGTTGGTTGGTTTTGTTTGTTTATTTATCTGAGACAGAGTTTCTCTGTGTAGGTCTGGCTGTCTGGAACTCACTCTGCAGACTAGGCTGGCCTCAAACTCAGAGATCTGCCTGCCTCTGCCTCCCGAGTGCTGGGGTAACAGGCGCACACCACTCCCAAGCTGACTTAACTTTTTTAACTAATACACTTTTGGTATTCTTTTATCAGCTACATACAGGCCACTGTTAGTTACTGCTACACGTAGAACAATGCATGTCTACTTGCTTACCTGCTTTACCACTCATATTCATTTGTGTTCTTCTGTGCCTTTGTACTGACATTCTTGTATTTGTTAATGAACATGTGTAAAAGCTTCCTGTGGCACACCTTCCTAGGATTTGTGAGATGGCTCTCGGGGCCAGAGATACAGCTCAGTGACAGACTGCTGGAAAAGGCCAAACGCCCAACACTGAGAAAACCAAGGGTGTGGTGGAAAGTACCAGGTTATCCAAAGACACCTAGCAGACCCTATCTCAAAGCTGCCACCACCAAAAACTTAATAACTGAGTCCTGATTCTTAATTTGTAATCAGAACATTCACCTGAAGAACCTGCCACCATGGGACAAAAACAACTCCACGAAGGAAATAGGTAATGCTCTAAATTCCCACTGAATTTTTGACTGTCTCTTAATAGTATATGATATCAAGTGAAAACGGTGGAAAATAAAAGGCTTTCTACAGATTTTCTAAAGATTCACTGTATGAAGTGAGCCAGCAGCTGCTGGGTTTGTCTGTATGCTGGATCGCACACAGAAAGTCAGACTTGGAGTAACTTGATTTTGGTAGACAAAATTGTTGCCTTGGCTCTCAACAGGAAAGACAGCATCTGCAAATTCAAAAATACAAAGCAAGCACGTGATAGACGAGCTATCCAGTGACAATTTGGATTTGAAGGGAAAGAATTAGGGTCCACCAATTAAGAATAGCCTTATGAAGCAAAACAAGTCTTTCAAAAGCCCCTCTCCGAAATCATGAAATTCGCAGGCAAATGGTGGGACCTGGAAACGATCATCCTGAGTGAGGTATCCCAAAAGCAGAAAGAAACATATGGTATTTACTCACTTATATAGACCTATAGGATAGGAAGGTCAAGCTGAAATCTACACAGCTAGGGAGGATATATAGGAAAGAGGACCCAGGTGGGTATGCTCAATGCTCGTTTGGATGAACAAATGGAATGGACATTGAGTGGAGGAGAAAACAAGCAACAGGACAGGAGCATGCCAAGGAGGACCTCTGGGGGGGTCAATGTAGCGATGTAGCAGAGCAGATATTAAGACTCTCGATCAAGCCTTTGGCAGAGGGCGAGAAGTAATGATAGAAATGGGGGAGGTTGGTGAGACTTGGGGAGAACAAGAGCTCTACATAGACCAAACTGAGCAGGGCACATGTATGAGACGGTTTCTACAATCAAGGACCATGAGTGGATGTGGCCTGGAACCCCTGCTCAGGGGCCCATGATAGCTCGGTGTCGGACTGAAGACCCTAGTGAGGGAAACAGGGACTGTTTCAGTCATGAACTTGATGGCTGACTCTTTGACCCTCCCCCATATATGCCGGGGAGTGACAGACTGGCTAGATCCCAGGGGAGGACATTGCAGCCAGCCCTGAGGAGACAGGATGAGCTGGGGTTGGATGGAAGGGGAGGAGGTCCTCCCCTGTTGGTGGACTTGGAGGGGGCGGGGAAGAGGGAGATGAGGGAGGGAGAGGGAGGGTGGGAGGGAAGGAAGGAGGGGGGCTATGCCTGGGATGCAAAGTACCTAACCTGTGATTGATATAAAAACAAATTTTAAAAAAATAAAATAAAATGTAATTAATAAAAAATTTAAATAAAAAAAGAAAAAGAAAGCCCCTCTCCATGTGTTATCTTGACACTCAGACCTTCTCTTCTGTTCCTATTTTAAAGGCCTGAGAGCAGTGCTAAGCCTGCAGGGACAAACACTCACAGTGTGGTCCCTTCGGTACTGGTTCTCACAGTCTGGGTCCTTCTGCTTGTCACATGGCTACATGATATTCCCTCGTCATGGGCCTAGCTGTTTGATCTGGGATTCCAGCTGACGATGTTCCAGAAGCTTCGCAGCTCTCTAAACACCCTGAGCATACAGTGAAGCAGCTCAGATGTCCAAGTGCTTCCATCAACAGCCACTTCAAAAGTCATAATAACTTACAGGTGTGAGCATGGAAATGCCCTCTGCACTCCTCTGCCCCTTCCTGAACTCTGCTCCCTCTCTCCGGACCATTTTCTTAAACACTGAATTCTTAACTTGGCTTGGCATTTCTCCATTTTCTCCTCCTTGGCTTTGGGGCTCGTGAGATGACATTCCAAAGTCTTGCTGGAAATGCAGCAGCAGATTAAGATGCTTCAGTATGTCAACTCTTTGATTTTCTTAAATCCTTATGTTATTTATTAGTTTACTCAAAGTAGAGAAAACAATTTAAATCCTCAAGAAGACAGCTATTCAGGAATTAAAAAGACAGGTGGGTAGTAAAACTCTTGCCTTGCTCCAATCCTGGGAAATTGCTAATGGACTATCACATCTGCTAGGTTCCCATCACTGCTGAGGACAGCCTCCCCCTTTACTGCTGTCTCCAGAAGAGCAATGAATGAGTGTGAAAGCAGCTTAATCCAACACCTGCATTAAGATTTCTCAAAGTGACACTGTGACCTTTTAGTGAGCCAGTGTGTTGCAGAGGGCCAGGAGCTGAACCCCCACCATCTGAGCAGGAACAGTAGCTGTGTCCTTCATTCTTGTACTGTGCCAACCAAAGTGGGAAACCTACCTCAGCGGTGAGGGGTCTGAGCGGCCACGCTCCCTGTAGGCTCCCACTGCTGCAGAGATGGAACAGCTTGATGGAGGGAGTGAGCTCTGAGAGGTCCTAGCTTCCCCTCACTTCTGGTTCACTCTGTTTTGCGTTGGTAATTGAAGACGAAATCTCTCCATTTCCTGCCAAGCCTTCCTCTCTGCTATAGACTCTACTGCTCCAGAACTCAAAGGCAAAATAAGCTCTCCCTCACGCTGGCTTCATAGCCATCTTTATCACAGTCACAGAAAGAAACTGGTACAGTTTGAAAATCACAAATCTACATAGAAAGCTCTTCTGACCTTGAACCTAGAAAAGTAGAAAATACAGGAGATGTAATTAAGCGTGTGTTTAATCGAGAAATACAGGGCTGTCTGCATAATACTAAAGTTCCACTAAATAGTCCAAAACACAAAGAAGACTGGCAGTGGCGGTCATGCCTGTGATCCAGCACTCGGGAGGCAGGGGCAAGCGGATCTCTGTGAGCTCGAAGCCAGCCTGGTCTACAGAGCGAGTCCAGAACAGCCACGGCTACACAGAGAAACCCTGTCTCAAAACAAAAAGCAAAAAATACAAACAAAACAAAACAAAAATTACAAAGAGGAAAATGTCCTTTTATGTAAAACTCAAGTCATACAAGATAAACAAATTAATTTTCCCATGGAATAATTTTAAGCAATGACCTTGAATATATTTCCAGGTAAAGAATTTCTTTCTTTCTGCATGTAAGTACTTTCTATATTGTTCTATCACTTGATTTCTTTCTAAATGTTCTGTTTTTATAATTTGTTTATTTCTATTTTATGTGAATTGGTGTTTTGACTGAACATATAGCTATATGAGGGTGTTGGATCCCCTGGATTAAGGGTTACAGACACTTGTGAGTGCTCAGGATTGAACTCAGGTCCTTTGGAAGAGCAGCCAGTACTCTTACCTGTTGAGCCGTCTCTCCAGCCCCTGAAAGTTCTTGATATTTTAGGAATCTTCATTCCTTGTAATTTGAGTTTCATGTATTCTTCCTACATAATCACTTGCCTCTAATATTACTTGTGGTATTTACTGTCATGGGAAAGTTTTTATTGGTTTTCCCTTAAATTTTAAGTATTTTTCATCCTATAGGTTTTACATGTTTCAAAGATGACTTTTTAATGTGGCTTGTTTGAACATACCAATAATTCAATTTGCTTAGTTGCTAATCTCAAGCAGCATCTTCAAGGCCAAGTGCACCAAGGATTTTATTGTTGTTGTTACATCTTTGCTGCATGTAAAGGTGAATCAAACAGAGGGAAGAAATCCAACACCAGAAATATACAAAAAATGACACAGGAAAAATTTTAGAAATTAAAACAATTTTTTAAATGTAATTAAAGTTGAATTGTATTCATTTTCTTAAAATGGATCAAAATAATCTATTGAGTTGATGAAAAGATCATCATAAAATACTGCTGCAAGAGTAATTTTTTTTTACTCCAACTATGTATGCGGTGTGTGTGTGCCTGCACATGTGTGCACACACATGGATGTATGTGCAAATGGAAGCCAGAGTCATCCTCAGGTGTGGTCCTCGGGAAGTTCATTTTCTAAGACAGGGTCCTTCCCTGACACGCTGGGCCTTCGGATTGGCTGGCTTGGCTGGCCAACAGGCCTCACGGGGATCCACCTTCACCACTACCCCAGTGCTGACAGGAACCATGAGCAACACCACTGGGCTGAGTGGTGCACACCTCTAACCCCAGCACTCAGGAGGCAGAGGGATCCCTGAGTTCCAGCTGAGGCTGGTCTGGTCTACAGAGTAAGTTCTAGGAGAGCCCGGATGACACAGAGAAACCCTGTCTTGAAAAAAACAACCAACCAAACAACAACAAACGTGTGCTACCACAAATGTGATTTTTGCGCCTGAACTGGGGACTAGCTGTAGGTCTTTAGATTTTCATATCAAGCGCTTTACTGGCTAAGGTATCTTGCAGTTCTGAAAAATGTAGTCTTTATTCTGAACACAGCTCACTCAGCATCAGGGATTTTATCTTAAGAAGCACAAACTGTTGTGGCATTTAACTAGTGGTGAGTATATGCTATCATTTAAGTAATTCCATGTATCTTTGAAAATTCCAAACAATTACACCAATGTAGGTTCCCACCAACACTAAGGACTTCTGTCTCCTCCGCATTCTCTAGTAAATCAAGCCATCAAATTTTCACCAGTCCAATGGGTAGGAAATCGTGTTTCTTGGTGCTAGAGAATTGGCTCAGTGGCTAATAGCACTTACTGCAAGAGATCCAAATTCAGTTACTAGCACCCACATCAAGTGGCTCCCAAACACCTAGAACTCCATTCTAGAGATCTGAATAGCCTCTGGCCTCCACAGGTATCAGGCACACACACAGTTTACATAAATACATACAGGCAAGAAACCCATACACATACAAAATTAAGATAAATCGAATTGTAAAAAGACAAGAATGAGGGCTAACGAGACAGCTCAGAACGTAAACACATGCTGTCATGACCAGGATCCATGTGGCAGGATGAGAACCAACTCCTCAAGCATCCCTATACTCAATCCCAGCATTTTGGATGCAGGGGCATGAGAATCTCTGCAATTCAAGGCCGGCCTGGTCTACATTGCGAGTTTCGGGGCAAACCAGGGCTGCTTGGCGAAAGAAACAAGTTAAAAGCTAATTGGACTTAGACTCCAGGACACAGTTGAGATGTGTCACAGTCCCACCGATGAGGCGGGACTTTTCAGTGTTGTAGCTCTCTTGAGGCCCCTTGTGCTCCTGTAATTAGCTCCTCACCCGTGCCTGGGAAGCAAGGCTAGTAAACTCACTGGTCTCATCAAGCTGGACTTGAGCCTTTCAAACCAGGGCTCTCCATAAGCACCTATGGCTAAAAGAGAGGTCAGGGCAATGCTCACTGCCGAGAGCCTGCCGGGCACAGGAAACCAACTCAACAGTCCCCAATAAGACAGCAGGATGCACAGGGGAATGACTGTGGGTTACAGAATGCTAGCTAAAATAGTACCTCCCATCCTGACGGCTACACCCCACATCACTCTTTCAAGGAAACAATTGGCAGAATATGGTGGCACAGCCTTTAGTCCACAGTGCTCAAGGGGCAAAAACAGGCAGATATTTATGAGTTTGAGGCCAGGCTGCTCTACATATTGAGTCCCAGGCCAGCCAACACTACTCAGAAAGACCCTATCTCAAAATACCAAAAAATAAATAAAAAGAAAAAAGAATGGAAGGAAGAAAACAAGCGATGGAATCTTTTCAGGCTGTGTTGGATCTTGCTAGCATTTTTGTTTAGTGTCCTTTTTGTTGTTGATATCTTAGCTCAGTTGGTACTTGCTTGGAATGGACAGCATTGGATCTACACAGGCTGTAAGAAAGGTTTCACTAAATGGGTGTTCTCATGCCAGCCTGAGTCCCTTGCAGACTGGAGAACAGTTAAAAAAAACAGGAGCTATTTCAGTGAGAGGTTTTTTTGTTGTTTGCTTGCTTGCTTGTTTTCTTTTTCTGGTTTTTTTTTTTTTTTTTTTTTTGCATTCTAGATAGGTTGGGATAGGCACTCCCACAAGCCATAGGCTAATCTTAGGGCCAGCAGTGGACAACCTTCCTAGGAGTTATTGTTGGCCAGGGAAGCCCCACGCAAAGGTTATCAGCCTTACTGTTGGTTTAAATCTAGATAAGAATCACTTTCTGCCAGGCACAGTGGTGCATGCCTTAAATCCCAACACTTCCTAGAGATGAGGGACAGGAGGTTTAGGGTACCCTCACCTGAGATTCTAGCTATTGTTGCTCTGCCTTCTCCCCAGCTGCATGTGAGCTAGAAAGATGCTACAGTGTAGAGTATATAAATAGTGTATATATGTATATAAAGTGAAAAGGCAGGAGCTGGAGGATGGCTCAGCAGTTGAGAGCACTGGCTGCTCTTCCAGAGGACCTGGGTTCAATTCCCAGCACCACAACTGTCTGTAACTATAGTTCCAGGGGATCCAACACCCTCACACAGACATGCATGCAGGGAAAACACCAATGCACATAAAATAAAAATAAAATCCTGATTTTAAAAAAAGAATATATTGCATGAAAAGAAAAATGAAAGAGCAATTAAAAGTGGAACTCCTTGATGAAGTTTCCATAGGGTTGCCAACTGTCTTGGTGTTCTGTTACTGTGAAGAGATGTCAAGATGAAGGCCTCGCTTATAGAAGAAGCAATAACTGGGGGCTTGCTTACAGTTTCAGAGGGTTTAGTTCATTATCATCATGATGGGAAGTAGGCAGACAGTGCTGAAGTAGCAGGTAGGTGTTTTATACAATCATTGTAGGCAGCAGGCAGAGAGAGAGAGAAAGGGAGGAAGAGAGAGAGAGAAAGGAGACACAGAGACAGACAGGCAAGCAGAACAGACAGGGCCTGGCAGGGCTCTTGACACCCCCAAGCCCACCCCCAGTGACACACTGCCTCCAATAAGGCCACATCTCTTAATCC
This sequence comes from Pachyuromys duprasi, assembly GCA_028658305.1. NCBI lineage: Eukaryota > Metazoa > Chordata > Mammalia > Rodentia > Muridae > Pachyuromys > Pachyuromys duprasi. Next base: position 62,463,423 of record CM053745.1, on the reverse strand, counting down.
TTCCCATAGAGATCACCAAGTGGGGGCTAGCTGTCATTGGAGCCACCACACCATCACAGCCTGGGAGAAAAGCTTCCAGGCCATTCTCCAAGCCCACCTCAGTTTAGGATGCTGGGATTACAGATGTGCTTTGCCCATGCAGTCTAAGTCATTTCCGTAATCGGAGCCCATAGATACCTAAACAAATCTGTAAGGATAAGAAGACAATCACCTCGACCATGTTTACCTAAAAGACTCAAAAGCCTCCTCAGACTATCTTAAGCAAAGAGCCGCTCGAGTACCTTAATCTAGAAACAAAGACTCTTGATGCTGGCAGAGGAGTGACGCAAACACACACTGACTATAGGAATTCTCTGTAGCTCAAACCACTTTAAATTCAGATCTGGGCCAAGAAGAAAGCACATTTTAAGTTAAAAAAATATTTTCATATACAAACTAGTGACAGAGTACAGCACACACCATCTTGGAATCTTCTGAAAGATAAACACCAATGAGCCCTGCAAAGCCTTGGCGTCTTCCTAACCAACACAGCCATAGCCAGCTGGATTCAGAAAGCAGCCACACAGAAGAGATGTCTGACAGTGAGGGCAATGTTCCTTTACACTATCAGTAGTACACACAGACAGGCAAGATAGGGCAGAAGGAAGTAAATAGTTGAAGAAAATCAGGGTGTGGTAGCACACAGCTGTGACTTTTTAACTCCTGTAAGGAAGGCAAAAGGATCAGGAATCCAAGGACAGCGAGTTCCGGGCCAGCCTTGACTGAGTGTAAGCCTATCTCAAAATTAGAATTAAGAGCCAGAAGTAAGATTTTAAAATGTAAGCCTGGTATTTGCTATTGAAAATACAAATATCTATTTTATGCCCTAAAGATGTTTTGAGTTTTACCAGTGTCAGGGAAGTTATGGTAAGAGACACAGCAAGAGAACACTGGTAACACACAGAGAACAAGAATTGGGACCAATTTAACAACCTGGTCAAGGTATGAGAGAGAGACCAAAGTTTTAAATTGAGACTTTTGAAAAATGACTACTTAGAAAAGTGAGTTGCTTCTCAAATTGGTAGCCACATTTTGCTAATGTTAAATTGAAGATAATTATGCTCATTCCGTGATGTTTTAAAATCAACACTTAGACTCTATGAGAGCATTCAGTTATTTTTAATAGCTGAAAATTTCTATATTTCCCTTTGCTGTAGGCATTTTAAAACAGAAATAGAACACAGAGAGAACTCTTTTTCAAAATGACAGCCAATATTGAAAAATGTCACACAGAACCAAAGCTTTCCTTTCTTTAAGAGAAAGGAGAAAATCCTACTAAAGTTTACTCTACTTTCTATACAATACATCCTTTCAGTTTAAGATAATGCTTTGTCCTTATCTTTAGTTCTCAAAATGCCAGGAAAACATTTTTAAAAGCTTTTCTAGGAAAGAGTAGCACAGAAATTTCAGTGGTTTGGTGGTGGGGATCCACAGTCCTTCCTACTGTCTTCTGGGTCTTCATCCTTCCTGTCTTCCAGCAGAGCAGCGTTCATCCTCACCGTGCAAAGGAGGAAAGGGTGGGGCAGTGTCGCCAGCAACAAATATCTGAAGGGAAAAGGACGTAAAGAAGAAACACAATCCCAAATTTCTGAGTATGGAGCTGTATTAACACTGGATCTTCCTTTATGGACGGGATAAAGGCTCCTCTGAGGCATTTCTAATTAGGGATGACTGCATGGATCCAAAGGAAAGGGAAGAACTCGGTAAGGTGCCGGGATCTCTGGCTGACGGCTCCTTCTGCAGCGCACAGCCGGCGGAGGTGTGCTAACGAAGGAGTTCTCCGGTGTCGTTCAACTTCCTCCTCCTCTCTATGAATTCCTGTTATTTTTAAAACACTTGACACATGTTTAAACACTCACATAGCTCCTGGGCTTCAGGAAACCGTGTATGTTCAGCTGAGGGGAGAAGCGTGTAATGAGGACGTTAACAAGGGCTGATATTTTTTTACAACATTCTTTAAAACTGAAAAACCTCTTTAAACACCGGGAACAGCTTAAATAATTCACTCTGAGCCCGAGGGTTCTAGGGGGACAGTCCCCATCCCTGGTCGGCTTCTGGCAGTGTTCTCCTGGATTTCAACCATAACAGTAGGCCCAAGGAGCCCACGCAAAGCCGGACCCTCGGCTCCACCCGTGCCTGGACTTCTGCGCTTCCAGGCGCGTCCCGGAGGGCTTTGTGTGGCCTGCCCGGGCCCCACTGGCTGCCAGGGCGACAGGAGTGCCACCCTTCAGGCCTGTGAGGGCCTCCCTGGCCTGGAGCCGCGCAGGGAGCCCGGCGGGCGAAGCCTGGCCCCCGGCCCAGCCTTGGCCGCTGTTGTTGGGGAGTCGCGGAGAGTTGCGTGCCCCGGCTCCCTCCCTTCCCCGGGGTCCGGCTGGAAGCACGCGGGAGGACGAGGCGGGGGTGTGCAGTGCCCGCCAGACAGGCAGGCCAAGGACCCCGGCGCGGGGAGGCCTGCCCTCCCGCCTCCTGCCTCTGCCACGCCCGGGTGCGGGGACCAGAGCCTCCGGGTCCCCGAGTGCCCTCAGCCCCGCCAAGGACCGCGTCGGCGCCGCTGTCCCTGCCGGGCTCCCGAGGAGGGGAGGGGCCGGCCTGCTGAGCTGAAAGCTCCCTAGAGCCGTCGGTTCTGCGCGGGGAGCAGTCGGGTGCAGGCTCCCAGCCGCGGACCAGAAGAATTGTTCTTGCTCGCACCGTCCCGCGCCCAGGGGCGCACGTGCGCGCAAGCGAACGAGCACACACTCACACACACACACACACACACACACACACACACACACACGCCGCTCTAGCTGCCCAACCTTAGTATTCTGAGCGTGTAGTTTTCAACAACTTGCTTGACACAATAACAAAGACATTTAAATGCCAGGACGCAGACTTCACTTTTTAACCTGCTGAGAGGAGCGACTTTCAAAGCTTCCCCACCGCGAATAAACTGACAAAAAATATGGGGTGCACTTATAAATTAAACACCTTACCCTCAAAGCAACGTTTGTTAATCAGGCTTCTAAAGGAATAACCATGTCTGTCTTTCTTTTCACCCAAATAATGCCCCAAGAAGGAACCCCTCACACGGGAGAGCTGGGGAAATGAATTATACCCATAGCTAGTAAAACTCGTCTTAAATGAATGGAACACCACTTGAACTTGAGTTTCCATTGTTTCACCGGACCATCAATGTTTTTAATTAAACAGAGCTACCCTTTCTGCTAAAACACTACATAAAAGGGTTAGGTTTCTACTTTTGTTGAGGCAGCTGCCGTTTGTGTTTGAGCAACAGACTGTTCAATAGAAGCGAGAAACAGCTCAACGCGGTCCTAATAGACCTGTTTCCACAATGTACCTTGAAAAGGAATACATTGTGTTATTGTGTTAGTTTGCTACAAACCTATTAGAAGAAAAATAGCGTCCATCAGGTCTAACAAAACGCATTTGTATTATACGCACTTATCTGCTTCAAATACACTTCTTGGCACAATAGCTAGGACTCAACTAGATCATCAAGAGCGAGGCAGAAGAACACATACCAGTTAGGTAATGATACACAGGCTAAAAATAATAATAAAGGAAGGCTTATGCCAGTGGTGATCGCAACTTTTTGTTTTTGATGAAAATGCAAGCAGCCCTACTTTACTTGAAAATACATTATAAACTTGAGGTCTCTTTGAGAAAACAACAACAAATTTTAAAAGATTTATTTCGTGTCATTATTGATCCAGATCCCACAGTTGGAACAAATTTGATCCACTTTTGATAACAATTTGTTTCAGAGAAGGATTTGGGGCAGAAATATAGCATTTTAAAATCAGAATTAAGCAACGCAAAGATCTGGGTTCCTCAGGGAAATGTGTGAAACAAACAAATCGAAAGCAAGGGTTCCAGCCAAGAGGTTGTGGAGTAGTGCTGCCTACCAGCAGGAAACACTCTTTAAAAGATGAATTTAAAACTCATTTTAATGGCATTTTGAACAGAGAGTGAAAGTTGAAGCACAGAATAAGTGACATTCCTAAGACAAGCCTACTGATTCTTCAAACTTTAAGGGAGAAAAAAGAGAGTCAAATGATGAGGATAATTTTACTCAGACAGCCAAAGTGCTATCTCTCCACGAGGCATCTCTCTCTTCTGCAGAAAGCCCCTGTCCTGGTTTCCCACCTGCGAACACAGGAGAATGAGAGATTGCAAGACAGAGAGAGAGAAGAGAAAGAGAGGGGAGAGAGAGAGAAGAAGGGAGAAAGCTGATACAAGTTACTGTAGCCTCCTATGGGAGGTCTACATAAAAAACTATTCATTTTACAGATCTGAATTAAGAAATCATTGCATAAGGATTTAGGGGGAAAATGTTATCCTGTAACTTTAGACAACAGTTTTGTTGCTTTTACAAAATAGCTGTGTTAGACTGTTCTAAAAGGAACAGTCAGGTGACTGGTAACTGAGCTCTTCATTTGCAACATTTTCTCAAGAAGTGTGTGTGTGTATGTAGTGTGTTGGATGGTGGTTCAGATATATCTGATACTTTAAGACTATTCACTGACATCTTCATCTCCACTGTATCCAAATGTAGTTTTAAAAGCCATTTTATTTGGATTTCAAAAATGGAAATGAAATCCATAACCCCAAATTGTGTATTATAAAATTAGTTTCTCAAATGTGTAAGTTTGCCAGAAGGGCAGACATTTTCAGGTTAAGAATTGTTTTTATTTTACACATATTCAACTATACCATATATGAGAGGGCTCTTTTCTTTAAGTCTGTGACTTACAACTTTAAGAAATATTTGGAGGGCCTAAAGTTAGGTTTTTTTGAAGAGATGAATATTCAATGTATTTTAATTTGAAGAGATTATTCAAATAAGCAACTGTTTACTAAATAGAACATTTAGTAACATTTGGAAGCCCAGTGAAGGAAGAACCCTGCCTTAAATGCAAACTGTAATCTGATTCTTCATGTTGTGCATAATCTTGAAAACCTCCAACTTCAAGCTCTTACAAAGAATTTTAAGTAGGATACGAAGACTGAGCATTTCTGTTTATTCTCCACAGTTAAAATATGCATTATAATTTGTTCCCACTTAAATAATAAAAAGATCAAATTAACAATTTTTCTGTTAACCTTTCCATTTTCCCTAGAAGTGAGTCTTTTTAATTGTTATTTTCTCATTACTGATATCTAAAAAAATTAAGCAATAAAACACTGAAAAAAATTTAGTGCCATTTATCTTAAGCAGCATCTAATTTGAAAGATTTTGGAAAATGTGTTTGCAAAGTATTTACATGTTCTTGGTTTGCCTCCAGTAAGTAAATGAATTATCATTTCAAATTTCCTTTTGGCTTCATTTGCCTTTTAGCTTAGAGGTAAGGGGAGTAAGGCGGATCGATATGATTTAAGTATTTCTGCTACAGAAGATTATTTCAGTGCCATTTTCTGCTATTGTATCTGAAAAACTGTTGGCCAAGCCCACTGCCTGCTGCCCCAGACGTTCGGCTGGATCCACCCCTGGCAGTCTTCAGAGGGAAAAGATTCAGCTTCCAAACTTGATTAAAAACAGCCTAACAATTTCTGCACCTTTAAAGAAGTGTGTAGTTGAAGAAGCCTAGTAAACTGCTCCAGAGAGGAAGAGGCCAGGGTCTAAGTGTGTTTCACTGGGGAATATGCAGGAGCTTAAAGAAAGCAAGCAGATAGAGGGGGTGTTGTGTTCACCAAAACCCACAGGTAAAACTCACTTTGGAGGGTTTTAATGCTGACACACAGTAATTCTCTCCTGTAATTTGTCATCTTAACTTGAAAGCAAACACACAGAGCAGAGAGCTATAGACAGATTTGGAGATTGTGGACTTGTTTTAAGTAACTAAGAGACCTTTTGTTTTCCATTTGGCAAATATTTCAAAATATACTCCTGCCCTTAAAGTTACCTCCTGGAAAACACAATTAAAAGGAAAAGACTAAGAAGGAAAGTGAACCAGGAATGAGGCATATGCAGGTTGGTGAATTAAATAGAGGTTTGTCAACATCTTCTTGATGAGATGTTATTTTCTGGCATACAATGATTTTTATAGCAAAACCTGAAGACATCCAAGCCCGAGGAATCCAATCATGAACAAAAGTGGGAGGTTTTCTGGCACATTTCAATGATAAAGTGAAAATTCTGCCCCTCTGTGACTATGCTTTAGTCGGAAATCTGATGCCAGAAATTGGTGCAATTTGTTACTTTTTTGTGGGGGCTAAGGAGGAGGAAAATATGATACATTGGGGAATTTTACAGTAGAGCCGTGTTTAGTTTTAATTTTCCTGTATTTTAAAATAAACACTTTGACCAAAGCATGTTTGATCTTTGCAAGAAGGAAGTGTGCATTGTGAAGGAATGTGCAGCGCTTAGGTATGAAGCTGGGGCTGTGACTCACAGCTGCAAGCAGAAAAAAAAAAGAAAGAAAGAAAGAAAGAAAAGGCTTCGGAGTGTCAGGCCGAGGTGCTCAGTCTAATAACTCAAGCTGTAAACTGTATCCCCTAAAATCACCTCCATAATAAATCACTGTGAGAAGAAAAAGTTTGGGCTGAAAGTGTAAGTGAAGGAAAATCCTCAGGGACACGGTGCTGGGACCTACGGCAATGACATAAAATACATATGAAATTACTATGTCCAAAACTTGAGGAATTAGAACAATGCTCAAAATTATTCTGCACAATTTTTTTCATGGCATAGATTTCAACACATTTTATATACCCTGTCTCAGAAATGGGTTTGCATTTTTTTCCCTCTCCTAATCACACAGCCAAAGTGTTTTATGAGATTTCCCACCTATTAATTCAATTTGGAGGGGTAGGTCAAAATAGCTTTCTGTTTAAAAAAAAAATCAGTTGCAACTAAATGATCAAATACACATCAAGAATAACCAGGGCAGACGTCCCTCTGAAATTTCCCTAGGTTCTATTCTCATATTTCAGTTTTGCTTATAGGTACCAAACAAAACACTCAGTTCATGTGAGCTGGTGAGTGAGCCTGCTGGACCCAGAGCTCCACCGAGGACTCCTGCGCTGCGGTTGGTAAAGCCCCGTGCCAAAGCCTACAGGCTTGGGAAATGAGACCATTTGGGGGACAGAATGCACCAGTGTGGAGTAGAGCTAAGAAGAGGTTGATGCCCGGAGAAAAGACTCGCTTGTCAAGGGGAAGTTTAAGGACAGGAGCGTGCAAATCTTTGAAACAGTAAGATTGAGGAAGTCAAGAAACAGGCTCGTCAAGACCACATTGAGACAATTTATTTTATAGGATCCTCCTCCATTTCCAGAATTAGTGAGCAGCATGCTGAGCCGCTCTGAGAACACGGACTGTTTCTGAAGGCTCGTGAGGAGAAAAAAAATAAAGCCGACACACGAAACCATCAGAGGGGAAACGACAATACGCAAAACTGACTCCAGTGAAGTTTGCAATAAAGATGAACTGAAAAAAGGAAGCCCAGGGCAATTAAAACCTCTGCCTGGCTCATTAGTATTCGTGGCTGAATGTCCGGCTCTTCTGTTTGTCTTTCTCCCAGGATCAATATCCTAGCAGCTTGGGCCTGGGAGGAGCCCCAGTCGGGCCCTGCGTGAGCCTGACCTTCCGCCCTCCCCACAGGTCAGCCCTTGCCTCAGAACCACGGCCAGCCCGCGTCCGCGCTCATTAAACCCGCCATTCACAGGCGTGAGGGCAGGGGCGGCGCTGCGGTGGGGTGCGGGAGACACACCAGGGAAGTAGGGCTGGACACAGTGGACAGACACGACTGGCCGACTCCATGGTTTCAGGAGAGCACACTCACCGATGTGGGCCCACTGGGCCCAGAAGACAAAGCAAAAAACAAAACAAAACAAAAAAACCCTAGCGCGGTGTGCACCAGGCAGACGTGCCGCACGGAGCTCTGCCTGTGCTCTGGGCCAGGGCTTCTGCCGCCACCGCAACAGGTTTTGGAAAAGCAGTAAAACCCCTTCGCTCCCATCAAAGGGAGCTCAATCGCAGAGCTGCCGGGTCAGGAGCATTCGAAGCCCTGGAGAAATAGCCCCGGGAGAAGCCGAAGAAGCTTCAGCTACTCTGCGGTCTCTGGGAAGCTACTCCTGTTCTTTCCACCCCCTGTGCCTCCTCTAGCCACGCTGCTCCGGCCAGCTCCTTCGCCTCTGAAAAACAAAGTAACACTGAGAGTAAGCAAGGGTTAGGAGGTGGGGTAGTTAGCCCTTCACCCCACAACTGACAGGAAGGACCACTGCCCCCACCACTCACACACACACACACACACACACACACGCACGCACGCACGCACGCGCGCACACACACACACAAGCACATACACACACACACGCATGTACATACATGCACACACGCACACACACACGCATACACACACGCACGCATACACACACGCACGCATACACACACGCACGTGCGCACACACACACACACCAGGAGACTAGAGAACACTGCCGGTGAGCAGGACAATCTGGCCCATCGCAGTCCCTGGGGGGTACCTAGGGATGCCAACTGCGGCACTCCTCACCCCCACCTCGCCTCGGCCGCCCCATCTTAACCGAGAGCCTGCAGATTCAAGAGGTGGGCCTCACCTCCAAGGACGGGACCCTCCAAATCTGCGTTAGGTGCCTGCAAAGCAGGCCTGGCCCCCTCCCGGGACGAGGCGGGGCGGGGGATGCGAGCACCCTCCTGCTGGTCCTGCGACACCCGCGCACGTGCCTGCGGCCTCAGGTCCTTCCCACCCGCGAGTGGACCGGTGGTGGAAAGATGCCGCGGCCGCAGGAGGTGCGTGGATGGAGCGCACTCCGGCGAGGCTGTGCGGGCGCGCGGCAGAGCGAAGGTACTCCCGAGCCTGCTGCAGCCTGCCGGGCCAGAAGCAGTAAGCACCCGGGAGGCCAACCGGTACCTCTTCAGAAGCTTCTTTGCCCTGAAAACAGCAAGAAAGCTGGGGCGGGGGCACAGTGGCCCCCGGCGCCCAAAGCAGCACCTTGCGCCGCACAGAGGCAGGGCAGCAGGAGGAGGGCCCGGCCCGGCCCGGCCGCAGGTTCCGCAGTAGCCCTTCAGAGGCGGGCGACGCGAGGGCCTTTTTGCCCCCATCACCCCTGGCCTTGACCGTGAACCCGGGCCCTCGGGCTGCCCCAGGCTGCTTTACAGGTGGCCTCTTTTCTTACACTCTCCTCTCACCATCAGCTCCGCCGTCGCCTCCTCAGGGACTCGGCGGGATGGAATGAGGTTTTCCTAGTCTGGAAAGATCTAGATCCCCCCCCCCCCAAAAAAAATCCAGCCACGAGCAGCCGGAGCAGGGGGGTTGCAGAGAGGAGGGAGGACGATGGCCTTTCTGTTGCCTTGCTTCTGAGCTGCTGGTTAAAAATAGAAACCTTTCATTTCGTCCTGTCTATTGGGCAGCACAGGGATTCGGAGCTGCAAGTTTCTGGGGCATCCGTCTATAATCAGCCCACAAGTATTTGTTGAACCCCTACTTTGAATCCTGAGAGGAGCCTTCCGCTCACATTCCTATTTCAACAGTTTTTTTTTTTTTTTTTAATAAAGGCTTGTCTAAAGTTCAGCCAATTCTTGAGGAGGTGTTATTCTGAGGCCTTTATTTCTTAACCTTTGGAAGTGGGCCTGGCGCCCCTGGAATTATTTCTGAGACATAATTTGGGGGACATTAGGATCCGAGTCTCCATGGCATACTTGGTAAATCTCTGCGTGTCTCTAGCCTCCTGTGCCACCGCTGAGCTCCCCGGACCGTCCTGAGACTCACTTCCCAGCCCCGCAGACCAGCCCAGGCGAGGACTAGCCTAACACCGCAGGGCTGGCGAATAGCAGGAGACTGGAGAAACCCGAGCCCGTGGTCTGCCCTTGATCTCGGGGTTTTGTGCGGAAGGAAAAAAAAAAAAAACCACTTGAGACTGAAAACATCCGTCTGAAAAAGAGACAAAGAGAGCAGGGGTGGGTGGCGGGAGAGGAAGGTGGCGGCGGCGGGGAGATGGAGGCCGCCGGCCAGGCCGAGGGCCGGGACAGGGCGGCGTCTTCTCGGAGAACCGACGCGTCCCGGCTCGCGCGGCCTCCTCCCCGCGGGGGCCTCGGAGCAGCCACTGCCCCTGGCCGCTCTCCTCGCGGCCGCTAAGAACGCGGCGAGGACCACGGTAATTAACACGAACGTGTCTCCCGAGGGAGCTCAGGCTGCCTTCGGAGAGAGCGAATCTCGTGGTGAGGGGGCTCATTCGGTGGCGGACGGAGCTGGGCGAGGCGAGCGGCCCCGGCTCACTCAAGTTCAGGTTGACGGCGAGCACCCGCTTCAGCTGCGAGCGGTCAAGCTAGGGCAGGTTAGCGCTCAAGCTGTTTGGAGTTGGGGGACCAGGGAGGGGGGCTGGGGCATCCCCACTCACGCCCCCACCCCACCCCTGCCAGGCTCAGGCACCAGGCTGCTGCGCCCTTCAAGGACAGTGAGTCTGGCATCTTCGCCACCCTTCCCACGCTATCTCCCTCGTTTCTCATTGGCCTCCTGGAATTCGAAGGGCTAACTAAGAGACAGATCACACAGGGACCTGGACCAAGCCGTTGGGCTGAGGACTCCTGTGGACAAAGCCTAGAGGCGCGAGGAACTAAGAGCCGTTTTGCAAGGACGCCTTTCCCAAGGGCTCCTTCTGTCCTAGGCTAAGACAGAGCACTTTCTGGCCACGATCCTCCTAGCCCAGCGCCAGACACGTCGTGTTTTTCTGCTGAACTCTAACAGGGCTGTAGACTTATAGCGAGCTCCTCGCTCATCTCGAAAGCAACCGTACTACCTTGACCCTGTGAGCGCATCCATTCTGCATATAGGAAGGCCTCAGGCTTAAGTTAACGAAGCTGCCTTCTGAGCATATAGATACATACTTGGGCCATCTCAGGACTATATTTCCCAGCCTCCCAATGAAAAGGTTGAAAACATTTGAAATAGGACCGTTCCCTTCTTGCTCACAAAAGGAATATTTAATCGGACTCTCTTGCCTACTCCCCCAGGGATAAGGAAAACCCTAAACGACTTTCCTTACAGCTTATAATGTGTGCAATGAACTCTCCCAAGGCTCAGGAACATATGCCAATTATTTTAATAATTTTGCTTAATATTATTAGGGGTTATAAATTTGATTTTAATAGAAGGTTGATTGCTTCAGAAGTTGGCGCTCAGACAGCTCGCGGGCCGCTGGGGAGGTCGAACCTGACACTTGTCACCCTGAGTACAGGCTGTGCTTCGGTGGCCGCGGAACAGGTAGCGCGCCCGTGGAGGTCAGGCCTGTCCTCCTCCCAAACGTCCCCTGGGGCTGTCACTCCGGCCCTCGGCCCAGGGCAAGGAGTAGGAGTGTCGCAGCAGACTCCGGCGGCCCTGGCCAGTCCCGGGGAGCTGTGGAGCCGGTGGAGGCGCGGGGATCTGCTCCCTCCCCCCCCCTTGCTTAGGGCCTCTCGGGGCCACAGGGCACCTACTGGGACGGAGAGGTCGGGATGGTTTGGGAACCGAAAAGTAATTTCCTCCATGCCTACCCTTTTATTACTGAAATTATTTTTGCTTTCTTTACAGCACGCTGTTTGAAAACTCACAAACTCCAGTGGGGATAGGAAGCACGTCGCCAAGGCTCCAGAAACATGGCTCTCCTTTCCAGTCGCTTCCACCTGGCAAAATTAGCCTTGGTGTTTTCTGTTTCACTGCTTTCTTTTCTGAGATGGCAGAGTGGATGTATCCCTATCTATGATGGTAAAAAGACTTTTAACATTCCATTTCTATTTATTACTTTTTCTTGAACACCACTGCAGAGCTGCTTAAGATAAACAGGATTTATTGAGCAAGCTTTGCTTAAAATATCAAGGGGGGAAAAAACGAGCCCCTTTAAACTGTAATCAGTCGGTCAAGTTCAAAAACAAACTACTCAGCTCAGTTTTAATCATGCAATTAAAAATAACTGTACCTCAGCTTTTCAGAGGGAGGGAGAGAGGAAGGGGCAGGGTAGGAAAGGAAAACAAAGAGTAAGGAAACGTTTAGTCTCTTAAAGCCCAAATAGCTGAAAGCAAGAAAGGCATTCCCTTGGATAATGGAGCCATTCGGCTCTCTGAAGGTTCCTGCCTCCATTCCTCACAAAATTTAATTCATTCTCAGCTACCAAACAAAAGGTTGCAGAAAATAATTTTGAGACTTTCTGCCAAAGGGGCAGTTTGGCCCATTCTCTACATATAAATAGACCTTCCTCCAAAGAATGCAAGGTGGGACTGCCCCTTCCCACCCCCATCCATACCCAGCTCATTCTCAAGCTTCTCAAGTCCTTTCTCTTCAATAACTTTGCTAGGGGGTAAGAAGATGTTCATGCAGTTTCAACGTTTTATTATATTTCTGTATGCATTACTCTCAAAACATCACAAGAAATGATCAAACCACTTAAACCTTCAAATAAAAAATCTGAAACAGTTTATGCCCACAATTGTACATATTTATAGTTAAGAAACATTCTTTATAAATATTGTTTCCTCTGTAGCAAGTTAATACCATAATTTAATTACAAATGGATAAATATGGCAACAGATATTTACAGAAGGGTGTCATTACGGAAAAAGCTAAGGGCACACGTTTAACTCCCACCCACCCCCTAATCTTTCATACAAGAACTAACAAACCGAACTCGCAAAAGCACTGAGACATCACACGGAAACCCAGCTAACAGAAAATACATTCACAAGCGTTGGTGGTGATGTGTGCTATGGGTTGGTGCGCTGAAGAAACAGAAGAGAGACTTTGGCACGGCTCATTTTTTCCAGTCTATAGTTGCATGAAGTGTACAATCAAGTTGCCTCATTAAAAGGAACACAATATTTAATACCACGATACAAAATAAACCATTTTCTTCCACATTACTTAAAAAAGAAACCAGGTAAACTAAAAGGAAAAAAGAAAAGGCCCATCACTTGGGGAAGGGAGAAAGGCGGGAAGGAACGCAATCCGGAGTTTACAAACGGACAAACTTCTATCCACCAATAAGCCATTAAAATCACCAGGAAGGAGGCCGCTATGTACAGTTTGTCAAAGACCGGGAAGCATGTGGGAGGGGGAGGGCTGGGGCTGCTTGGGGAGTTTGGCTCGTTGTTTTTGTGGAGTTTACTTTCTTAAAATTTTATTTTATTTTGTATTTTCAGCTTCAGAGACACACAAAGATTTTGCTTTTCATGCCTAGATTGTTTTTTCTTTTAAAAAAACGTTTAAAAATCCTCCTGCTGATAAAATCTTTTTCATCACCGTAAAAATCAGATCCGTAATTTTAACAAGACGCTCCTAAGGTGGGTCTGGGGAAGGCTGCGGTGGAGCCGGCAGCAGGGAGTGGGAGAAAGGCATGGCCGCTCACACGTACCATTCATTGAAGTTGGAGAGGCCGCTATGGCCTCCGGCTGCTGCGCTGCCCCCGCCAGAGCTGCCGCCGCCCCCTCCGCCCGCCCCGCCGCCCCCGCCGCCGGTCGCCGAGCCACCTCCGGAGCCGCCGGCCCCAGAACCGGCGCCCCGGTGCACGGCGGACACCGCGGCCGCAGCCGCCGCCGCCGCCGGGGACAGGTTGGCGCTGCTCTGTGGCTCCGCGCTGGGGGACACCAGCCCGGGGGGTGTAGACGACTCGTAGCCGGAGCTGGCAGCCGGGGACGACTCGGAGCCCTGAGGGGAGGACTCATGGACCTGCAAGACAAAAGCCGGGCGCGGGGACCCGAGGGGGCTGGGTGTGAGTGCAGCTGCTGTGGGGCCCCGGGGCCGAGCGCCCCCGGAGCCCGGAGCGCCCCCGAGCCGGAGCATCCCCGGAGCGCCCGGGCCCCGCAGCCCCGGGCCCCGCGGTGGTACCTTCATGTGCTTCCGCAGCGAGCTGGGGTGCGTGTAGGACTTGTCGCACATCTTGCAGAGATAGGGCTTGTCGGAGGTGTGGACGTGCATGTGTTTCTTCCTGTCGCTGCTGTTGGCGAAGCGCCGGTCACAGCCCTCGAACTCACACTGGAAAGGCTTCTCCCCTGTGGACGGCAAACAGGGCGCTTGCTCCGGGGCACCCAGGACCCCCAAAGCCCTCGCCAGGGCTGCCAGGGCACGGTCGCGAGGCCGAGGCCGCAAACGGCGGAGCCGCCTCCCGGGACGTGGCGCCAGATCCCCGCACAGCTTCCCAATTCGTCCCCTCCAACCGACGCCCATTCCATAAATTCCTGAGGAATTTCGGGGCGCCCCGGCCTTGTTCGCCTCTCCAGAGCTTTTTGGACTCTCAGCTCCCCAACAAGTTGCTGTAGCCATCGAGAAGCTGTTATTTTGACAAAATATTTGGGGCATTATCAGATTCACAGGCGGCTGGGCTGCGGTCGCTTCTTTTTGGGGCCAGTAGGCGATCACATTTGGAGCTGCTGGGAGCTGTTTGGAGACTGGGCATGGTGAGTGGCTGAGCCAGTACTTCCCATCCAAAAACTGCAAAGGGTGTTAACGGAATCCTAGTATGAACGCCAGCCTTTTTTTTTTTTCAATGGTGGGAGGGGGGGTTAAACATTATAGCGGTAAAGTGTTTTAATCTCTCAGCACAAGGGCTTGGGGGGGTGCAGTCAGGAAAACCTTTCAAAAATCTCCCTGTTTAATTTTTCTGGCGGTTCCCGCATCCTGTTGCCAGGATTCCAAATGCTTGGAGTCATTTCGAGGTGTGAGAACTCAAACGTCGCTCTATTTGGAAAGGGGACCAGCTAACGTTAAATTCCATTAGCACCTAAACTGATTTTTAGAGACAACCGCTCAGACACAGGGCATTTTATGCAAATAAATTTCTCAAAATTTAAACCTTGTTAAAAGCTTGTCTCGCACCTCGGCTTCCTCCCTTCCCAAAAGAGAACAATAGGGCCTCTGGCTCGTCCCCACTGCGGGGTAAATATTGACGAGGGAAGTTGCTAAAACATTTGGCTTTCTTTTGGGAAATTGTCTCTTGCGGTTTTGGCTGCGGCCTGGCGGCAGATGAATACTCTCCGAGGCGAGAGGCGCGTTCTCTGGCGTCCCCTCTTCCCGCGTTCGCCCCGCGGGGCCGTATTGCCTGGGGCTCCGGCTGGCCCGGGAGAGGGTCGAGGCGGGGAATCGCAAACCCTCTGGTGCCCATTAGAGAATTTCACAAACTGCTGACAAACCTCCGGCAGTCCCTTGCGACCCACCCCGAGGTGGGCTCTAAAAAACACTTTTTAAATGAGACCCGCTTTACAGCTTCGGCTCACACCAGACTCAGTTAATGGGAAACAGTCCTGAGAATGGCGTTTGGACCCTGAGAAAACACACAGGCCTCTGAAAAAACAGATAATCACTCCACTCGGGGCAGAAAGGCTCACTCAGACAAGCTGGCGAAATCCTTGCTAGGCTGGCTTCCCGGACCTCGCGCTAGAGCAGAATTGTTTTATTTTGTGCGCTCTATTTAGGATGGAAAAATTTCACCAGTATTTGGGGGGGGGCATTCGCTTCACTCAAAGCATATTATTTGTTATTACGCGGAGCATTTTAGAGTTCAGTTTCCGCACATGGAAAAAAATTCCGGTCCAACAGCTCCCTACCGTCCTCCACCACCAACCGGCTGGCGGTCCTGCACTCTCTTCCACTCCAGGTCTCTGGCAGACGGCTAGCCCCAGAGCACACGCGCGCGCGCACACACACACACCCCAGGCATCGTCTCCCCTCCAGGTGCCCCGTCCCACTGCGCAGCCACGCTCACCTGTGTGGGTCCTTTTGTGGATCTTGAGGTTCTCGGAGCGCGCGAAGACCTTGCCGCAGCCCGGGAACGGGCAAGGGAAGGGCTTCTCGCCCGTGTGCACGCGGATGTGGTTGACGAGTTTGTACTTGGCCTTGAAGGGCTTGCCCTCGCGCGGACACTCCTCCCAGAAGCAGACGTGGTTGCTCTGCTCCGGGCCGCCCACGTGCTCCACGGAGACGTGGGTCACCAGCTCGTGCATGGTGCTGAAAGTTTTGTTGCAGCTCTTCTTGGGGCTGGCGAGCTGCTCCGGGTCGACCCACTTGCAGATGAGCTCCTGCTTGATGCACTGCTGCCGCATGTAGCGGAAAAAGGCACCCGGGTGGTGGTGGTGGTGGTGATGGTGGGCCGCGGCCGCTGCCATGTTCATGCCCATGTTCATGGGCCCGTACTGGCTGTGGAGCTGCGCCGCCGAGTAGGGGTCGGTCCGCGGGCTGGCCACCTGGCGGTACTGCTCCGAGCGCCCGAACACCTCGCCGGGCAGGCCCAGGCGCATCTGCCCGTTGAGCACGTTCTGTGAACCGTGCGGCCCGTGCTGCTCCGGCAGCCCGGGGAACAGGAGGTGGCCCTGCGCGTCCGAGTGCGCGTGGTGCAGGCCGCCGGCGCCGGGCGCGAACAGGCCGTGCTGGCCGCCGCCGGCCGCCGCGTCCCCGAATCCGCGGCTGCGGAACAGAAAGTCCCGCGTGGAGTTGAACGGAGGCCCCGAGTAGGAGCCCACGTGCGCGGCGTGGGGCCCCAGCGCGGCGGCGGCGGCCGAGCCCGGGTAGGCGGCCGGGCCCTGCGACGTGAAGGCCGACGTCTGGCCGGGGGACAGCTCGTGCGCGCCGGCGCTGAGCTTGAAGGCGCCCATGTGCGCGGCGGCCGAGTCCACGAAGCCGTTCTGCGCCGCCGCCAGGCTCAGCTCGCGGTCCTGCATCTCGGCCGCCGCCGCCGCCGCCGCCGCCGAGTGGTGGTGGTGGCGCGCGAAGCCGCCCACCCCGATGGCCGGGAACTGCGGCCCCGCGTCCAGCAGCATGGCCAGCGCGCCTAGCCGGCCCGCCGCCGCGGCTCCCGCTCCCGGCCGGCCGCGCGCGTCCTCCGGGCGACCCCGGCGCTCGGGGGAGCCGCGCAGCCCGCCCGGCTGTGCCGCGGGGCCGGCCGGGCCGCGAGCGGAGGCGCGGTGAGGACGGAGAGGCGGCGGCGGCGGCGGAGGAGGAGGAGGAGAAGAGTCCGACCGCAGGCGGAGAACCAAAGTGTATTAAAGAGCGGCGGCGGGGGCGGGCGGGTGCGCCGGGGAGGGCGGGCGGGGGGAGGGAGCGAGGAGGCGGGCGGCTAGGAGGGGGCGCCGAGGGCGGGCGGGCGCCGCGGCCCCCACCCCTGCGCGCCCCCGCACGCTCGCGCACGCACGCTCGGCCGGCGCGGAGCCCCGGGAGCCCGCGGGGACGGCCGAGCGCCCTCGGCGCACCCGCAGGGCCAGGCGCCCCGGGCGGCCGCCGTGCGCGGGCCTCGCCGGCCAAGGAGCCCCCTCCCCAGGCCTCGGCGGGGCGCTGGGCGCCCGGGCCGCACGCGCTCGGCCGCTCCCTCCGCTAGGCCCGCGCGATCCGGGCGCAGCGGTATTGTTCGGCTCCCGGCGGCGGCGGGGGCTCAGCCCTCCCGCTCCTCCGCGCCCGGCATCGGCAGCGCCCGGAGCGGCAAACTCGCGGCGGCCGCCGATCCCCCCGATGAAGGACGCGGCCGCGCCGCTCACTCTTTCTTTAAGTTGGGCGGGAGAAGGGGCGGGGAGGGGGCAGTGGGAGGGGAGAAGGCGAGGGGGAGGGGAGCCGCGCCGAAAAACAATAACAACAATAAAAAGTGCTCTCCGCCGCCCGCTCTGCCGCCCGCCCGGGTCGACCGCGCGCACGGGCGAGGACCGCGCGGCCGGGCGGCAGCGGGAGGCAGCGCCGACGTCCTCCCCGCGGCCGGTCCTCCGCTCGGCGGACTCGGCCGCGGCCGCAGCCCTTGGGTTTTTATTATTATTTTTCCGTCCCCTCCTTTTCCTCTCCCCTCCCCCGCGCCCCGGCTCCCGCGCGGGCACCCTCCCTCCCGTGCACGCCGCCCCTTGACGGAGCGCCCGCCCACCCCGGCCTCCGGGGACGGCCATTGGCCGGCGCGGCCCCGTCCCTCCCGCGCCCCGCCCCGCGCCCTCCCCGCTTCCCCGCGCCGCCGGCTCCCAGCCTCCGCGGCGGAGGCCGAAGGCGCCCAGCCTGCGCTGCTGGCCCGCCGAGCCGCGCCCGCGCCCCCGGCCCCGCCGCCTGAGGCCGGAGCCCAACGCGCTCCCAACGCGCTTCCCGGCCCGAGGCTGGGCGCCCCCACCGCACCCCGGCCTGGAGCCGCCCTGTACCCTTTCCCTGCGAGATGGCATCACTTCCTAACGCTCCCCTAAAGCCCGGAGACCCTGGCCCAAAGCGCTCTCGGCCATAGAATTGTTCCTCACGGCCGTCAGGCCGGAGCCCTGCGCGGTCCAGGAACCTCCAGGACGGGGACGGGCCCCTTGCCCCGTCGGAACACTCCAGTCACCGTCCTCACCTTGACCAGTGCGCCCTGAGGCGTTCAAACCTGGAAGGAGGACGGTGCGCACAGATGAAGTCTAACTCGCCCCTGCTCTGCACTCCCGGCTCCCTCCTTCAGCCGCCTCCCCCGGCTCAGGCTGCAGCCCCTGGGCTCGGCGCGCACCTAGCTGCCCCGTCCCCGCTCTTCCCGGCCAGCTCAGATTACTGGAGCACACCCTAGGCAGCGGTCCCCTGAGGCTGGGGGTCGTCACCCTTGGGATGGAGACCTACGGCTGGTCTACAGCCACGGTGGGTTAGAAAGTAGAACGGCCAGAAGCAAGCATGGCTTAGGCCTCAGTTTGGATGCTGACATCAGGCTCAGGGCCTCGGGGGAAACAAATACGCTGTGTCACTTTCTTCTCCCAAGCGCCGCCCTCGACCCCAGGCCGGCCTGCCACTAAGAGCAGTCCTTGTCCCCAGGCCCTCAGACTACGCTCCAGCGGTGATGGGAGAGGGGCTTGCAGGCCTAGACTTCGGGGACGTATGAAGCTTCAGCCTGTGGCCAACGTCTGTCTTCGCCTTTGTGAGGCCTGAGAACTGCTTTTGTTTATAAATCTCTGGAAACCGAGGTAGAATTCGGGCAAGAGAATAACAACACACTTCGAAATTTCTGTGGAAATGAAATCACCAAAAACGCTGCATGAACACTCGGGTTGAGGGTTGCTCAACGAAGGGGCTTCTCCTGCCAGCAAGATGTCATACCTTAGGCGGTCAGGATGGCCTCAGCCCCTTCTGCAAGAGCCCCTTGCTTCCTCTGTGCGCCCCACTTCCCTGTCAAGGGGGAGGAGAGAGACGGCCACGGAGGAAGGCAGCTTGTCTGAAATCAGGAGCTTTCCTGGAAGCTGGAGGGGAAAGCGGTGCTCCTTCCACCCAAACTCCTACCTCTTCTCTCAAAGGGCAGATGCCAAGGTGGCCTGCTAAACTGCGGGGCGGGGGGGGGGGGTTGGGAGAGGGAGAAAGGTAAAATATCTAAGCAGAAAGGCTTCAATCCGTTTATTAAAAAAAATTCAAAAAACTTCCAGTTCAGGGTTTCACATTTGCTCGCCTCGTTTATCAGTTTGTATGGAAAGCGCATCTGATGCTCTTTACTGCCACTCCCAATGTGTAAACCTCAGATTGGCTGTGAGAACAGCAGCCCTACTCGTCCAAAGCCCTTCCTTCCCTCTTCCAAGCCCCCACTGCAGGTTTCCCTGCTCTGCCGCGTTCTCACCCCTCCCCACTCTGCCCTCCCTCTTCCTTCTGACCTATTCTCTCCTTTCGCTTTGATTTCTCCTTTGCTGCGCCCGCATTTCAGGACGGCGCGGCTGGGCGCTCGCTGGCGCTGGCTTCGGGGGCCGAGCGGTGGCGCAGACGCCTTAATTCCCGCCGGAGAGCTCGCGGGCTGGGCCCTCCTGGCTATCTTTTCTCAGCTCTTCTCCTCTCCCTGCAGGAAACAGAGGAGCTGAGCCAAGTTCAAAGTCACGTCTCGGGCCCCTCTCAAAAGTGTTTTATTTCTCGGCAAACCGAAAAAAAAAAACAAAACCCTTTCCTTCTTGACAGATTTTTTTTTTTTTTGAAGGAAGGAAGGAGAGGAAAAAACAAGACAGGGAAAGAAAGTGTGTGTGTGTGTGTGTGTGTGTGTGTGTGTGTGTGTTTGCGCGAATGCAAAGGCTTTCAGAATTAATGCCTCTAAAGTAGACTCGGGTTCCTTAACGGAAGGATGGAAGGAAGGAAGAAGGGAAAAGAAGGCAGGCAGACACTGTGAGAGAATTAATTTTTTTCAACAGGTTTCTAGAAGGGCAGATTTGCAGTGGTGTCAAACTCCCCAAACCGGTAACTGTCAGCGCTGGGAAGCACGTTCTTTCTTTGTAAGTTTCCCCAGCTTGTTCTTCACAAACATGGCAGAACCTGCACAGGGCGCAACCTCAGCTTGTCGCTGAGGAGGATATCCGATCCGCCCTGGGATCCCGGCAAGTGGGGACAATCAAGGCTTGATCAAAAATTTGTGGTGTGTTTACAAAAAGAAAAATAACCGGTGAGGGGAAGCGAATCCCACAAACGTCCAGGCACAATAAGCACCTCTTTTGCTCTCTGTGCCTCCGAGTGCTGTCCACCGGAACCTCTCCTTGTCTGAGCTGCACACACAGAAGAATGAACAGTGTTTTCACCCACTGTGTTCTCACACAACAAGGTAGACATGAGGGACCGCACACACTTCTGTCCACTGAATGTGTTATGGTGACTCTTGCCCCAGTAACATACAATTTTTTTTTAATTTTTATTTTCCTTAAAGAAAGGAGTAAAAATACGGAAGAGGAGCTCTGAGGAAAAGCATGTAATGCATTGTTTTTATATCTTAAGCCAAAATAGTAGTAGTAGTAGTGATGATAATGAAACAACAACAATAATAAAATCTCGCTTTTTACAGAGCTCTAGCACCACCATCACCTCTATCAGAGTCAAATTCAACAAGATTTTAAGTTGAAGGTTACTTTTCATTCTGCTTTCTCAGCTGCTCCTGAGTTGGGTGACCCCTGACCCATCAAAGCCCACATGTGTACTCTGGGAAGCCCCTCTGTAAAGCCCACCTAGAACAAAAGCCTTTTGTCATGACTTTGACAATAAAGGTGTAATGTAAAAGAAGAGGAAGTTGTGAAAGTCCTAGCCAAGGCTGTAACTGTTAAATGACATTAAGAAGCAGAGCATGAGTGAAGGTCTCATGAGATAAAGATCTTCCGTGTCTTCATTTCTTCTTTCTTTGTAGTTAAACTCTGTAGTTGAGCTCATATATAAAATATATACACACCAGTGGTTTAGTGACAGGGCTGCAAACACTTCTGTGCTTGTCAGAAAGGGGGTGAAAAGGCATCAGCACTCCAGACCCCCCAACTGGTGACAGTAATTGTAGTTTAGAAAAACAAAAAGAGAGAACTAATTGTCCTTGCCTCATCTCCTCTTTTTGTTAGAAGTGTTTTTAATGCTGTAAAACAAAACAAACAAACAAAAAGCAGGAGGCTCCGGCTTACAGGACATATTTAATTATCTGAAAGACTGTCAGACTGTGGGCAAACCTGGGGGACGACAAAGAGCAGCTTCCCAACAAAGTGCAGTGTTACCGCACTAGACTTTGTAATACAATTTATGCTGTCATTCATAAATAACAGTGCCATATGTCAACCATATTGCTTACACAAGTAAAACCATCAACGTGTCACTATTTGATTTATCTCAACAGCTTCTTCAAATATTGAAGTGTAGATACGGGAGGGGGCAGCTGGAGGGGGAACAAGCCCAAATTTAAAAAAAAAAAAACACATTGCTGCTTCTTTATCTGACTTCCAAGATAGTCAAGGGTGACAGGTGAAGAGAAGTCCATTTTAGGCCTAATTAAAGATAAAAATTAAAAAAGGCTGTTGTGTGTATCTTGACCATGCAAAAAACATTCTGTCATTCTGTGGTTTTTGCTTGGAACCTCTGAACATTTTTAAGGATACATTGGTGTGTTTCTCAAAAAATTCCCAGTCCTGATAGTCAAATGAAGGTCGAAGACTTTCTCAAACAACATCTATCTTTAACTGTAAAAATAATTTTGATACAAATGGGAATATTTGGCCACAGGCAGATTTCACACAGCTTATCTTTGGTACTGTAAAAGTAAGTTGATCATTTCTTCAACAGCTTTTCAGTGCAAACGTCCAGTGGATACAGGATGTGACAACTTCTTCACTGTCCAAAGGACTCGGACAACAAGCCACATGCGCGCGCGCGCGCGCGCGCACACACACACACACACACACACACACACACACACACGTGCGCACGCAAGCACCATTCTCCACCCAGCATTGTGGTTTCAGGAACACAGAACTTTTGTCCTGGCATCTCATCATGCCCTTGGATGTGTCACGAGGATCATAAAGTACATTTTTGGCCTCCCTCGCACCGCACGTGTCCGTGGAGTCGGATAACTCTGGATGAGTTCCAGAGGGTGGGGAAGAGACAATCCTCAGGGAGAGGAAGATGCTCAGAGGTTGCGAACTGCCACTGGACAGTTTTGAGGACCACGGTCTCTGAGCCCCGTCTAAGCCTCCATGCCAGCCTGGAGAGTGGAGAACTCCGGTCCCTGTGCGGGGAGGGAGAGGATGGAGAGGGCATGGCCGAGGGCGACCTCAGACCTTGCTGACTCCAGCCAGACTGTCTTGGAGGCCTAGCGCACCTGGTTTGGGGATAGCCCTTGAACACAGTCATCCTCTCTGCCTCCACAGGACTCCACTAAAATCACGACCGGTGGCCCGCTTGCCTTTCTGGCTCCGGCTTGTAGAGAAGTCCGCGTGGGCCACCATCCTAGCGTCTGATGGCCGTTCCCAACCTGCCTGGCTTGAGCATCCCCTGGCACTCCCGCCCAGTTTCCCATCCTTCTCCATCCACGTGTGCCCCATTCGCCCTTGAACCCGCCTCTAACTCAATCCAAAGAGCCCTGGACTTTACACACCAGCCCGGCACCCAGCCCTTCCGCAAGGAGGCCGCCTCTCAGAAGCCACGCGGGCGGCGAGTCCTAAAGCAACTGCAGGACAATAAAAGGCATCGCGCTGGTCTCCCCCCCCCCCGTCCCCCAAGTGCCCCCCCCCGCCCTCCCGCCTGGAGAGACAATCAGACAAAGGCTCCAGAGCCAGGAAATGTCCAATTCACTTCCCTTGAGTTTATTAATTGCCCACACCCATCGTAGGAAACTTGACTGTGTGAAGGGAGACACGCAGGGCACCTGGAGCTGGGAGACGCCGCCCTGCCGGCCCAGCACCCCCGGGCGCCACCAGTTCTGTGGCCTTCGGGCAGCTAGGCTGCAGCGTGGCTAGCGGGTTCCCGCCAGCCGGGAGTCGTCTGAGCCCTCCATCTCCCCGCGCCTTTGTTTGGGGGGTTGCAAGAGGCTGGGGCTCTCGGAACCAATGTGAGGGCCCCAGAGCCCCCGTTGCCTCCAGCACGGGTGTCTCCACGGCTTGCTGCGTCTCTGCCTTCACACGCGGGCCTCTGCAGCACCAAGCTCAGACCAGAGCACGAGTCTGGGGAGGTGGCCCTGAGGACCACTTCCCCACTTAGAACAGGCTAAACCCACAGAAGAGGGGAACAAGCGTGAACACGTCTATCGCTCTCTGCTTTGGAAATCAGCACATTATTCTCTTCAACGCTCTGGAAATTTTTTTTTTAAGGAAGTGTGACAGTTATTGGGTCCTTGCAAAGTCGGGATTTAAGAGGGTTTGGGGTTGGCTCCCAAATAGCTGGAAAAAGAACCAGAGCACCTGGGAGCAAGCAGGTCATCACAATGACAAAAGGCGCGTCTACAAAATAAAAGCCCTTTATCCAGAGCGGCCAGCCCGGAAATCCACGGCCAGCCTTCCTGATGGCCAAGTGGCTAGGCCTATTCTCAGGGTTAATTGGCAGGCGGTTTATTGGCGCCTTATTGGTGTTGATTGAAATTTTGCTCCCCAGCCCTTTCTTTTAAGAATTAGCATCTCAAGTCGATTTACCTGAGTCAATTATCTTTTTAGGGTTTGGGTTTGGTCGTAAATTTGAATATTCATTAAACTCACTTTGTAAATATTCTTTCCAGTCACCACCTAAATCTCTGTTATTTCCTAAGAAAGCATCTTCTTTCTTTCTTTGTTTTTAAAGCTCCCATAAAAAGAAATTGATCAAGGGGCTATATTTGAATTAAGACATATTAAATCGATGACAGATACCTATCATGCTGTGTTTAACAAGAGCTGTAGGAGGAGGCGGGTTCCAGGTCCCACACGGCTCTGCTGCAGCGTTAGTCACATTTTACAACCTTTGCTTCCACCCATTAAAACATTACATTTCAGCAATTCAATAAAACAAAGTACTTATAATTTTGGAAAAAAAAAAGCTATTTTGAAGGGGCTGGAGGTACCCATTTTATTATGCAATAAAATTGCTCAACAGCCTATATTATAAACTAGGTCGCACTTTATTTTCTTTAGTCATTTTTTTGGGGTTGGCTTGTTTTTGCTGATAACCTGCAGAAGTGAACTCAGAGCTGCCATTACTGCCAGGATAGACATTCACTGCCAAGAGGTTGAAGTAAAGGAAAATGATGTGCAATGTCCTTCGAGGAAATGAAGACAGGGGTAATAACTCCCTGTGTGACACTTCCTTTATATACCACCCATACAGAAGGCACCGTGCTCCACCAACCCTCCCATGGCTGGCTCAAGATGTTTGAGTCTCTGAAGCAAGTCTTCAAAGAATTCTCCCCAAATACAGATGTAGATTTGCTCGCTGAGACTGTGTGTATTTCCGCTCGTGCCCTTTCATTTTCCCTAGATCTAAACTTAATTTAGGCAAAAAGGAAAAGGCGTTTGGAATGTGATGGCATGCTTCTTTGTTTGCTTATAAGAGAAGTGACGTTCCCAAGGTTCATAGGGACGTTTCCTCTGCAGCATGGCGCACACCGATGTCAATGGCGCTAGCAAAGCAACTCTTTTGAAATGATATTTATTTCTTTTGAGGACTATGAGTTGATGTCAGCTTTGGGGGCCTTGCGCTTTGCTCAAACTGAAAACAACTTAAGCTTAAATATGGTTTCCTGCTCTTCTGCCCCTACCCTCCGCCAGCTCACTCTCCACCTCTGGGTGAGTGTGGGGTCCTCACCTTCAACTCATCATCGCAGCTTCATAAATGATTTTTTTTGAAGGGAGCAAAAATATTTTTGCTTGAACTTGAGCATTTTAGAACATCACAAAATTAAGAATGTTATTTTTTAAAAACACAAGTGACACCTTGGGAGATTGAAACTTCTTCTTCAGGGGGTGTCTCACAGTGTTTTTGCCCGACCTCCCGTCCACGATGCAAGTACCTACTTACAGCTTTAAAGCTTGCTTGGTGGCAAATGGGATAGCATTCGCTAAAACCTGGGCCGTGACATCCTAGTTTTTCGAGCATGGCATTTCGGTTTAAGAAGGACGAAGCTTATTCTATTAATAAAGAAATAAGTAAGATACTTACTGGTTTTAAAGTATCTTATTTGGTCTATTCTAACTTGTGATCCTTCTGTAGAAACTGAGGCACGTGTGTGGAGTGCGTTCTGGGCAGGAAGAATTCTGTTTAAAGGGCATCTAGTTAACAGCCTCACTTAGGAGGGGCATCGCTGGCCTTCCCTGGCAAAAGTCAGCTCTCTCCCGCTCCACACCCCGCCTCCAGCCCCCAGGGAGCTCCAACTGGGAGCAGCAGACCTAGAACCCATGAGTAGTGAGGTTACTTCTTGAGCTCCTTCCTTTGAACCATGTGGAATACATGAGCTAAAAAGTCTACTCAAGACTGTTCCTTTAGGGAAACGTACTGCATACTATTTGACTTTGGTGTTTTGCCAAGCTCCATCCAATTGTTTTATAACCAGGACAGTTTCACATCCCTCCTCTAGTCTGCACTCCACGTGGGCCCAGGAGCTGACGGGGTCCACGTAAGAAGTTTCTGCATCGCTACAGATGCGGTAGCTAGATGGCTGGTCCGTCCAGAGAGCATCCGAGAAGAGGAGCAGACCGTGCTCCGGTCCGTGGCTTCCACTCGGCCCGCCCGCCCCATCCACTCCCCCCCCCCCCCGGCTTTACCCCTGGTCGGGAGGTCCCGGGGCCCTCGCCAGCGGCTGAACCCTGGCCCGGAGCCAGCGGACGCCCTGCGCCAGGGCGTCCACAGACCGCTCCGCGGGGACCCGGCGCGCGGGACGGCCGCAAACTTTCTGCCAGTGGAAGTTGGGCTCTCGGGGCAGCGCGGCCGCGGGGTCCGGGGGTGGGGGCCCCGAGCGAGGGCGCGGGCGGTCCGGAGACGGGGGCGGTTCCCCGCTGGGCCGGGAGCCTGAACCGGAGCCAATCGCGCCGCCGAGGCAGCTGCCAATCACAGGGCTCGCTCCAATCCCACTCGCGCCGTTTCCAAAACCTCGGTCCCGCTGCGCGGTGCGAATGTGGTGTCGGCTCTGCCAATCGCTGGAGGATGGAGTGGGGACGGGAACGGGCGGTTGGGAGGCGACCGCACCAGAAGTTAGAGAGCGCCTAACACACTCACGTTTCTGGAGGCGGGAGAGGGGGCGCGCCCCGGGGAGGCTCGACGCGCCGGCGGGGGTCAGGACGGAGCCCCATTAGGGCCAGAGGAGCGCGGCGCCGTGATCGGCGGCTCCGGGGCATGGCGGGCCCCGGCGCCCGGCCCGCGCGCCCACGCCCACCTCCGCGTCGCCGCCGCGCGCCGCGGCCCGCGGGACCCAGGCGCTGACCCCTCGAGGCCGCGCTCGGACCCGGGCGCATGGCGCAGGCCGGCCCCAGCCCGACGCCGCCGGCGCTCCCGGGGCATTCCCCGGCCTCGGCGCCCGCCGCCCGCCCCGACGCCCCGGGGCCGCTCCCCGGCGCCCACGCCCTCCCCGGCGCGCAGGCCCCGGCGCCCCCGCCCCCGGCCCCTCCTCTTCCTCCCTCCCGGCCCCCCGCTCCCCCTCCCCCTCCTCCTCCTCCTGCCCTCTCGGGCTGCACCGCCACCAACAGTGGCGGCGGCGGCAGCAGCGGCAAAGGCCACAGCAGGGACGTCGTCCTCCGGAGGGACCTCTCCGCCGCGGCCCCCGCGGCGGCCATGCACGGGGTCCCGCTCGGAGGGGAGCAGCGGGGCGGAGGCTCCCCCCGGGCCCCGACCCCGCCTCCGCGGCCGGCCGGCGCGTTCCTCGCGGCCAGCGGCGCCTACGCGGCCCGGGACGGCAGCGGCCCCACTCTATTCCCCGCACCGCGCGACGCCCCGGGCGGGCCCCCGCTCAACGGGCAGATGCGCCTGGGGCTGGCGGCGGCTGCGGCGGCCGCGGCAGCGGAGCTGTACGGCCGCGCCGAGCCGCCCTTCGCGCCGCGCTCAGGGGACGCTCACTACGGCGCGGTGGCGGCCGCGCTGCACGGCTACGGCGCCGTGAACTTCAACCTGAGCCTGGCGGCGGCAGCGGCGGCGGCGGCGGCCGGGCCCGGGCCCCACCTGCAGCCGCACGCGCCGCCCCCGGCGCCCCCGGCCGCGCCGCGCCCCCCGCGCCTCCCCGGCGCGCCCGCGGCCTTCCTGCGCTACATGCGGCAGCCAATCAAGCGGGAGCTCATCTGCAAGTGGCTGCAGCCCGAGCCGCCGGCCGCGCCGCCGCCCGCCGCCCGGCCCTGCTCCAAGACCTTCGGCACCATGCACGAGCTGGTGAGCCACGTCACGGTGGAGCACGTGGGCGGCCCGGAGCAGAGCAGCCACGTCTGCTTCTGGGAGGACTGTCCACGCGAGGGCAAGCCCTTCAAGGCCAAGTACAAGCTCATCAACCACATCCGCGTGCACACGGGCGAGAAGCCCTTCCCTTGCCCGTTCCCGGGCTGCGGCAAGGTCTTCGCGCGCTCCGAGAACCTCAAGATCCACAAGCGCACTCATACAGGTGGGTGTCCGCCGGCCGCGCGCAGCGCCCGGACATGTGACTCTGCTTCCCCCCGCCCTCGCCTCTGTCTATGAATAAGTAATCCGAGAGCGCACGCGGCCCGGCGCGGGGAAGGGGCTCCGCGGGCGCGCCCGGGGCCGCCCCCTCCCGCCCTGGGACGCGGCGCCCGCGTCGGCGGGAAGGCCCCCCGGGGTCCCTCTCCCGGGCGAGGCCTCGGGGGCCCCCGGACGGAGTTGGGATCCCGGCAAAGGCCGCTCACATGAGCCCGCCGCTCGCTCCTGTCCACCTTCGCGGGTGTGCGGGTTACGCCAGTTGGCGCATCCCTGACCCGGTGAGCACTCGTGTGACCCCGCGACCTCCCGTGCACGGGCGTCCTGAACACTTCATTTACATGCCCTCAAGCACCGACCCCCGCCCCGAGGGCGCGAACCGCGGTGTGCTGGGTCCTGGAGAAGCTGGCTGCTGCCCTTCAGAGGAAGGTTCTAGTACCATACAGGGCGCTTTCCCCGAGTCGCTAGGGCCTGCCCGTCTGGGGGACACTAGCCCCGTGCGGGCCCTCCTCCCGCTGGACCTCGCACGCACGCACCACCCTCCGTGTCCCTGGAGAACGGAAACCGGGCCGTGTAGCGCGACTACGGCCTAGATTTATACGATACGCGATATTACTCCTCCGAGGACACTTAGGTAACCTGAGTTTACATTCAGCAGCCACTTGACTGATTTATCGGCGCCTCCGGGCGGCAGAGGCAGGCCCAAGCGCAGCGCCCGCCGGCCGGGGGTCTTTAAGAGAGCGGCCTGGTTCAGGGGTCCCCGGGCCTTGCTCTCGGGGACCTGCACCTTGCAGGCCTCCCGGTGACCCGAGGAACCCACACAGTGATAAGACCAGCTAGAATAGAAGTACGTTTTCCTTAGAGGCTTCCCCCCTCCCCTTCCCTAACCTGGATCAATTCTTCTTAATGACTTTTCCAAATGGAAACTTCCCTGGAGATCCTCGTAAAAGCGCGCAGGCCAGCTAAGCCCGCTGCATGCTCTGCCCGGCCGGGGCCAGGCAGTGCGGCAGGCTCTAGGCCCCCTCCATGGCCCCGGCCTCGGGAGAATAGTGGGCCTTACCCTGGAGGCTGCTGGCAGCTGACCAGGGAGAAACTGGCCGGCTCACGTCGTGGCCTTTGGGTTCCCACAGGTCAGGTTGCCCTCTGACCCCATCCGTGGCAGCCAGTGCAGGATTTTCTTCCTGGTTCCACGCAGCGGGGACGGTTGCATTTCCCGTTCCCATTCCCAGAGGCTCAGTGGACCTTCCGGTGAGCGTGTGGGTGACCCTGGAGAAGGATGCTGGCGCCCCCGATTCGGTTCCTAGCATGCCTAGTGTTTGGCCGTCCCGGGCCTTTCTGAGCCATTGTGTCTAGAGAGAGGCCGCTCCACTTCCTCCCTCCCTGCCATATTGCCTTCCCTTTGTGGGGTTATCTAGGATCCCAGGGCAGATGGATCAAAGGACTAATCCCTAGGCCACTCCCGAAAGCCTGCTTCCTGACCCACGTGCCCTCAGCTACGTTTATAACCTGTGTCTGGCTGGTGTTGGCCAGATCAAGGCGAGATCCACACGGCTCTTTCTTACAAGCACTAAGTCTCCAAAACTGTGCTTAGTTCAGTTCTGTCTCCAGCGTAGACGCTGGGGTCACCCAGCCCTTCCGGTTAGGCCTTGCTAGGCCTCGAGACACGGGTGCTGTTCATCTCTGTCTAGCTTGCTTTTCTCGCCCACCGTTGCCCCTTAATGCCTTGCCTTCCGCTCTCCGTCTTCTGTCTTTTCCAACCCAAGATGTGTAAGCTGCCCAGAAACACGAGAAGTTTGAAATGTGGTGCATTGGCTTGGAATGCATAAAGCCATGTAAACCTCCATGTTGAAGTGCTGATTATATGTATAAATACATAATACATGTTTGTTGTGCAGTACATAATACACTATGTTAAATGAGGCTTACCTAGAACCTACAGTGTAACACAGAAATGCTGACATCCATATTCTGGTCGGAAGGAGTTAATTTTGTTTTATTTCATCTGCAGAGAATTTGCAAAGGATGTGATTAACATTGTGAGTTGTGTCCCTCCAGTCATAGGAAGTGTAGGAAGTGCATTTCAAGAACAACTCATTCCATTTTAAACAGTATTTCCAGTTAGGGAAAGTTATATTTCAGGCATTTAAATACTTTCAGTCTTGTTATATCATACTCTGGCTTTGGAGCAGTTAACATTGATGAAATGTGAAAGATAAAAAAGACTTCATTGAAATATTTGTATAGAAAAAATAAGAATTAATCACAGAAATTTATTACTGTTGTCTTTTTTTGAAATATTATCCAAAAAAAAACGACTGTTGCCCTGTGTTCGGTGTCTGAGCAGCTGCGGGTTTTGTTTTTGTAGAAGGATGTTTTGTTTTTTAATCCTTACAATGGAACAACAAAAAATTAGTATGAAACAGTATTGTGGGGTGACTTGTTCAGTTTGGGACCTGAATACGTCAAGCTTATAGATGTTGAGTTGAGAGGGAAAACTCAGAGTCTAACCTGTTGTCTTCTTGTTTATAAACCAAAGTGACTAGCTAAATTCCCCTCGTTACAGCTCGCCAAGTGCTTCCTGGCCTCATGTTTAAGGAGTTGTGTTCTTGGGGCCGTTAGATAAATTAAAAGATGTGACAGGCCCGAGGACCTCAGCTTAGAAGACAGTGGTTCTGTTCTGACTGTCAAGGAGTGAGGAGGGCTGTCAGAGGAAGTTTCCTCAGGCACAGGGTGAGCTACTGAGGCTGTTGTGTTTGCTGTTTTCACTCCAGCTCTGTTCTGCCGAGCTTGTGCCCCTCTTGTCCCTTGGGGTCATGGGGATAGTTGGTGGACTGCCAATGGCCTGCCTTCTGCCCAACCAGATTTGTAAACTCTCAAGGTGGGATCATGTGTTCAGAGGTGTCTTCATTTCTAAGGAGAGGAATGTTCAGCTTTTCCTCTTTCTTTCTCCATAAGTGACATCTAGGAAGGTTGTCAAGCAAAAACCACTGTCATCTTACTGTGACCCTGAACTACTGGAAACTTAGTACATATGTCCATGTTTGGATTTCTTCCATTCTTGCTCAACACTCATGCTTTTGGAAATACGGTTTCATTTATATGTATTTCACAGGGAAAATTGTCCACTTGCATTTTTCTGGTTCTGACCTGGTGGGAGTGGGGTTAGCATGGAGGCGCTGGTGGCACATCCTGGTCCTCAGCTGTCTCTGAGCTCTCTGCTGCTATGGGGCTGACATCTGCTCCCTCACAACCCAAGTCTAACCCTCCAGCCGGGTGGACACAGGCCACTCCTCACAGTGCATGCCTGGAGTAGTGTAGTTAGGAATAGGACTGGAAGTTGCTCTTTAGGAGCAGGGGAGGTGTGCCCCTAGTTCTGGTTGCTGGCTTCTTCCAATGAGAGGCCTGGAAAGCCATTGTTAACCTTTCCTGTGTTTTGTTACAGGGGAAAAGCCTTTCAAATGTGAATTCGATGGCTGTGACAGGAAGTTTGCCAACAGCAGTGATCGGAAGAAGCACTCGCACGTCCACACCAGCGACAAGCCCTACTACTGTAAGATTCGAGGCTGTGACAAGTCCTACACCCACCCCAGCTCCCTGAGGAAGCACATGAAGATACACTGCAAATCACCCCCTCCTTCCCCGGGAGCCCTCGGCTACTCCATGGGGACCCCGGGGGGCGACAGCCTGTCCCCCGTGCTGGACACAGCCAGGAGCCGCTCGAGCACGCTGTCCCCTCAGGTCACCAACCTCAATGAGTGGTACGTTTGCCAGGCTAGTGGGGCCCCCGGCCACCTCCACACGCCCTCCAGCAATGGGACCACCTCCGAGTCTGAAGACGAGGAAGTGTATGGGACTCCTGAAGTCGTGCGGACGCTACATTAGAATCACCACTACGTGAGATAGTGAGCAGGAGTCCTCGGACTGCACCCTAACCTGAGACAAACTGATGGCTCAGACTTCCGGGTCTAATTAGTCCTATTTATTCAGTATGAAACCCTATGGTGTTTGTACATTTGATTAATTTAATTAAGATATTTGGTTGGGGTTTTGTTTTTCCCCCCTTTCCTCTTTCTCCTAAAACAAAAATAAATAAATAAAATGGAACAGGAGTAGGGATGCGGCTCAGCGGTAGAGCACTGCCTATGGGCATGAGGCCCTGGGCTCAGCTTCCAGCAGCAATGGCAGATAACAAGCAGCCAGGCTTGTACATTGCAGGGGGACCATCCTGGAGGCAGATTCTATCAAGGAAATGAGGGAAGAAATTGAGACCTACCCTGCCAATACAATATCTGTACACACTCATGCCTATGTGTGTGTGTCCAAAATTAGGTCAGAAATTAACATGGCAACCAGGCCCTCTGCATGTCCTGGAGTGCCTCTCAGATGCCTCAGGCACCGGCTGAGGGCTGCTTCTGAGCCTCTTGATTGTAAAGCACATGCTTGCTGCACTGACATCAGACCCCGGACTGTGCCTGTATCTAAAGGTTTTGTATAACAAACAAACAAAACTTTGATTTCTAATCTTTTAATTTCTATGCTTTTCTTATTGATCTCACCGTGACATGGTATTTTTATACAGGATTGTTCCTTCAGTGTCCTTCCTTGTGTGGTTTAAAACACAAAAACAAAACAACAAGCGAAATGCAGCCACCTTCACACAGCTCCGTAGACCGTGCTACTGTGATTGTTGAGGCAGAAGTGGAGGAATTCGCTGCTGAGACAGAGAGCGGGAAACTGATCTTCTATAGACTAGGAGGAATTCAAGTGCTTTCTTTTCCCTCTGCTGGGTTGTGTTGTTTTGATTTTGAATTGGGGGTTTCAGATGCTGCCTCCTTGCTGTGCCCAAACTTGAGAGATAGTTGTATTTTTGACCACAAGGTCTTCAGGATGCCAACATGCACAGTGAGGTCTAAGATGTCAGGGTGCTGTCCTGTCCATTTTTTAAATCTTAGGAAACAAACCAGGCCAACTCCTCTTTTGTGCTACTTTATCAACCTTTTTTAAAGAAATGTCTTTGTTTTTAATGAATTTTCCTTCATCTATGACATGGCACCTGAAAATGACAGTGTAAAGTATATGATTATAAGAGAAGGAGTTGCTGTACGTGATAAAATTTTTAAAGGTTTATAATTGCCACCAAACACTGATGAATGTGTGACCTTTGCCAGAGCTGTCAAGCCAGGATACAGAGGGTCAAGGACCCGGGACAATAACTCTTAGTCAGTTTATGTTCAGTTGGTACAACACATCTCCTGTGCAAACTGTAGCCCATGAGGAACATCATACACGTACTAACGGTACTAATTTATCCTCAGAGACCCTGAAGACACCCCCATGATTTATAGAAATTTGTGTGCTGTGAGTGGTTGATGTAGTCTTGTCATTGTTAATAACTTGTGTGTGAATAGTTTTATTTGTACAGTTTTTAATTAATTTATTTTTAGAGATCCTTTTCTGGAAGAGTTCAAAGCACACCAAAGAAATATATTATACATACATTTTGGTGAAAGATTGTCATTTATGATCCATGATTTATTTAAGAAAAAAGAAAAGGAAAGTGGGAAAATATAAACTATATTTTTAAGCTTACTTGAATGGACAAGGTAATGTGAAAACTTGACACTCTTCCTGCATGTCTTTTTGCCTCACCTTGATGAGATTATGTATAGTTTATAGAGACACATAGTACAGTGCATGGTGCTGTTCCGTGGACACCTTTCAGTGTTGTCTTCAGATTCTTACAGTAAATATGAAACATGGAAACCCTCCTTTACAAAGAGAAAGACCTGCAACTTGAATAGAAAAATAATTCTACATTTAAAAAGTTTTGACTTTTCCTGCTATTCACTTTCTAAGTCCTTTCAAATAGAAAAGGTAAGGTTTGAACTTGTGGGATAATTTATGTACTGTAAACTTGTTAGAACAAAATATTCCTGATGTATAATGAGTTGTTTTATTTATACAACTTTTTGAATGGTAGTTTGCACTATTCTTTATCATGCTACAGGTTTATTTATTATGAAACAAAGGAATATGTATTTTATGTATTTTGCCATGCATAGGTTAATGCCACAGATTTATTGGTTCCTGATACACTGAAAATAAAACCTTGAAATGTGTACCTCCATTAGAAAGCAAGCGAGAACTATGGTGGGCAAATGTAATAAAGGTATTCTTCCTATGTACTGCTACTTTTACCCAATGGCAGATTTCTGTTATTCTTCTAAAGCAGAACAGTTGCTAAAGTTTGCATCAGCTCCCAAGGCAAGGGTGGGGCACGACCTGGCATCCTTAAGAGTTTAATCTGGAGCAGTGGGTCTCAACCTTTCTAATGCTGCACCCCTTTAATACACTTCCTCACATGGTGACCCACAGCCATAGTTACTTTGTTACTACTTCATAAGTGTTACTCTGCTGCTGTTACGACTGCTGCTGTTACGAGTTGTACATATCTGTTTTCTAATGGTCTTAAGTGACCCCTGTGAAAGGGTCATTCGACAGCCCCCCCCCCAGGACCCACAGGTTGAGAACCGCTGATCTAGACAATCAAGAAATTTATGAAAATAAATCCCTGCAAATTACAAGTACAGTTACACAAATCTCGGAGCCAGTTTCTTCCATTAGAATTAGTGATGAGCTTAGTGACTAATCACTGAACATAAAAGTGAGGGGCAACCAAACTGCTCGGTGAAGTGAGCTTGATTAGTGGACAGCATAGTAGGTCGAGGGGTGGGGTGGGTCCAAGTTACGATTTTTGTTTATTTTGGAGACTGTAAATTAAGCTCAGCATTTTGGGGTAGGGTATTTAACAATTCTTGCATGGTACCATAATATTCCCGTTGCTCAAATTGGTGTGTTTGACTACGCATGTTAGCAAGCCTAGCTGTTTACTTGTTTTTATGTTCGCCACGACAAAACAGATAAAAGGCAAGTATTTAAAAAACAATCGCTAGTCACATCAATAAGCATTTCTCCAAAAGGTTATAGTGGCTTTTCAAAGTCAGGTCTGTTAAATGCAGTAAAGGTGAAACAGGTTGCCAAGAGTTGTTTTAAGCCTGATGACAATAACCAGCACACGATGGAGAAAAACACTCGTAAATGAGGGCTTCAATCAATGGGAAAACTTACAGCTCTCTAATGAAGTTTCTTGTGAAAAGAAGGGTGACACAAAGCCACCAAGACATGAATCATTCATGGGAGATAGAAAAGATGAAAGATGTCTGACAATGAGCAGGAGCTTGTATAGAGTGTATAAAACACGTTTCCCCTTCTTATTTTCTGCTTTAAATCGCACAATCTCCCACTCCCAGCACCCTCTGTCTATAGAGTTAAAATTGACCACTCTTGTCCTGAGCCACTTCAAAGTAATTTAGTCCAGAACGGAAGGCTTGGTGCTTGGACACTCTTCATGGTGTGTTAAGATTTCTATGGCAATTGGCAAGCAAGAAGCTCCCGTCTGAATATGTCTCAGAGAAAGCCACTTATTGACACTAAGTTGGCTATCATCAAAGACTTCATCTTCCCTCTGCAAAAACGTGGCCTTTGCAAACACTAAATCGACTACCTTTGTTTTCCAGGCCAGGAGGCTCTTCAAACCCATGGTTCTTGCTCGTTTATATGTTTCTCCTATTCAAATGTTCTTTGGTGAAACGGTGTTAGAACAGTCTAAGGTACTTAGAGAGAGCTACAGGGTGGGAACTGTGTTCTCTTGAGTCGGAGGTGGCCACACAAGTGCCCTGGGGCCTGAAGGCCTTGCAGCTGGACCTAACTGTCTCCTAATGCCTGTGTCTCATTTTGTGGAACCTTGGGAAGACTTGTACTTTTCTGAGTCATCTCCATCTGTGCTGTGACTCGGGGGACACTGTTCACCACTGACTGCTTACGGTGGTTTGCTTAGAGGAGGTTGAGAGGAGAGATGAATGAATTTCATCAGGTCATCGGGTGACCCAAGTGGTCACCTGAAATCACAGAAAACGACAGTGATGGCAAAGCAAGCAAAGCCGTGCAGACTTGAGAAACAGGCCGTCCAGTTCCAGCACTTCCTCCGTACCATCTGCCAGAGCTTTGCCCAAACACCACCCGTGACCTCAGGAGCCTTCCGAGCCTGGCAGGAGAGAGCAGAATCACAGGGCAAGCACCCTGGGGTGGCCAGCACACTTCCCTCCCTCTCAGCGACCCCACGCCCACGCAGGAACACCCCAGAGCACACACTCACACGTCACGCAAGCGCCAAACAGGCGGGGAGCAGTTCAAAGGCACGTTCTTTGATATTCAAACGAGTGTTTCTATGGCACATGCACACAGAGCGTCAGAATTGCTATGGCAATGGGCAGGGCCAGGAGAGTCCCTGGCAGGCTGTCCATGGCAATTTGAGACACTCTGTTAAGATACAGTTGCAGTGACCCTTACTTTCATGGCCAGTTAGTTCAGTCAGGTCTCACCTCCTCAGAAGCGCACACGCGAAGATTATAAATCTGTGATATACATGCACATAGCATACGTGTGAGCTTTCTGCTGTTGATGAGGGTTTCCCTATAGAGAGAGCCTCCTGGCTTGAAAGAAAGAAGAAAGAATGAAGGAAGGGGAGAAAGCCCGGTGGGGGTGGGGCAGGGAAAGAGGCGGGGGCGCCTGGTCCCCAGTACCTCTTCCTTCTCTCCCCACCTACGCACTTTTATTTGCAGAGCAATTGTTCTTTGTTTATTTAATACAAGTACTGCGTGAATAGTGAAAAATAAACACGATGAAAAATAACCAAACAGATGATTCCTCGGAATGAAAAAGCCCGGACTTAATAAAAGTGCGCACAGTCACCGCTCAATGAGGAGCGCTTTGAAGTGGAACTTATTGTGAGAGGGATACTCCAGGGTTGCCCTAACGACGCCGCTGAATCGAGAGCGCCCGCCTTTGTCAGCGATTTGTTCTCCTTTGCTGGGGTGCCCGGAGAAATTACTTACATGGGCTGCCTTAACATGCGGCCTGCAAATCAGTAACTTTGCAGCTCAGACTTGCAGACGCCACTGGGCCACCGACAAAAAGAAGTCGGGGGAGGGGGGCACCAACCTTTCAGGCCGGGGCTCTGCGGGGCTCGCGGGCGTTGGGGCGGCAGATAAGAAGCTGTCGTACAACCAGGCCCCTCACGCGCTCCTCGCCCGGCTCCCGGCCCCAGGGGCCGCTCCGGGGCTCCTGCGGCTCCCGGGCCCTCCAGCCAGGGGCGCTCTCGGGCGCGCGGGCCCGGCGCCCCACTTTCCCAGCAGCCTGGGCCATATTTAATAAGGGTCGTTCATCACTCGGGCGCTTTGAAGGATCGCCTCCAGCCCTGTGCCCATTAGAAAGGCGGAGGTGACATTTAAACTCCGTTTTCAAGGATCGCGGGGGGATTTCATTCAAAAGGCGACTCGTTTGTCTTAGGAGCTTGGAAACAACCCCCTTCTCCCTCCTTTTGACCACATGGCATAACTCAAAAACAATAGTTCAAAAGTGAAATGGCGTCGTGGTGTTCACTGGGAGACAGGCCCCCATCTAGCACCAGAGAAAGGGTACTCCTGAGGACAATGCGCTTTTTGTGTCCGACCCTGTCACGAGGATTGTGTTGTTTGCTTTGGAGGCTGCGCCTGTTATACTTGCCTGAAAGTGCTTGTGTTAAACAAGAGTTATGAGTCATCCAAAACAACAAACATTTTGATTTTCTTTGCCTAAAGGGCTTTCCCTGGCCATGGGCACCGTGAAAAAATAATGTCCTTGCTGAGAAAGGAGCACCAGTAGTTGCATCACAAGCGGGCGCGTTAAATATTGAATGGCACGGGGAAGGGGCTTGTCGGGGCTCCCGGCCTTAGAGTCTTTCTTCAACTTTGTCCTCGGTGGCTGCCTGACTATTTAAGATGGTATTAATTAAGGCAACTTCGGATGCTGTGGAGCCGGCCGGCCCCTGGGCTGCGCTGCATCAATGGGCCTGGGTCCCCATGCTCTGCTTATGGGTTGGCTGAAATGTCACTTCTCATTTGCAGGCTGAAGAGAAGTGGCCATCCCACACGAAGGGCGGCAGGAATGCAGTCAGCAGCCTGGTTAAAAGAGTCTGAGGGTCTTGGGGGTGGGGGATGAGGCCAGGAGGAGGGAGATGAGCTGGGGAAGGGGAGGAGGCTCACCCTGTGCCCTCCTGGGACACAAGGCCACTTGGGTCTCCCGGTTTGGATACCCTCCTCTTTTATAATCCTTCCTGTGTGAAGAAAATTAAAATACCAACCCTACAAAAAATCCATTACCCATTATGGCTCCTACAAAAAAAAAAAAGACAAAAGTTTGGCTCCAACAGGCCGCTCAAGTAAGACACCTTGCTCCCTGTAGGTCCCATTCACAGATCACAAATAAAAGCCTCAGGACCCAACCAAGAGCTTAGGATCCGCTGCTACAGCTGAGACTCAGACCTCCCGTGTGGCTCTGAAATCACCTCAGCGGTCTCTGAGGAACAAGGGCTGGGTGAGGCCCTCAGCGGGACCCAATGCCCAAACAGAAGCCTTGTCTGTGTACAGTATCCCCACACCTAAGCCCAAACGGAAATTTATTTCAGCTTTTGGAAATTTCTAGACAGGAGAGAAAAAGAAAAAAGGAAGCCGGGCGTGCTGGCCCACGCCTTTGATTCCAGCCCTCGGGAGGCAGAGGCAGGCAGCTCTCGAGATGGGGCCAGCCTGGTCTACAGAGTGAGTTCCAGGACAGCCATCGGGGCTACACAGAGAAACCCTGTGGGTGGGGGTGGGGGGAGAGGGAGCTATA
Organism: Pachyuromys duprasi; assembly: GCA_028658305.1. NCBI lineage: Eukaryota > Metazoa > Chordata > Mammalia > Rodentia > Muridae > Pachyuromys > Pachyuromys duprasi. The sequence continues at coordinate 62,424,844 of CM053745.1, read as the reverse complement.
AATGAACCCATGCCTCCTTAACTGGTTGACCATGGCTTCTCAGGGAGGAAAGACAGAGTTGGCTGGCTGAAGAGGCCCTCCGCCCTCTCAGGGAATGGAGTCCCTGCTGAGCACAAGGCCCCTGCAGTGGAGGGACCCGGCAGGCTTGCTGTCCGGGCCTCAGCGATTTAGACTCCTGCTGTTCGTCCGAGGGTGCGGGACTCCTAGCTGTATCTCTACCTGCATCAGTTGACTTTTCCCTCCTTGCATGCCCAGGGCCATCTGGCCTGTTGGCTGAGGAGGTCACATTTCCCACCAAGAGCCTTGCTGTAGAGGACAGGAGGAGCCTGCGCCCTTTCTCAGGCTGTGTGTTCTGGGGAAGGGGAGGCAAGAGGAAACCCTCCTGTAAGGCCTCAAGCGTGGGTCTAAGGTGCTCCCACCCTGTGGTACCTGCAGGTAACCTTAGGGCCAGGGCCTGACTGGAAAGGCACTTCTCGCACAAAACCTAGGGCGGAAGCTGCTAGGCCCAGGCGCCCTCCCTGCTCCAGTGATTTTTTTTTTTTCACTTTTACTCATTTTCCTACTCCATTCTCTCTAGTTCCTCACCCTTTTTGTACAAACAAGGCTGGGCAAGGGAGGAAGAAAGGTGGCCTTTTGACCTGAAACATACCCGCCAGCCCCGCCCCTGTCGGTGCACTGGGCACACACATGGGTTCCAGGCTCCTTGCCAAGAGCGCGCGGGCACCCTGCGTGGCACACTGGCTGAAGTTCCTGCCAGAAGTGGCGGGTGGGTGAGGAAGGCGGGGTGGGCAGCGCGGGCCGCCGGCTGCAGGCAGAGCGCGCAAGTTTCTGGGCTCAACTTCGCCGCGGCTCAACGCCCGGGATCCCTCCGCAGAGGCCTCGGGGGCCGGCGGCGGGCTGGGAGAGGCTGGGTAAGCGGGCCGGGCGCGGGCGGGCGGGCGGAGGGTGCCCGGCCGGCGCTCGGGAGCGGGCGCGGCAGCTGCGGCTTCACCTATTAGCCCCGATGTCTTTCCGAGGAGCCCGGCGGAGTTAAACAGCCCACAATGGGCGCTCCGGGGCGCCTCCAGCCTGACCTCCACTCGGGTTTAATAGTTTCATAGGAACGTCATTAAATCAATTACTTAGTGAGCACATCATCATTTATTTGTAATTAGCAGCGAGGAGCGCGTTCTCCCCCAAGCCCGCGGCCCGGGTCCCAGCGGGGTTGGAGTTGTGCAAGCACTTTTGTTTGCTTGAGTGTTGACTCCCGGCATTATTCGGCCGGAGTAATCTTTACATCTTAATCTAGCATTCAGGGGCGAAGGAAAACACACAGGGCGCGGCCAGAGGCCAGCCCCGCGGCCCAGCCCGGCCCGTAGCTCAGCCCTCGCGGGACGCGTGGGTCGCGCTCCGCCGCCCCTTCTCCCCCAGGGCAGCGGGGGAGGGAGAGCGGGGGCGGCCGGGGCCGGGGGAGAGCGGCCGCGCGGAGCGCGCGGTGGGGTGGCGCTGGCGGGACCCGCGCCTTTGCGCGTGTGCACGTGAGTTTGCGGCAAGCCGCGCGCGGCGTTCCACGCACCGGCGCAGAGCTGGACCCGCTCTGGGCCGGGGCCTGAGGCGCGGGCCTGGCGGCGCGAGCGGCGCCAAAAGTGCTGGCGTGGAGGCTGCGGCCTGGGAGCTTGCGACCACCGCGGTGTCACCGAAAGTCCGGCCAGAACCTGCGCGGGCAGGGAGACGCGAGGAGCAGGGCTTCCTCGCCCCTCGCCCCGCGCCGCCCAGTGCTGCGCCCAGCCCGGCGGCCCCGCGCGCCTGCTGCGCTCCAGCCCTCCGAGCCAAGCCGGATTTGGGCTTCCAGCTCAGGAAACGAGGCGCTTCGGGAGGCAGGGGGCATGGCCGTCGGGCTGGGTCCCAGGCACGTACGCTTTTGTCCCCACACCCACGTATGAGAGGGCTTACAGAAGACGCCGAGGCCTCTGGGCATCTTTCTGGTACCCTCCTGGATGTCTACGCTAGTGCTCACGGCCTGGGCTGCTTCGTTTGGGATGGCGCGTGAAGGCAGGCCCTGAATGTGTCGCAGCGTTGCTGGCCAGAATGTCAGAGCTCTGAAGAGCTGGAGCTTCAGGGGGACACAGGGTCACCCCGCAGTAGGGTGGAGAAGGACGCTGGGGTGCCCTCCAAGGCTCTCTGCTCTGCTTCGGTGCCTGCATGGACACACATTTGAGGCTCTTAGCACCGAGGCCTACCTTGCTAGAGACCTTGTCCTAACTAATCTAGTGCAGGGGCAGTAATGAGACTTTGGGCTCCCAGTTCAGTCTCTTCTTCTGCTTTTTCCCTCCTTTCCTCGGGTTTCACCATCCTATCCTTGCACTATCCTTTTTTGTTGTTGTTTTTTTCCTTGTCTTTTGTGAAAGTAGAGTTGCTCAGGTCATGCAGCTCTCTACCCCAGGGCCTTAGGGATTGCTTGCTGGCTGGACACACGTGAGCAAAGGCCAAGGGGGCTGCTGGGATCCTGTTTCACACAGTTTTCTCCAGCTTCCCTGGGTGGCTGGAACTTAGTGGGGCGCGTGACTGCTGGGGACCACCGCATTGCCCAGGAACCCGACTCAACCTAGAAGCAGGAGACGGGTCCAGAAGGCGCGTGCAGAACCTGTGGCTGGAAGGAGGGTTTGTTTAAAACAGAAAAAGCACAGTTTTCCCTCCGCATGCCTCTCTGTGTAGGTGTGTCGAGGCCTAGTACCGACTTCCAGAAGAATCACCAGGAAACATTGACAGGCAGAAGAATAGAGTTTTTGAAAGTCTCTAGAACCCAAATGTGGTAACACAAAATCTCCTTGCACTGTGTTGTGCAGACTTCTGCTCCAGCATGTGGAACACGTTGGAGTGTAAAATGTATGTGTCACCAAGCAAGAGCACACGCACACAAACACACAGGCATGCACGCACACACACTCTCTCAAACACAGATAATGAGAGGACAGGTAAGCAAATGCTGGGGCAGAGAGACTGGGAGTGTAAGAGGAGCCCAGGCTGTATGAAGCCTTGTCTCCAAAGCCGAGAGAAAAGGAAAGGAAAGAAAGGAAAAGGCCGCACTGTATAGCCCAGGCTGGCCCTTAAACTGGAGGCCTTCCTGTCTCAGGCCCCAGGGGCTGGGGTTGCACATCTGTGACGCTCTGGGAACCTTTTTAAAGTTTTTAAGATTGGGCTTCATGCATGCCATGAAGCTGGCCTCCCTGTGACCCTTCCATCTCCAGGCTTCTACCAACACTTCCGGTTTATAGCTGCTGGATGAACTCAGGACTTCGTGCTTGGAGGCCAGGACTCTGCTGACTGAAACCAGCCCCAAGGACTCCGTGTTTTTGTTTTGTTTTGTTTTCAGTTCTCACCTTGCAGAAGATCAGGGGGCCTATACCTTCTGGATGTGACTAGATTTAGGGTAGCCTGAAATAAAGCAAAACTGGAAAATGCCACATCAAAATTAGATTAAATTCAAATGTCATTTCCTCTTAACTCTTCTTTCTGCTGTCCGGGCCCTCTTCTGTCTCCTCCACTGTTTTCTTGAGGAGAAGGAAGAGCTGCGGACTGGGCTCTCCATAGTCACACTGTGAGTCTCCCTTTGGGATCTAGGTCTTGAGAGCTGAGAGCTGTGCTCTGCCTCTCTTCTGGGGTTGTAGCCCTTGGGTGCCCCAGGCTCCAGACACTGAGGTGGCGTGCTGACAGGAAGCCTGCCGTTTCTCCCAGAGGCTTCTCTCACCACTGGTCTCAGTCTCCTGCTTAGCACAAACTAGGGCTGCCACTGGCATTCTTTAAAGTTCAAAACCAGGCCAAAGCACCAGGACCCTAGATTCTGGTGTTGTGGTTTTGGATAAGGACATATAAGCAAAGGTTTGGGAACAGCCAATGCCAGCAATGTCGGGCTCCTCTGTGGTGACTTAGTCAGCTGTTAAATAACCTTCAGGAGCAAGAATTAAGAAACCTGCATTCAGGGCAAGTGAATGACCTGGCACTGAGAGAGATGGCTCTCAGAACTTGAAGTATTGCTCCCTAGTTAAATCTGAGGGGGCAAACTGAAGAACAGCCCCCCAGAAAACACTTCTCAGGGGACAGTAAGACCAGAGACAAGTGAGTTCAGGAAAATCCCATAGTGAGGCTCTCCCTCCAACTGCAGGCGTGGATGATAGGTCCTTGTAGAAGTCTTTCATATTTATTCCATGAGAGCAGGGGCACTGGAGTGAGCCAGAGAGTCTGAAAACGTGTCTTCAAAGAATGTCTGTGCCTTCACCTCTCCAAGGAGACTGGAGTGTATGTTCAGCATTCACTGATCAAGTGATGCAGGGGAAATGGAAACTGCATTATAAAAAGGACCATTCTTGGTTCCTTGAATTACTTTTTAAGACTGCAATGAGGTTTTATATATTTACTAAAGTTATATTTTTCTGTTTTATTTTTAATTATACGTGTAATACATAGTGGGAGATATGTGCACATGAGATCCCCTGGAACTGGACCCACAGCAGTTGTGAATTGCTCATTATGGAGGTTGGGAACTGAGCTCAGACCCTCTGAAAGAGTGGTGTGTGGTCCTACTGTTGAGCCATCACTCTGGCCTCAGAGATGTGTGCGTGCGAGAGAGAGAGAGAGAGAGAGAGAGAGAGAGAGAGAGAGAGAGAGAGTCCATGTACAGAGATGTGGGAAGATCTGAAGACAGTTTGCAGGAGTTGCCTTTCCATTTCCATCATGCCAGTTCTGGGGCACGAGCTCAGTCGTCAGCCTTCACCCACTGGGCCATTTCACTAGTTCCTGAAATAGGGCTCTAGTGCCTGCCGTGTTTTCAGTAGACACTTGAATGCATTTCTGTCATTTTTAATTGTGTGGTTCGAGAGTATTCGATAGACTCACACTTTGCACCCAACTCCACCCTCCAGCTCAGTGACTTTTCTTTCTGAGGCTGGGCTTACCATATAGCCCAGGCTAGCCTTGAATTCTTGGTCTCCCTGCTTCTACCTCTGGAGTGCTGGGACTGCAGGCCTGTGCGGGCTTCCCCAGTGCTGGAGACTGGGCCCAGGGTTTCATGCTGCACGGGGCTCCAGCTCCACTGTCCTCGGCCCCTCACTGACTTCATGTTTCACCTGAGCCATTGCACGTTTATAGTCTCTCTTCCCTCATCCCCTCAGTTTGTAGCACCACCCTACTGTCTGTTTCTGACTTTGACTACTCTACAGAGCTCATATGATGCATGTGCTCTCTTGTCTGGCTTAGTTCACTTGACGCACTGCCCTAGTTTCCTCCATGTTACTGCGCACGCCAACACCTGGATCTTTTAAAAGTTTTTGTTTTTTTTCTGCGTGTGAGCACAGGCATGTGTGTGGAGGTCAGAGGAATGTGTGCCGAAGCCTGCGTGTGGAGGTCAGAGGAGGCCCTGAGGACCCCACCCTCCCCTTCCACCCTGTGAGAGGGTCCTGGGGATTGAACTCGGGTTATCAACTTGGCAGGAGGCCCATTAGCTGCTGAGCCACCATCCTGTTGCTGTTACTAATGACCAAGTGGTCATCTGTCTCATGGATACTGTCATGTTCTGTTCTCTTGCTCGTCTGTTTATGGTGCTTGTACTATCTCCACTTGGGGCAATATAATGTTGCAAGCTTACTCACAAGCTCTTTAGGCACTTCTATTCCTATGTCACAATCCGCTTTCATAAGAAAAAGAAAAGGAATCTAAGTATACTTAAGTCTCCGATTTTCTCCCGTGGAACTGGCATTCCAAGGTCAGCAAAGTGCAGCTAGAATTCAAAGGTGAGATAGAGTGTTGTCTTCCAGCTCTGTGGCGTTTTCATCTCTGTGTGCGCAAAGGTGTGTGTGATGTATGTTGTGTGTGTGTGTGTGTTTAGGGAATATGTGTGTGCATGTTCCAGTGTGTGTGTGCATATATATGTGTGGTATGTGTGTGTGTGGTGTGTGCATGTGTATTGTATAGTGTGTGTGGTGTGTAAGTGTGTATGAAGTTTGTGTGTGTATGTGATGTGTATATATGGGTATGAGGTTTGAGTGTATGTATGCCTGTGTGGTATGGGTGTGTATGTTTATGTCATTATGTATGTGGTGTATATAGGTGTATGGGATTGTGTGTGTGTGTCTGTGTGGTGTGTATGTGTTTAAGGGCTGTGTGTGTGGTGTAAGCATGTCCAGATCTACTAGCACTCCTGCTTTAGAGAAACTATTAACACACTAATATCAATAGCAGGCAGAGCGTGGGCCATTAGGGATTTATGAAAACATTGAAACAAGTCGTCCCAAAGCGCTGATTTGTTTTATAGTCAGTATTACATTTTATGACAGGCGCTTTTGCCAACAAAATGAGTGTGTAAGAATCATATGCAGCTCTGTAGATGGGGACTGCTGCCCTGTGTGCCCTGCAAATTTGTGCCCCCGATCCTGGGGAGACTTCTGTAATTTGCAGACAAGTTATTGCCCCTTTGTTGAAGGGCCAGTCCTAGCACAAGGCAGGGCGCATGGCTCACCCTCCGTTTTCACCCGTGGAAACCAGCAGCTCTTTCCCCTTCAGTCATTTCTCTCAATACAAGAACGTGATACAACAGCCAGAAGACACACTTTCCGCTCCTGCTTTCTGATGGTAACCATGACCGTTGCCCGTGCCCTGTTCCTCTTCCTCCTTCTCCCTCTCCCTTCTGAGTTCCTAAAGTTTCCTTTGCTGTTGGTGGTGGTGGTTTAAGAAAGGTCTTTATAGTGCAGGAGGATCTCAGCTTCACTGTGGGACCCAGACTGGTCTCCAACGTTTGATCATCCTCCTGCCTCAGTCTCTGGAGAGCTGGGCTTAAGAGGGATAAGCTACCTAGTCAAGCTGAATTTTGAGCTTTAACGGGGCAAATTCTCTGCTTTGGGATGAAGTAGTTTGAAGCCTCAGAAGAGTGCGGCCCAAGAACAGACCACACCACTGGGAGAAGGAATGTGTGAGCCTCAGCCTAGTGAGCTGCCAGCGTTCCCTTCAAACTTCACCTCTACTCCCAACATCCACCAAAAAAAAGAGGGCGGAAGGAAGCCAGGGAGTGGAGGGAGGAACACTCCCATTGGTTGGTCGGTGGAGCCACAGAAGTAGGAACACTCCCATTGGTTGGTCGGTGGAGCCACAGAAGTAGGAACACTCCCATTGACCAGCTTGCCAAGCCTGGGGTTTGTGGACTCTCCCCAAGTGACCACCTCTGGGACCCGAGACAGCTTTGGAAAGTTCCCTCTTAGCCTTCTCAGGAAGCAGAGTTTGTAATATTTCACAGCAGCTGTTTAGCATTTCCCTACCCAGTTATTAAACACGAAAGGGAGTAAATTAAAATTGCAAAGTAAAATGAAATAAAAGGCGTGTTTTCTTTCCGTAAAGAGACAGCACCTAATTAAGAAATATTTGAATCCCACAAGAATGCATACTCTCGGGGGTGACATTAAACCTCTCCCTTTACAGCGGAAACCAAATCCAGAAAATTGGGGACAGACCCAAGAGGTAGCCCTTTAAAACAAAAACTCCCTCCCCTTGAGACTCTGACTTTTTCTCCATTCATTTTCCCCTCCTCGCAGTCCTGAGGGAGTGAGTATTAAACAAGTTCCTTGAGTTGAGTTTTCTGGTAGGCTTCCATCTCAGCCTCCAGCTTGCTGGTCCGCACTCCCGGCCACACTGACCTCTGGTCCTGGAGTCCTTTCTTCTGCCTCAAATCCCTCCTTGAAGGGGCCAGTTCCTAGGGCGTCCCCGCTCGTGCCTCTGTGCCCTCCCCCACAGTGGGTTCCACTCCAGCCCGGGGCCTCCCCCAGGCCCCATGGATGTTCCACTACTGAGCAGCCCACCTAGCTCCCTGACCAAGTGTTTGGTGTTGGTAATTCTCTTCCTTTCCCTTTCTTTTTCACATGTAACTCAGGCTGGTCTCGAACTGGGTAACGGAGGCTGACTTCCAGCCTGCTGTCTGCTGCCTTTGCCCGGAATGGTGAGACCACAGGGCTGTGCTGGCCATGCCCAGTTTTGGGGTGAGGACTGAACCCCGGGCTTCATGTGTGCAAAGCACTGCACGGAACAGAGTTGCATTCCAGCCCTTCGGTGATGCTTTCTCTGGCTTCCAGATCTCTCCTGGTAAAGCAGCGCGCTCATCTGTCCTCCTTACTCCACCCACCTCGTTCCTGAGAAGAGGCTGGGCTTCTTGGGTGGCTCCGGCAGACTGGCTCCCCCTCACTCCCAGGTTGTGACCTCACTACACACATACACCTTGGCCATTTTAGGTCTTTGCTTCCAGCATGGGGCACCTGCCAGGAATAACAGTAAATGCAAGGGATTCTAAACACCAGGGAGATGTAAAACAGGGCTTCCCCCTGCCTCCTACTCAGTTCTGCAGGAATCAGAGGTAGGAGTCATGGATGATTGTGACAGAGTTCTTCCCAGAAGAGTCCTTCAATTCTCTTCGCTTTGTCTTCGCTATGTTGATGTCAAGCCCAGGATGCGCAGGCTAGGCGAGGCCTTTACTGCAGATACAGCCCCAGCCCTTGTTATTTATTCTTTATTTACTTACTTTAATTTTTTTAGACTAAACAAGCAAAGAAAACCATTTTTTTTCCTTCTCCCTTTCCTCCTCCCCCTGCTCTTTTATAAATAAGGAGAGGCCAGTTTGCTGACGTTTTCTTTGGGAATAAAGCCTACATCTGGCTTTGCATTTTACATGGCAGAGTAGGCTCCCCTTAAATGAGGGACAGAAGCAAAGCCTGGTGTCCCTTGTTGCCAAGTTGGCTGGGAGGGTCCTAGGCCGGGAATCCAGACCTTGATCCCTTGATAGATCAAGTTGCAAAAATGGGCCTGATTTACTTTCATATACAAGTGTTTCTGACTAAACATCCAGTTACTCTGAGTTAACGTCCAACCTAAGCTACATGATACTCTGTCTCAAAAAAATATAATTTTACATCTCTCTCTCCCCCTCCCCCCAATGTTTGGTATCTTCCTCAATTGTTCACAGCCTTATTTTATTTTATTTAAGATTTATTTATTACATATACAGTATTCCACCTGTATGTACAACCTGCAGGCCAGAAGAGGGCACCAGATCTCACTGCAGTTGGTTGTGAGCTAGCGTGTGGTGCTGGGAACTGAACTCAGGACATCTGGAAGAGCCAACAGTACTCTCACCCTCTGAGCCATCTCTCCAGCCTAGCTGCTTGCTTGCTTTCTTTGTTTTTTTTTTTTAAGCATGAACCTGAAGCTGGCCACTTTGTTTTCAGCATGAACCTGAAGCTGGCCACTTTGTTTTCAGCTAGGCTGGCTGGCCAGCAGTCCCCCTACACACCCCGCCCCAGCACTGAGTTCCAAACACACGCCACCATGCCTGCCTTTACCCAGGTGCTGAGGATCCAGACTCGTGTTCTCAAGCTTATGCCACATGAACTTTACCTGCTGAGCTGTTTTCCTAGCCCCATTTTAGTACTTTTCAAGAGGTTAGTTCAACAGAATTATTGAGGCTTGTGCCCTGCAGTGATGTTACTTGTCCAGAGCTGCTCCCCTCCCACCAAGGACTGTGGCACTCAGTGCTGTTTCTCCTGCAGTCCTCCAGGCTCGGGGTTCCCTCAGGAAATGCTTAGAGACTGCTGGTGTGGGCGAGAGGAGGGAGAAGGTGTTAAGGAGTGAAGGGACACTGATGGCACTGAGCTATATAACTTCATATGCAGGCGGGAGAGTGAGAGGTAACTCAAAGACACTGTCTCCTTTCCCGAGTCCACAGTCAGAAGAAGTCACAGCTCCTTTCAAGTTACTTAGTTATTATGTTCCCTCTTGCTCCTGAAGTCTCTACTGAACGTTCTACAGGAGGTCTGAAATGGCCTCTCAGGCCCCACTGCTCCTCCAAGCCGCAGACCTGAGAAAAGCGTGGCTTCCCATGTTCTTGCAGGCCCTGCACCTCATTAGGTAGGAGAAGAGGCATATGGTGTTTTACACGGGAAAGAGGTGTGTTGACTATGAATAGCAGCGTGAACAGACAGGGCGACAGATGAACGCATTCGATATGATCACACAATATGGGCAGCTGCAGTGTGTGAAAACCCCGAAGCTTCAGATACGCCCCTCATGAGGCCTGAGAGGAGTTGGAGTCTCTTCTCCACACTCTGCCCTAAAGCTTCTCCCAGGCTTTTCATCAGCCTGGTCTATTTTTGGTAAGGCCAGCTATTATTTTTTCTTAATGGAAACGTTTTATTATTTTCTATTTCTAGTTTTTAAATTATCTTTCTCTCTCCCCTCCCCCAACATCTCTTTTACATGTGTGCATGTGTGTAAGCACACACTGTGGACATGGAGGTCAGGGGTCAGTTCTCCTTCCTCCACGTGGATGCTAGGAATTGAACTTGGGTCACTAGATTTGGTGGCAAAAGCCTTTCCGAGCTGGGCCCAGCCTGGTTGTATTTGTTTGCTGTTTGTTTTCTGAGACTCTTGTAGCCCAGGCTAACCCGAATTCACTATATAGCAGAGGATGACCCTGAATCCCCATTCTCCTGCCGCAGCCTCCCAAGTGCCGGAATTCAGGCATGGACCACTGTGCCTGTTTAAGTCACACGTTTTCAACAAGTTATCATTCATCTTTTGTGTTGTATTATCTGGCTCTGTATGCACGTTTGCCTATGTGTGCCTGTGTATATGTGCCTTGAGAATTATAAATTTGATTATTGAAAGATACACTGGTACTGTGCCACGTGAACACACTGTTGATGAGTGGCGGCTGTATCTGCTTCCCACAGCATAGATGCTCCTGAGGAGGAGGCGGGGGGGTTGTCCTTCACAGGCAAAGCTAACCTGGGGCCTCTCTCATGTCATGAAATACCAGACAATCAGTTGGAAGGTAAGCCAAAGCTCCCACAGCATCCTGCTTCCAGTAATACTGAAGGAGAGCCAGCAGGTCATCAGAGAAGCAGCTGCTTAAGTGGCTGGAGCTAGAGAAGCCCTTCAGCAACACCTGGAATCATACAGTATATGTTGAGTTGTATTTAGCTTGAATTAATTTTGCCACACATGGCTGATGGCCATATTGGATGGTTCAGCATTTGTTTGTAGGTGTAACTTACTAATGAACTACAAGCTTTTTCAATTAAGGTAATTTTAATTAAATTTGCTGTGTGCCAGGTTATTCCATTGTCCCCTGTAAGCGGTGAATGAGGGGGTGACCCTGACTGTAGGGTCTATGCTTCCCCCTCTGCAGAAAGCTCCACAGTGGGCAGAGCAGGGCTGGAGCGGTGGCCGAAGGAGTCTGGAGAGCACTCTGGGTTTCAAGTTCTGACACCCTGAGTATAAACTTTATCTGAGATGGTTGCTATATTTTTCAGAATCAAAATCTCTCAGAAAGCAAGAGATACAAAGGACAGAGGGCTGGGGACTCAGGCCAGTGTGGGTGCTGGCCCAAGGGGCCAGAGGCCCTGCGTTAACTCCCAGCAAAAACAGAGGCAAGGAGGCAGAGAACCTGGCCAGACACAACCACACAGGTCACCCCCCTCACCCCAAAGCTTCCTTCTGGAGTTGATCTCAAATGGTAACAGGCATAAATCCAAAGTGATTTACGCACAGTATTATCACCATGGCATGATTTATGGTGATTAAAATCTGAAAATAACTTAAACATGTGTCAATAAGGGACTATTTGGATAAGCTATAATCCAGTTACATGATCACTGGTCATGTGGTCCAACAGCAGCAAGGATGCACTGCGTGTTGGATTGCCAAGAATCAGGTTAAAAGAAAGAAGAAAGAAAGGAAGGAAGGAAGGAAGGGAGGGAGGGAGGGAGGGAGGGAGGGAGGGAGGGAGGGAGGGAGGAAGGAAGGAAGGAAGGAAGGAAAAGAAAGGAAAGAAGGAAGGAGAGAAAGAAAGGAAAGGAGAAAGGAAGGAGAGGAAGGAAGGAAAGAAGAAAGAAGAAGACACACACAAAGGGAAGCTGCGTGTGGGCTGCACAGCTCTAACCCCAGCATTTAGGATGTGGAAGGGGAGTGTTGGCCACACAGCAAGCTCAAGGCCAACCTGCACTGCATAAGACCTGCCTCAAAAATAACAATAGCAGCAACGCGAAGAGAGACATAGCTATCGAGTCACATTGACACACTGCTTTACTCTAAGAGAGGAATGGAAGCACACAGTGGGTGATACTTGCAAGGGAAACTGATAGCAAACACATTTTTCCTTTTCAGGGTAGGAGAGGGAAGGTGGGTGTGGGAGATGTGGGTGGAAGTGAGTCCTTAAACAACGCACAAACACGCACCTCACCTGGACTTTCCCATTTGTTGACTAGAATTGGGTCAAGAGATTGTGCTCAGCCAGCGGCAAGGGGCGGAGCCCTGTGTGGCATCAGAGGAGGAAGGGCAGATTTAGCCATGGAGCAGGATTAAGCACATGGGTCCGCAGGGGGCACCTCAGCAGTGCAGAGAAGGAAGGCCACCGGGAAACTGGTGAGCTGGGTGCCCTGCTTTCATCTCCATAAAAGAGGCCTCGGTGGGTATGCGGTCCACAAGGGGGATGGGTCCTTCTCTGGGAACACAGGGATGGGGAGATTTACCCAGGCATCAAGGGGTACGGGGAAAGTCAGGCCCTCATGGGTCCAGACAACTACTTGGCCACTGCCTTCTGCTGCCCCCTGACCGAAAGCTCAGCATGCTCCTGTAGAGAGTGCTTAGTCATTTGATGTGTTTACAAGGTGAAGCCACGTCCATTACCAGATGGCTGGATGGCAAACCGCCGGGTACACATACGTGGGAGTATTCATGTTAGACAGGACTTCTGACTGAACGGGACACCTTGAGGATACAATGTTAGTGTATAAAGCAGCCACAAAGGATCACTGCTCCACGATTCTACTTCTCTGAGGGACGCAGACCAAACTGGTAGAGGCAGAAAGTAAAGAGGCCCTTCATCGGAGCTGAGGGATAGCAGAATGGAAACTATCGTGTAATGTCAGTGACGGAAGGTGGTGATGTCCATACTGAGCGGAGAATGTGAGTTAGAAAGCTTAGCGGGTGCTGGAGAGATGCGCTGTCTGCTCTTCCAGAGGTCCTGAGTTCAATTCCCAGCACCCACATGGTGGCTCACAACCATCTATAGTGAGATCTGGTGCTCTCTGCTGGTGCATATGTATATTTGCAGGCAGAGTACTGTATAAATAATAAAATCTTTAAAAAGAAAAAAGAAAGTTTAGCATCGAAAACGATTAACATGCTAAATCTTACTGTTTCATTATGCTTTTTTAATTAAAAATAATTTCTGTTTTTCTCTGAGGGGCATTCAGAACTCAAACCATAATAACACATGGGGAATAATTAGGGTCAGCAAGATGGCTCAGTGACTAAGGGGATGTGATGTCAAGGCTGGTGGCCAGAGTTCAATCCCTATGACACACATGGTGGAAAGAGCGCTGACTCCCAAAGCTGTGATCTCAGTTCCAGGTGCATACCATGGCACATGTACACACACACACACACACACACACACACACACATGTGCACACAAGTAACAAATACAAAACAAATGAGATGAAATGTTAATTTGTGAGAAAACGATGAGCAAGGGGAACATGTTTCAGACTCCCTCCCTCAAGCGCCTGCACTGGGCAGGGCTGGGGGAAGCAGAGTGTTTTCTGGCACACACGGACGTGAGATGCACACTCGGAACCAGCGCAGCTACATCCAGCAGCCCTCTGTCCTTGGGTAGAAAGGACCTGACAGCCACCATATTGTTTGCCCTCTAAGACAAAAGGAATCTTTTCTAAGTAGTTAGCATAGATTCCACACATTTTGGTTCTTTTCGCTTCTGTTTTATGAGGCGTCCAAAAGATGGAGAAATGAAGAAAGGCAAGGCGTGCTCAACGCCTAAACGGCACTTGAAAGCGTGTTTTTGTCCTCAGAGACTTTTTAATACATATATTGAAGAACTGTCAGGGAGATGAAAAAAGCAAAGACTTTTGATATTTAGTTTGAAACGAAGTGAAGAGACATGAGATTCGAATCTAATGAAGGGAAGAATTTCAAAAGAGAAACTGAGCCAAATTTCCTGGTTTTGACTCACATATCAAACAGAGCCCAACTTAGATACTCGCTGCCAATCTGTTGTCTCGGTGGCACCAGGGAGTGTACATTGACACCAGAATTCTTCAGACCCCCCCCCCACTTTTGGTGTGCGTGTGCAGTACTTAGGGGACCTTGACCTCACTTGGATGGGGTCAAGGGTATTTTCTGTACCCTCAAGTCAGGCTGTGTGCTTAGTATTCTAAACGTTCTTTGATAACGTTCAGTTCTAGCCCGGTCTGTCCTCTGTTCACATGACTCTAGTCATTGGAGAGCTTGATGGAGAATCTGAAAGCATGCCAAGAGAAACACAGCTTCTGTCTAAGCACAGAGAACTCTCCCTTCAGCAAAGGAAGCAAGCGTGCTTGTGAGGTGGTGAACTGGGAACCATACCAGACCTTACTGATTTTTCTACAGGGGAATCTTGGGAATGGGATAGTTTTGCTTGGGGAAAACTACAAAACAAGTGGCTTTTAGGCTAGGACATAGAGGGGGAAATAGAGTAGCAATTGAGGAACAGAGGAATGGCTTAAACGCTAACGTCTTTGCGGGGAAAGCCGGAAGGCCTGAGTGTGGATGTCCTGCTCTGCCACAGAAGCTGGGGGCAGGAACACACATGTCTAGGTCCAGAGCCGAGACTCAGGTGAATCCCAGGTGGTATGCAGCCCATCCTTTATAAGACTGCTGTGACAGGGCACCGTGACCAAGGCAACTTACAGGAGCAACAGTAACTGGGCTGTGGTTTCAGAGGGTCAGAGTCCGTGGGGGAGGAACAAAGGCACAGACAGCCAGTCCACACAGGAGTGATCACATCTTGATCCACATGTAGGAGGCAGACAGAGAGCACAGTGAGCATGGTGGACCATGTCTGCCTCCTGATCCTTCCCAAATAGTCCCACCACAATGGAGCTGCCTGTTACTTCAACCCTTTGGGTTTGAATTTTTTATTTTCTTTTTTTGTATGTCTACCCTCATCTCCAAACAGCCAGTGCCTTCTGCCTCTTCCTCCCATTCCCCAAACACCTGCTGGCTCCTGCCTTCAGAAGGAGGGTACATGGATGGCATCTAGGTGATCTTCTGAGGTGAGCTTCCCAAGGCTTTCTCTTTTAAACCAAATAGTGAGATGAAGCCCATGGGGGGGGTCATTTCCTCACCCCTCCAAAAGTAATTTCGTTTTTTTCTGCTTGTCAAGTGCTCCATCTGTCTTCTCTAAGCTCCTATTAGTCCCTGAGACACCTCAGCAAGTGAATGGATTTGCTGTGCTCCTGCAGCTGCCTAGTGGTAAGCTCAGAACACAGCAGCAGCGGGGCTGCCCAGGGGGCCCAACATCCCGGCTTCCCAAATTAAGTCCAGGCCCAGAGAACAGAGGGGATTTTGAGGAAGAAACCATTGTTCTGTATTCAGAAGCAATCTACCCAGCTCATCCCCTCCCTACAAGAGGAGGTGGAAGGATATTGTGTTCATGGATATGACAGACACATAAACAATTTTCTTGCCGAGGCATGGCCCTTCTCCACTCACTGGAGAGCCCATCGGTCCAACAGGGCTTGAAACAACACTACCGGATGGCCAGAGAGGAGTGTCCATTGTCACATGCACTTTATACGGCAGGCAGCCTGCACAGGTCCCTGCAATTCAAATCAAAACAGCCTCTCCTGTGACAGGGAGGTGGGAGAAAAAACGGTAGTTTGGATTCCCCTGCCGGAGGACTGTTTTCCTAAGGATCTCTGCCAGTGGCTGAGGATTCTTTGTGCATCTACGGGAGATCTCAAAATTTAGGCAGCTATTGGATTCCAAATTAAACACCTAGCTGCTGCTTGCTTGCTGGAAAGGCAGTCCTATCCTACAGCTCTGTGCTTAGGAAGAACTGGGATTCGATTGCCTTTCTTGCCTTCCTGCGGACACTCTGCTAACACTGCCCAAGATCATAAATGAGACATCAGGGCACAGCTAACAGCTCAGAGGAGCTGTTCAAAATTCAGAAACAGGGGTAAGAAGATGGCTTTATGGGTAGAATACAACATGAAGGTCAGAGTTCAGGTCTTCAGCTCCCACATAAAAAGTCAATGTGGCAGAGCTGGAGATAGGAGGATACCTGGGGTTCTATGGCCAGCTCCTCAAGCTAGTGAGCCCCAATTTCAGTAGGAGAGCCTCAGCAGGTAAAGGTGCTTATCACCTAAGCTGACAAAACCATGGGATCTCTATAGTAGAAGGAGACAATCTATTTGTGATCTCTACAGTGGAAGGAGGGCATCTCCTTGTGAAAGCTGTCCTTTGACCTCCACATGACTACTCATTGGACGTGCACACATATACTCCAAACAAACAGATGAATAAATAAACAAATTTTAAATTGTGGGGAATGGTAGAGAAAGATGCTCAGTGTTGACTTGGCCTCCATGAGCACAGACACCTATGCGTCCACACCCATCTACACGTACAGATAGCTAAGCCTTGCCCTCACATTCCTTGGTGTCGGTAATGGCAGTCGAGGTAAACGGAGACTTCCTATTCCTACATGCAGTTTGTAGGTAGTCTTTTGTCATTTGTTTTTCTGAGATGAGCACCAAGTGAATGTTCTTTCTCCTAAATATGAACCTCAGCATCCTCCAGGGAAAAGAACAAAGATGGTGTCATCAGGGCTTAGGCTCATAAATAATTATTGGCACTCAGCATGGCCTGTGAATCAGTAGGTCTGTGCCCTGCCATGAATCCCTGTTATGTGCTGCAGAGGAGAGCTCAGCATTTCATTTTTTGTAAATGCAGAAAATAATTTCAAAACAAGGCTGGGGGTAGTTCCATTGGTAGACGCTCGCCCAGAATGTCAAAGCCCTGGGTTTGACATGCAGCAATGCGGAAATGGAGCTTGGTGGTGAAAGCTCGGGAAATAGAGACACTCGGAAACTCAAGGTTATTCTCTTCTACAGAGTGACCTTGAGGCTGGCCTGGAATGTGAGAGACCTTGTCTCATAAAAGAAAAAGTTAAAAAAAATTGACATGACTATTTCCCTGAAGTTTGCTGGAGATTATAGCCTCTGATAAATGATGAGTTCCTCTGAATTTACGTCCCCAGTCAGGCTGATGCCAAGCTCCTCTCCAGATTGTCCTGGAAGCCGAAGTGAGGGAAGAGTGGGAAGAGCAAAATTATGGGTAGGGCAGAAGTGAAGCACTTCCTTTATATTTCCTAACATCTCTGCACCATGGCACACAGAGGACATGATGGGGGCTCTTAGCAAGAGATGTCTAGCCTGAAGCCCCTGCCATTCCTACCACACTCAGAGCTGTGGGGGTCAGAGGCTCACACACACCTGTGCCCATTCCTGCACACTCCCTGCACACCTCTCACACAGGTGGTGTGAATGCGCTGTAAAGATGGAGGTCATGTGTCCTTTGAAATCTGATGTTGCTCACACTCAGAACTTGGTCTCTAATGGTGAATGTGAGTGTACAAGTCCACTTCCAGTCTTCAGGACGGTAAAACGTCAGCCTCACATCAGTGCGCTAATCAAAAAAAGGGAGGTGTTAGAGGAGCATGAAGTCATTTGAATAAATCACAGACTGTTTCTGTAAAGGTCTGGGCTTGGAAGCAGTTCAAATGCTAGGGATCCAGCTGAAAATACTCAGGGCACTCGATGAGATTCAGCCAGTGGGGCAAACTGTGCTGGCCAAGAAGAACGCCACGTTGTCTGCCCTTACAAAGGTTTAATGTTGGCCAGGAGGATTTCTTAGTAAACAGTTGGTTCAACAATGTAAATTCAATTTCTGAGTCCCTCCCTTCCAAACACATTCGAGGAGAAGCTCCGCTCGTTTCTAGACTGTGCTTGGTGGAATGGGTAGGTAGATCTTCATTGTCCAGGGGACATCCATGTTTGACAGTGGCTGCTTGGGCCTTCAATCACCTCTATGAATTAAGTGCCTAATTCAGCGTTGGGTCTAATGAACTTGTCTTCACTACTAAGCCCAGATGCACTTTAAAAATACCTACACTGATAAAAATTGTATGTATCCAGAACAAGACAAGGATAAAGTCCGCTCCAATGACTTCTGAACCAAAATAAAAATCAGATCTCAAGTTGGGTAGAAAGATGGCTCAGTGGTTAGAGCACTGGCAGCTCTTCCAGAGGACCCTGGTTCAAGTCCCAGCACCCCCATGGCAGCTCACAGCTGCCTGTAACTCCAGTTTCAGGGGATCTGACAGCCTCCCACAAATATACATGCAGGCAAAACACCAGTAGGCATAAAAAAATAAAAAGGAATCATTGAAATGATTTTTTTAAAAAAATTTTAAAGACTGAAGGACAGAGCGGTAGTATTTCACCTTGAAGACTGAGGAATGTCTGTGAATTTAATCTCACGTCATGAAAGCTCTGTCTCAGTGCAAAACACAGCCTGGAGGCCAGTTTGGTCAGCGATCTGGTGTGCGTTTAAACTATTTCATTATAAATTATCTGCCAACGGAAAGAGAGTGCCTTGGTACAGAATACCTTTCTGGGAGCTAATTCCACATTTCCAAATCATTTCCATGTCCTTGAAGCTCATGCAGGTTTTCTCAAAGTCTATTAGCAAGATGGAGAGCTAGAAGTATTACGTTGCCCTCTGATGCAAGACCCAGACCTCAGAAAAGGTAAGAGATGTAGAAGGACAGAGAACGATGTCTCCATGTCAGGGGGAGACAAGGAGATGAGAGAAGAACACAAGCAAAATGGCAGTCCGTTTCTGTCAGATCCTCTTTTCCCTTGATTGATGGTTGCTGCCCACCCAGTCCTGGCTCGGGCAGGCAGGTCAGCCTTTGGGCTATTTTTCTGGTTTATCTGAAACTCTCAAGCACCTGTGATGGGAACAGTAGTGCCATCAAAGCCTGCACTTGGCATTCATTTTGGGGGAACCAGTGATGGCCAACTCTATTCCCACCTTTCAGGTTAGCAGAATGGGGAAATGAGACTTGGATGAGAAATAAGGCCCTTCTTCTAGGGGATGGGGAGCCTGAACTTTAGTAACTGTGCTGACGCTCCGAGAAGATCTTCACACCTGGCAGCAGAGAGCATTGAAGAGTCTGACCCTCGGAAGTCCTGCTCAGAACACCTAGACTATCAGGATGGGAGTATTTGTCTGGGGAGTTCCTGTTCCCATGAGACTAGGATTCCCATCTCCTTAGAGAGCTCTATCAATCCATCAATGTCCAAACGTGTCGGGGTCTCCCTGTCTAGTCCTCATCACCCAGAGGGTGCTCCAGAAGTCCTGCTGTGTGGAGGAGGCACAGCGTGATGGCCTCTGGACATCCCTTTACCTCAGAGGAAGTTCCCCTCTCACGGTACTGTCATACCAGCCTACTCCAGCAGTGTGCTGGATAGACAGGGTGTGAGTAGTTCACACAGTCTATTAAAGCTAGAATTCTCCAATGTCTGTCACTGACATTTGGGGGGGGTAGAAGGGAGGTGATAGGAAAGCTAGAGATCAAACCTGGAGGCTTACACAGTAGGCCAGGGCTCTGCTGTTACCCAAGGTAAAAGGCTGGGTAGGTTTCAAAAACAGTGTATGGAAGGTGGGCAGTGGTGGCACAAGCCTTTAAGCCTAGCATTTGGGGGTGGGGTTAAGAGACAGAGATAGGCAGGTCTCTGAGTTTGAGGCCAGCTGGGTCCTAGAGCTAGCTCCGGGACATCTCAGAGAAACCCTCTGTCAGAATAAACAAAACAGAACAGAGGAGACTGGGACTCTTATCCAGTGTTTTACATTCTTGTCCCTATCAAAGGAGGAAGTCACAAATAAAGTAAGGAATTGAGAGGTTTATTCCAGGGCCAAAGCATTTGTTTACAGGGTGAATGGAGGCTTCCAAAGAATAAGAGTGTCTCTGGAACTACAGATAGCTTCTTTCTTTCTTTCTTTCTTTCTTTCTTTCTTTCTTTCTTTCTTTCTTTCTTTCTTTCTTTCTTTCTTTCTTTCCCCTTCCCTCCTTCCTTCCTTCCTTTCTTTTTATTTAAGTAAACTTTATTTTCTATTCATGTGCTAAGACAAGGGAGTAGGTTGGAAATTTCTGGAATGGGGAGGGGTCCCCAGAATAGGGTTTACTGACATTACATGGAGCTTCTAGGTTGTAGAATGAAATCAGATTTATGACGGGAGGCAGCAAATTTGCAAGACTAATGGTATTTTCCATTATAATAAAGTAAATCATATGGTGAGAGGGCACCTCACTCAGCCATATGGGTCTCAGCAGCTCTGGATCTCGCCCTCCGCTTGCTGCTTGCCTCGATTTCCCTATGATGATCAAATCTATGACCCCACAGCTGAGCTACTCACACAACTTTTTTCTTTTCTTTGTTTAAAGAAAACTTAAAGCAAGACTCTCTGTGAGTTGCCCAAGGTCTCGGCCTCCTGCGTGCTAAGGTTGGAAGTGTACACCAGGGCACCTAACTTTTACTTTTCTTATGTTAAGTGACTAATGGCGTTCAAAGAAATCAATGGCGGCCTAGAGCAAAAATTTAGGGAAGGTTTGGTAGAAACAAGAAGAGGTAGAGCATCCTTTAGGCAGTCAAGACTGGAAATGGTACCCAAGTCTGGAGGAGGTTGAGGATGCGCCAGTACAGGAGGAGGTAGTAAGGCACTGGGCTGCCTGTGAAGACAGGCAGAAGACTAGGCACCAGTGAAAAACAGACCAGGCAGGAAAGAGCTCTTCAGACCCTGGTTCAGAAACGGGTGGAACTGAGATTCTAACAGACTCCCAGAGGAGCTAAGAGAGTGAAAGAGAGGAAATTCATGACAAGTTTGTTGAATGACCAAATGAATATATGCATGCATGAATGCAACTATCTTTATTATTGTTTTTAAATGGACAGAATGAATATGGACAGGAAATAAGAAGAAAGGAGAAGACATATTTGTCTTTTCTCTGACTGTGTACAAAAGCATGTTTGAGAGTTGTGAAAACTCTACGATAGTATACTGTGTAAGAGAAGAGAGAAAAGAAAGCTCAAAGATAGCCAATTCATGGATTTTAAATTATATTAATGTATTTAATTTTTATGCACTTTCCCCCTCCCCCAGCTCATTTCTATAGGCAAGGCAATACCCAGAAAACAGTGTCCGGCACCCTGCTGGGCGTTTTCTGCTTCTGTCCCAGATACTTTCCTCATAGGTGAATACCTATGAGCTGACTTTTAGGGGAAAAAACTTCCAAAAGCTGTTGTGAGCTCCACAGTGGTGTATATGTGCATGTGTGTGCGCGTGTGTGTGCTCCTCTCCCTTCTGCCAGTTAGCCTGTGCCCTTGAACTTGAGATCTTTGAGTCATCCTCCATCGCGGCTCGTCTTTCCCTGAGCTCACTCCTTCAGAGGAAGCAGCAGTTATTTGCGTTGTCACTGGCTCTGCCTTAGTGTGCTTTTTGAGAAAATTAGAGTTATTATATTCTGATTAGGCTGTTCACACTGACCTCATCTTTTGTGTCAAAATACAAGCCATCCTTCCATGGAGCAATCATTTTGTGTTCTCTCTTTCCTAGTCCCTTCCCTCCCCATCCCCGACCTTTCTCAGTAGAGCCACCAAACAATTGGAAAAATGAGAGGGCCTATCTTAGTTCAGTTCTATATGCCGTGGTAGAGGACGCTGACAAACAGCCACTTAGGGGACAAAGGATTGATTTGGTTGCAGTCCATTGTTGCTGGGAAGTCGAGGCAGCAAAAAGCAGCCAGTCACATCACTTTCACAGCCAAGAGCAGGAGGAGAGTGAATGTGCTCATGCTCACTGCTAAGTTCACTTTCTCCACTCATTTGTAGCCCAAGACCCACACACAAGGGATGAGGCCACCCACAGTGGGCTGGCTTGCCCACATCAATTAATAAGTGTAATTAAAACAATCCCCTACAGATGTGCCCACAGGCCAGCCTCATTGACAAGCCATCAGTTGTTCTTCCTGGGTGGTTCTAGACTGTGTCACACTGACAATTCAACCAGCACGGAGACAAACTTCTCCAATTGTTAGCTGGAAACAGGAGACATTTGCATGTGTCTGGCTGATGTTGGTGTCTGGAGAACGTTTGCTTTGACCATCAAGTTGGGTGAGAGGAGAGATGGAGGGGCAGTCTTGGCTATTCTGAGAGTACACCTCCATAGGACACAACCACAATCCAAAGCCAACCAGCACCCTTTGGGGTTTCACCTTCTGCGTTTGTCAAACAAAGCGATTTTTCTTGGCCATCTGTATCTAGCCTACTGTGCAGGGTGTCTGGGTTTTCATAAGCCTTGCTGAGAAGGGACAGGCCCTGGGTACAACAGATAAGACCTTTCAAGGAAAAGCTGCAGGCATCCTGAGCTGGGAGCCTGGAGTCTCCACCTTCATCCTCCACTCCCAACTGACAATGCCTTTAGGAAGAAACGCGTTGTTTTACATGAGGAGATGGCCAATAGCTGCACACTTGCCTTGGTCCTCATTTGGCCTCTTAGATCTGTCAGCTCAGTGGTCGGCAGGCCTGCCCTGGCCACAGAAGACTGGCAGGCAGCAGCTTCCTCAGAGACCTGCTTCCTCCTGCCTGGTGATTCAATGGTCAGGTTTGCTCTGTAGGAACCGTATGGAAAAGGCAGGACAGCTCTGTGAGCCTAGCAGTGGAGCACGGGTCCGATCTCTTACAGCCACTTTCCTTGCTGCCGTTATAGAAGTGTCTCTTTCGGTGAAATTCGGGCAGTAGCAATGCCCAGGGATGAAGGTTTTAATCAGAAATTTTAATTTTGTGCACAGTTCATGGAGCATGCATGGCAAGAACAGTGCTTCGCATGCGTGCTCTCAGCATTTGGCTCTGTGTAAAAGGCGTTTCAGTTTATGTTACACCCTGTTAGCAACAATAGCCTGCACACGTGCTGGAAGTGCTGGAACTGCCTGGAAAGCTGCTGCAGAGGATGGTATCTGGGATGCTTATTTGGAGCAATTAAAAGAAGGGAATGTGCCTGGCCTTTGTGGAGCTGAAGGCTCAGTGCCCATGTTCAGGGTATGGATTTGCTTCCCTGACAGTCTCTGCCTCATTCTGTTTTCCCAGGTGGCCTGTAGCCTTTGGGAGATTTGTCTGAAATGTCCACAGTATTTCCCACAAAGGGCACACATGTGCTTGATAAGCAGCAGCCATCAGCAGAAAGCCAGGCTGGCCAAGACAGACTCTGGTAGGGGTTTATCTCAGCCATTCTTGACCAGAGGACTAAAGTCAGACCCACACCAGCTCACATACGGAGGAGAGTAGGCACACGGTCAGGTCAGCTGTTCCTGGGGGACCAACAGATGCCACCTTGGACCACTTTTCTGTGTCTGAGCATTTTCTGAGTCTCAAGATGTAGGACCAGTTTCTTTAGACTAGGAAGCAAGACCATATGGTGGGAGATAGCCATAACCAGCTGAGAGCAGGGCAGGACCTGATCAGAGCAGGAGGCCTTTAGAGGGAGGAGGCAGGGTCAGAGAGGGGAGTCAGAGGTGTTGCTGGGCAGGTGTTGCTTGGCTGAGCAGCCTGTTGTGGTAATGAGCTCCAGAACTGAGCAGGGCAGGCGAGTGAGATCCACAGACTAGAGCTAGAGAAGACCTTGTGGCCCTGGTGTACTCTGGCCCTCTCTCCCTCCCAGCATGGAGTATGATGAAGAGCCACCATGCCTTCATCTGCATCCCATCTCTCCCTCACCACCCTTCACCTCGGCATCTGAGCCCTGAGCAGGCTCTACCTCTGTTTGATGCTGTTTGAGAGGAGGCGATGGTAGGGCGAATGGGAGCCTCCCCTCCGTGTCCCAGATGGTAGACAAGTGCAGGACCCTGGCGGACAAGCAGCGCAGCTCAGCCTGCTCATCCACGTGTTCTGTCACAGGGACTCCTGCTCACTCCAGAGAGGAGGGGCCACTTTGTCTGTAAGGGAGCGTAGGGGAGAGGGCTGAGGAGGGGCGCAGCACCCAAGTTCACTTTCCAGTACTCAACATCCATAACTCCAGGTCCAGGGGATGTGAGGATCTCTTCTGACCTTCCTGGGCACCAAGAACACACATGGTGCACACACATAGATGCAGGCAAAACACTTATGCATACAGTAAAGTGAATATATAGCTAATGTAGTTTATATCTATTTTATTACATATAGGTTATTCTCTAAATATGTGTATATTATATATTTATGTGTGTAGATTATATATTTATTGATATATAAAATATATGTATACAGGTATATTATATAGTATATGTATATAGGTAGATTATATATTTATTACATATTATAAGATATAATATATAAATATATATATTAATATATTTATATATACAATTTATTTACTTATTTATTTATATTTTCAATTTAAAAAATGTAGGCTGGAAGGCCAAAGTCAGACTTTAGCATAGCAGACTCTGTGAAGCCACACCTTTTTTTTTTTTTTTAAAGACAGGTTTTTTTTTCTGTCTATAGCTCACGCTGTCCTGGAACTTGCTTTGTAGACCAGACTGGCCTCAAACTCATGGAAATCCACCTGCCTCTGCCTCCTGAGTGCTGGGCCGAAAGGCATGCACCACCACGCCTGGCTGGAGTCACTCTCTTTCTGCCACAGGGACCTCTCAGGAGTGTGGCGTTGGGTGTTCTAGGAGCCGGACATCTGGCATGGGTAGAACAAGTGACCTAGCCACTGACCTCTTCCCCATTAGATCCCCTCTTGAGCAAAGAAGCCCATGTGTGGAGGTCAGAGGAGTCAGTTCTCTCTTACTCTGTGGGTCTCAGAGACTCACCTCCGCTCATCAGGCTTGGGTGCAAACTCACCCACAGAATCAACTCACTCATTCTTCGAAAAGTGACTACACCAGGCTAGGTGGCAAGGATGAACAAAGCAGATGAACTTTTTGCCTCTGGTTGAATTCCAACCTCTTGTAAGCATGCCAAAGGGAGAAGTGAGGTTAGAGTTTGTACTCGCCCCGCAAGCTCCTCACCGCAAGATGTGAAGAGGTCATTCCGTCGTTTCTGTGTCGTCCCCACCCCCACCCCGGGACACTTCACATGAGCGTGGCCATTGAGTGGAGGATCCCTGGCTCCCTCCCTGAGGAACGAAGTTGTTTCAGCTCTGCTCCTCCTATAAGCTGCAGGCATTGGACATGAGGACAGCCTACTCTTGGCTTTACGCTTGACTTCTCAGATCTCTTCAAAGGCAAGCCTACAACATCTGCCAGGAAGTAGAAATGACCCCACAGATACGGAGTCACTGACAATCCCCTGCCCCTGCATGGGGACCAGGTGTACAAACAGAGCATACAAGGAGTTCTTGGGAGACAGAGTTGCGGCCTGTAGGATTCCTTTTCCTTTCTTTTTTGTTTTTGTTGTTTTGGTTTTTTCAAGACCAGGTCTCATTATGTAGCTCCGGCTTCCAGGAATTCACTGTGTAGACCAGGGTGGTCTTGAACACAGAGAGCTGTGCCTGGCTGAGCCGCGTGTGCCAGCTAGGAGTCCCTTCTTAATACTTCCTGCTACCAAGGCAAGGCCTCCAGTGTCACCTGGACTTTCTTTTCTAATTCTGTCACTGTGGAGGACCTGAGCTGCACTAGAACCCCACAGGGCTTGGATCCCACTTTCTTGCCACTGTAGGGTATTGTGTGATACTCAGCCAGCTTCTGAGAATTGCCCCGTCCGGTGAAGCCCAGCCCTCTGACACCAGCACCCAGTACAGGGTTCTCCAGCATTGCTCCTCACCATTAAGCATTCCTAACCGGTTCCACCCCCCTGTTCTTGAATAGCCACATTCTTAGGTACTATTAAATCTCTTGCTTTTTTTCCTGACCTCCCCAATACCTCCTTTATAATGGAACTAGGCTCTTGGCTAATTTGCATGTTTGTTTTAAAAGATAATGAAGAGTAGCAGGAAGAAGTAGAGAAAGATTAAAATAAGAAAAGCCTAAACTGAATACCGCTTTCACAACTAATAGAATTACTGCGCAGAGGAAAGGTCTTGGCCTCTTCCGAAACACCTGCCTCCAGATCAGTAGCACAACTCAACAGACCTTTGCTGAAGGAGTGAAAGTATTTTCTAAAAAAGTATTCATAAAGTCCCGGCCTCATTAAGCTGGGGAAAAGGTGACCAAACGGGGTCTTTTGGCCGGAGGCAAATACTTGTAGTGAAAGATTCCTGGCATCTCTAGGGAGGTTCTGGGCCTCAGGGAACAGTCCGCCTAGGCCCGGGTCCTCTAGTTAAAGTGACTAAAGCCCTGAAGAGCCCCACCCCCACTCTCCTGTCTTAGTGACTCAGAAGTAAGCGAGCAAGCTGGTCGCGGGGCTGGGACAAGCGGCCGAGGACGGAGAGAAAGCCAGGCTGCTGTGCTGGTCCCTGGACTCCAGGCAGCGGGCTCCCGCGGGCGCAGCCTGAGAGGCGGAGCTCGGCCCAGGCCCGCGGAGTCTGACCTGAAAGCCAGCCTGCTCCTCTCCGCGGTCAGGCCCAGCAGTGTGACGGCTTCAGCCGAGACGCTGGAACAGGTATTTCACGTGTGTAGTTTAAGCCTGTAAGGGATGGCTCAGCCGTTAGAGGCTAGGCTCACAACCAAAAATATAAAAATATCAGTCCTGAAGCATGGCCAAGCCAACGATGGAGTCACACTTTACTTTCTGGCCGATTTCCACATCAGTGTACCTGAAAGTGATAACTCAATGAAACCTCCGAGATTTCTGATTCCTTCTCTAATCAGCTTGTGAAGACGACTGTGTATGAAATTAAAACTCAGGTCAAATGAGAGTTTTGAGCTCGGCCACTGCTGAGACCAACTCCTGTGGTCCCAAACTTCATTACCGAAGGGGTGAAATTCAAGTCTTTTTTCTTCCGACACAAAAGCCACACTTCAGCTCTGAAAGTTCTATGGTTTGATTTGGCTGTTTATCTCTCTCATCTGCAAAATGAAAGCTGACTGGAATTTTATTTCATGAGTCTAGAACGAGACCCAGAGATCACATCTATAAAAGACTGCCAGAATTCAAAACAAAACAAAACAACAGACAAATAAAACAAACTGGGCCAGGCGATATTGCCCAGGAACTGGAACTCCTGGGCTTTCCCTGCCTCAGTGTCCAGTGCAGTTGGGGCTGCAGGTGCCTACCCAGCACCATTGGACACTTCTTCCACACTTTTTTTTCCCTTGACTGTTCTGGAACTCACTCTGTAGACCAGGCTGGCCTCAGGACTTCAGGACTTCAGACTTCAGGAGATCTACTGCCTCTGTCTCCTGAGTGCTGGGATTAAAGGTGTGCATCACTGGGAAAAATTCTCTCTTCTCGGTTTTTTCAAATTTATTACCCAGCTTGGTGGTGAACTCATGATGATCCTCCTGCTTCAGCTTCCTGGGTGCTGGGATTATAGGAGTAAATTATCATGGCCCACCCAGCAGACAGCCCTAATGTTCAGCCAAAGTGAACCCAGCGCATTGGCCCAGATGATTGCAGAAGCCCATATTTGGCCAACTGCTATGATTTGTATAATTGAAAACTTAAATACAAAGAATAAGAAAATCCACTTTATTTCTAATTTTAAAAAATTTTAAAAACTCTTAATAATCTATTGAAAAACCTCTTCTTATAAAATCCAGAGGCCACAGTACTCTCCAATCTACTTCATTAGTTCCACAAAGTATTTTAGGCAGGCCTTACAAGTCTGAAAAATTATATTTTCCCCACATTCTAATAATCTTCAGTGAGTTTTAAGTCTATCACAAGACATAGATTTACTTTTTGCCCTTGAGAATGAAAAGGTAGCCAATTTTTGTTTGTTTGTTTGGTTGGCTTTTTCAGGAGAAAATTTAGGAACTCAAAAGGACCCAACAATCATTTGTATACTACAGACAGACAGATGAGCTGTGTTAAGATAGCATGGCTCACTAGCCCATATAAGACGATCTCAGCATTTGAGAGGCTGAGGCAGGAGGATTGACATGAGTCAATCCTAAAGACCAGGACTCTGTCTCAAAAACCAAAAACAAACAAAACACCAAAAGCTAGTGAGAAGATTACTATGAGCCTCCCTCTGTGTGTGTGTGTGTGTGTGTGTGTGTGTGTGTGCATGAGCGCATATGTGTAGTGAGCCTCCAGGTAGGGAGGAGAGTCCTTACTAGGCAAGTCACACTGCAGACACTGCCTGAGACAGGCAGAGAGGGCAGGCCAGCATACCATGACCCCCTAGCAATGCCTGCCCGGGGAAACCAGCTCCTCAGATGCTGCTCAGCTTTGGAGATGGGTTTTCTTTTTCTCTTGGAAGCCTACTCCTACAAGGGCAGCGTGCTTTGGTCTGCTCCATGCTGGCTGCAGCAAGAGAGGCGCTGAGGTAGAAAGCTACATTGCAAAGGCAGGAAGCAGAGAGACCCATGCTTGGGATCTAGATGAGAAATCAAATAAAAAGAGTGCCATTGAGGAGAGAAACATGCATTTCTGAAGATATTTATTTGAAAGTTTGGGAGAAAGCAAAGCAGCCTGTGCCCCAGGGCTTCTGGGAGTATGTACAAAATACAATAATTAAATTAAGTCCAGCAGTTAAAATTCCTCATAAAAAGAAAAGGCTGGAGTGCCTCCCAATGGGGAATGCTTGACTTAAAAGGGAGGTTTTACTCCATGGCCTGAAGGTCAGCAGACAGGGCTCCCTGAGAATGTATAACATTTCTTAAAGGGGTCTTCTGTCTTTGTTTTGTTGAAAGAAAATAAAAGAGTAAAAGGGGGCAAGTTTTGAAAATTAAAAAAGAAGAAGAAGAAGCTGCTGTCCTAAAATCATCAGGATTTTTATAAAAGCCACACTGGAGGCTATGAAAACATATTCTCTCTTTTGAGTTAATCAAACACACATGCCCTTCAAGAAGGAAGCTGGGGAAAAGGCCAGTGGAAGCTTTTGAACACATATCTTTAAAATGCACTCATTTTCAGATACTTGCAAATCACGACAAATTCACTTGCCAGTTAATTTTGAATGTACTTACCTTTAATATTTCAATATTCTCACAAACAGTTCACATTTTGAAATGTCTTTTGTAATACAAAGATGGGTGCAGGTGTGTGTGTGTGACTTCATGAGGCAGAGTTATTAGAATGATCTTGTGGGGTTCCCATCCTAAAATGGAATTTTTATCACAATTGAGAAAGTCGGTTTTCATGGTGATCATTTGTTACTATTTCTGGTACTGTTCACCCATTCAAGGAATAAAATTTAGATGGAAACCAAAGTTCATAAGCATCCTTATACCTTTGATATAAGCATTCTTATACCTTTATAAGTTATACATAAATAATATAAATTTTACATGTTAGAATTTTACAGAGGTATTGATTTTTATAAAGCCTAAGCATCCCTAAGCATCTCTCTCAGCTCCCACACAGACATGGCAAGATACTCAGACAGCCTTTGCTACAACATTAGAAGCCTGTAACAAACTGCTGTGTTCTGAAACCCCCAAATGGTGTCTCGCGATGCTGCCTTTACGGCATAATCCGATGAGCAGCAACACTGAATTTACTGAACAATTAGTGGTCTCATTGTCCTTTCTCCTTTGATTCCCAAAGTACAGCATCAGGTGTCTATGCTGTGCACTTGGGGTCTCCCCAGGAAAATGGGAATAATACACAGTCTCTGTCAAGCTCTCAGTAAATGAAGGATTGTGGAATGTTCCCTAAGCAGCAGGGACTTAAGCTAGAATTACCACCAAAACATGGATTCAGAATTGGGGGTGGGGTTGCCTTTTTTTTTTTTTTTTTTTGCTTTCCTCTCCAGCACTTGGAATTTGTGTTTTTGGACCTCTGAAGGTGGGTGGGCTGGAGAAGAGAAGGTAAGGTCTAAAGAGAGCTGGCTGCCTTTAAATACTCAGAAGGCTGAGGTGGAATGAAGCCAGAAGACACAAATGGTCTAAAGGCCTTGGGGGATGAGTTCCGAGACCGCTTCCCTCCCAGGACGCTCTCCAGACGTTCAGAATCAGCTCTGCCCTGGTGGTGAATCCTGCAGAAAGCTATATTTGCAGGATGACAGCCTGCTGGCTGTTTTTGAACGACAGCTGTTAGAACTGAGATGGTCTCAGATGTCTTTACTGGAATTGGAAGGAAGCCTTGGTGGAAAAGGAAGGTTCCACTATCGTTTGTATTGTGTCAGGAAGAGCCTTTGGAGATGCCTCACTCTGTGGATTTGTTGAAGAGATAGAGAGGAGTTGTGACTTGGCCTTGGGAGTGTGTGATTGGGTGGAGTGATCTTTGTCGTAGGTGTGGTTCTACCTCAGCAGGACCCTGAGTAAGTCTACAGTTGCTCTCAGTGCCTCTGGTCTTCTGGTAGTCTAGTTTTCTATGTGAATGGTGGCCTCCTTTCAGCCAGGAGGCTGGTGTGGAAAGCCATTAGGGCTTCAGTTTCTGTCAGGGGCTTGGACAAAATGATGGAATCTAAGTTTGTAGTCAAACATTTCTAAGCATTGAGATAAATTTCTATAGTCTGTCAACAGGTCTAGGAGATGGCTGACAGGGCCACAAGAAGGCTCTCCTGGAATGCACATGCCAGATCAATATATTTTCCTGTCAAATCATATCTTTTCATCTATTGATAGAAGCAAAGGACAACACTAGGTCTGTTAGTAGACAAAGAAGCACATCTGTGAACCCATCTTCAGGAGGCAGAAGCAGAAGGCTTACTAGCTGGGCATCTAAGATCAGGCTGGTCGGCACAGCAGGTTGTGGGCCAGTTGGCTAGAGAAACCCTGTCTCCAAACAACAGTACCAACAAAGATCCTGTGGATCCACGCCAGGAAAAAGAAGGTGCAGGATAATGATGGAAGAGTAGGACCCTAGTCTCAGCCAACCCCACTGAGGTTCTGGAAAATGTGTCAGGGTTCCCTTGCCCTAACACAGCCCATACACATGCAAATGCAAGGCTCCTTCCTTTCAGAGCTGTAGCTTTTCGGATGCAGGCCACCCTGGGAATGGTGAAGCTTTGAGCCCCTACAGCCTCAGCTTTGGGAGGGAGGGGGTCCCTCAAAGGTCCATTTCATAGCCCATCATCCTGACTTCTGCATACTCGTGGCAACACTGGGGACCGGGTTGGGGTGGGGGTGGGGGGTTGTTGTTCGCTGGTTTGAGTAATTGAGGAGACTGGGGCTTAGAGAATAAATGTCTAGTGTTACATAACTGATGAGTGAGAAAGCCAGGACTAGAAAGCTAACTGATGGGCAGATTCCAGCCCTAGTTTTAACAAATACACTCCTTATGGATCTTATACCTGGAAGTGAGGAACGAGAAGAGGAGAGCATGCAGAGGGAAAAGACGTTGGCCAGTATCTGTCCTTTGTGTGACACCCACACCTCCGCAAGCCTGCCAGTCACAACCAGTGCAGTAGGCTGGCTGGGGGTCTGAGGCATTCTCACGGACAGCCACATCTGCAAGGGTTAGGAGTCTTGGCGGTGATGGAGAGGGACTTCAGAAAAAAAAAATGCCTGCAGTTGGGGAGGCCAGAACTACATAGTCAGTGCCTGCTGGCCAGTACCCTGGGGGGTCACAGCAGCCAGAGTTCTGTGGGAATTCCAGTTCCTGGTAATCCTGTGGTGGGGGGGGGCACGATTTTGCCTCTCAACATTTCTCCTGTGGTGCTTAAGAGATGATGCCAGATGCCCAGAGTACGTGCTCTGCGGACACCACAGGCAGCCATCTGAAGCAGCAGAACATTCCTTGTCTTTGTGATGCTATCCATGTATCTAAATGACAAAGGCAATTTAGTCCATTGTTTAAGACAAAACAAAAAAGGTGGTTAAAGCAGCCATTTGGCCTGTCCTCTGTCCTCAGCAGAGTGTGGCCCCTGCGACACGCACTGTCTGCCCCCTTGCTTTGCGTTCTTTCGTGTTTATTGTGTGTGTCAGGGCAGCTGGCGCCACTTTGGTTCTGTCTTCTTACCATGTAGGTCTCAGGGATCAAGCTCAGGCTTGAAGACAAGGCTTTTTACCCCGAAAGCCATCGCATTAGTTACCTCTTGCTTTTTTTGTCACACAGGAAATTTTGTCTATCGGTCTTGTTTTGTGTGTAATGAATGTATTCTTTTCCCTGGAGTTCCTCATATGCCCAAGAACCTAACCTACAGAACATGTACAGTTTTTTGTTTGCGTTTGTTTTTTGAGGCAGAGTTTCTCTGTGTAGCCCTGGCTGTCCTGGGCTGGCTTTGTAGACCAGGCTGGCCTCAAACTCACAGAGATCCGCCTGCCTCTGCCTCCTGAGTGCTGGGATCAAAGGTGTGGTGGACCACCACACCAGCTGATGTCCAGTTCTTTGTATGCTTATGAGGAGCCAACAGCAATGTGAGAATTGGCCTGTTGGGGGGCTGGGGGTGGCGTAGTGGAACCCCTAATCCCGGCAGTGGAGGGTAGATCTCTGTGAGATTAAGGCCAGCCTGGTCCACAAAGCAAGCTGCAAGCTAGTCAGGGCCACAGACAGATTGTCTCACCGCCCCCTCCCTCCCCCAAATAATTGTCTGAGACTGATGGAGATTCCCCAGTGGTTACTCAGCTGCATATGGGGCCTCTTAGAGGCTGCTAGCCTTGTCTTTCTTTGACTTGCTGTGTGTGGTTCCTGTCCAGAGGCTGCTTCTAGTTCCTTTTCCAGCTGCTTCTCAAGAAGTCAGGAATGAGAAAGTTACCTCACCTTGGCCAGCACAGCTTTGCATTTCCCTGTGCACGGCCTAGGCAGAAAAAGGAAGCACCCGACCAGCAGGTGGTAGGTTCTTTAGGCAGGTCTGTGGAGCAGAGTGCACACTGCAGAAGGGCGGATGGCATTCCACAGACCTCAGGCTGCCTCTGCCTGGCCCAGAACTGCAGCTTGCTGCAGAGCCAGCCTAGCTAGGGAGGAGAGACAAGGAAGAGTAGGGACTGCTGGGTTTCCAAAGCTGTAACTAATTCTTGTTCTTCTTGTTATTGTTCTTTGAGAAGGGGTTTCTCTGTGCAGCCTTAACTGTCTGGAACTTGCTCTGTAGGTCAGGCTTTCCTTGGACAGAGACTGGCCTGCCTCTGCCTCTGCCTGAGTGCTGGGATTAAAGGTGTGTGCCACCACTGCGCAACACTTTAAATTCTTAATTCAAACTTCTGTTCTTGTTACTACCGGTGGCCAACGGCATTTGTCTGTGTTTTAATCTGTAACATTGTTTTAGAAACGTGTCCCTTCCTGGACCTCCAACTGCCTTGTGTTATTTTATTCTCACTGTGTAGACCAGGCTGGTCTGGAACTCACAGGGCCCCCTGCTCTGTTTCCCAAGCGCTAGGACTGAAGGTGTGAGCCACCACGCTCAGCTGTCCGGCACCCAGTGGCCTCAGCAGGTGTCAGCTGAATGTGACTTTAGTTGCACGTTCTTGAGCGCAGCGATTCCCCGTAAAAACTCCAGTGACATATATTCGCTGTTCCGAGTCTTTCTCACCCTGGGGATTAGAGTTTCGGTTTTCTCTCACAGATGTCTGATTTGGAGTGTCCGCTTTTCTCCTGCTTCAAATCCCGGGTTAGGAAGGCGAGCACCTCGGAGGTGCTCCCAGGCCCTGGTCCCTGCTCGGTGATCTTTAGGGAGAGGAACTAGGATGAGTGCACCAGGACTCACAGGACGTCTGGGATGTGGGCCTCTCCGGGATCCTGTCTTCGCCGTGTCCCAGGAGTCGGCTTCTGTGATGGCCACACCCGGGCTGCAGGTCCCCACACCGGATCCGGGGCCCGCGCAGGTGTCCGGCCTGTGCTGGGGTGCGCGGGGGCCCGGGAGCCCCAAGAGAGACGTTATTGTTACACTGTAACGAGTCTGATTAACACGCTGCTGACACTTTCCCTTAGTTTCTTCGGCTCCTAGCAACCGCTCACAAAGGCGAGGGATTGTCCCGGGCTCCGCGGGGACACGGGCAGCCTTTGATCTAGCACCGCTACAGCCCGGCTGCGCGACAGCCTCGCGGGGTCAGGGACACCCCCACGCGGCCCGGCCGGAGCCCCAGCGCCGCTCCACGCCCAATTCCCCGTGCGGGGAAGGGCGGCCGCGGGCAGCGTGGGACGGGCGCCTCCACGCGCGCTCACCGCGCAGGGATAATTTTCCAGGCCCTGCACTTCCCGTCGGAAGGAGCAAAAGGAAAAAACCCTGCCAGTCAGTCAGAATGGAAAAAAAAAAATGAAGAAAAAATATCCAAAAGGAAGGACACATTACACAGTCCCCTAAAAGTAAATAACCCGCTTGGACGAAACCGAGTCGCTCGCCACAAACTGCGAGCTCCGGAGGACTTCGGGGCCGCCCAGCGCGTGCTCAGCGCCCCTGGCAAGCCTTCCGGGCTTTGAAGGCTGTCAGATAATTACTAGAATCTAAACAAGCCACGTCCTCAAGAGTCGCCCGCCCCAGCACAGGGACAGTTAACGGCTCCCCTGCGCAAGTGTCACAGGTACCAGAAAACAATTTCCTTTCCAGGCCGGTCGCTGTCTTAGCCACCTCTTCTGGCCCCAGTTGAGAACTGGGTGCAAAGAAAGAAGACGTAGGCTTTAGCATCTCAATGTTAGGTTCAGGTAATTCCTTCCTAAATTGCAGAAAGCGAAGGCTTTGTAGCCCCCCCCCCCTCCCGGGGGGGAACGCGGTGTCCCCAAATCCTGAATTTACAGAGCAGTCCGGTGGCCTCCGCCAATGTCAGCGTTCACGAGCTGCCGTGGAAAAAATCTGACCACCGGTTCGGGTTTTGTTTCAATTGCTTTCCTAGCACTAGAGGGGAAAATTAAAAAAACAAAAAACAAACAAACAAAAAAAAAAACCACAGAAGATTCAGATTGCAAAATAAATGCAAGTTTTAAAAGCAGAATTTCCTGGAGAGAAAGAGAGAAGGGGGCTGGTATTCTTTTCTCTCCTTGAGGCAACTTAGAAAATTCCATAGTCTCCCAAGAAAGTCAGTTTCCTCAACTCCTACGAAACTATTGAGTGCAAAGGTGACTTCCATTTTCTCCAGCGGGACACCTCCTGGCTGGTTCTATCTACCCAGCAAAACAGGCCAGGCAATCAGGGACTTTCAAATTCAAACTCCAGGAGGTGAAGTCTTCATTCCGGGGGACGCCATTTCCCAGCTTGTTTCTAGGGCAGTCGGGGCCAGCACAGCCCGCAGGACAAGTAGAGGGCAAGCCGGAGAATCTCTCCAACTTGCGGCCCCAGCCGGAGCTTCATCCGGCCAGCCGCAATTCCCCTCACCCTTTCAATAAAACATGACTGTACCGATCCAACCCTCTATACATTAAAATGAGTTTGTCACAGATTGTCATTAAGACCTCAGTAAAACAATGAAGACATTATTGGGCCCCCCTGTCCCTCGGGCAAGGTATTAAAGGAATAAAGCAATCCACACCACACGGGTCCTATTGAGATTAATGAAAAAATTATGCAAAAAAAATCGCAATTTCATTTTCCCGTGACGAGGCTTTCCGTCCATCCCGTTGGCCTTGCTTCGCACCTGATGATTGATTAAACTAATCTGTGGCACTCAACTGCTGATGTTCTCAACTCAATCTTGTCCCAGCTCATTTTCTAAGTAATTGTTTCTCATTAGTTCTGATAATGTTTTAATAGTGTTATCCATAATTTAGCCTCCTAGAATTAATAACAAGGGGCTGATATTGGCAAAGTGGCTGCCATGAGATATACAAAAATATAAACAGGTATGTTCTTAATTAATCTGATGAGCAGCCACGTCCTGTGCTCTTCCCAGGCAGAGAATGACGGCTGGCTTCTCCTCACGTCTGCGGCCTGCAGCAGGGCACAGCCGGGCTCACTCAGCCCTTTGTCCGGCTCCTTCATCTAGTGGTGGCACTAAGGCTGAGGGGTGGGGGTCGTGGGAACACCGGTCTCTAGTGTCTTCATGGTTTAGAGTTCTGTTTCTCAGGGAGTGAGGGCCTTTGGGACTCTGGCAGCCACTGGCCCTCTTCTGGGGCCTTGTATCTTCTCAACAACTGGCAATGAGCCCACATCTTGCCTCCTGCGGCCCAGCCCTGGGATGGATCCTGCCCTAAGCAGCCTTTCCTGGTTATGAGGTGGATCAACCTGAGGTCTAAGAAGACTTAGCCAATGAAGTGGCCCTGAGCTGGGCCGGGTGCTGGACATCTGTACTCTCAGTACGAAGGAGGACGGTGCAGGAGGACTCCCATGAGTTTGATGCCAGCCTGGAATACATATCAAGACTGCTCCAAAATCAAACCGGGAACCGAACAGTGATTTTGTGTGAACAGGAGGGTGGGGACAAGGTCAGAGACAATGCAACATAGTAGGGGCCTCCGAGAGGCCTCGCTGGGCCCGTGCTTGGGGCCATGTTCGGAGGTTACTTTCTTGGGGTTTCCTGGCTTCCACCATGCCGGTGGGGCTTCCCTGGAGGGCCCTGGCTGAGGACGCCCAGTGTGTGTGGACTCCGGCAGCCTCCCCAGAGTGGAGGCTGGCACATGTGCCCCGTCTTCATTACAGCCAACGGCCCTGAAGTCAGTACTCCTTGCTACTCCCAGGGTGTGTGTCTGCGTGTGGGTGTGCGTGCATTCACGAGGACATCAAGCCCGCCATTCCCTGGAAGCTTCTAGCAGTCTTCCTAAGTCTTTGTTTTAGACAGACAGGGTGGAGGCCTGAGGGTCTGCCTTACCTTGTGTGCCCCTGACCTCCCTGTTCCCAGCTGCAGCCTGGGGACCTGGGGGGCTTCTTGTCTAGACACGCTGTCCACGGCCCCTGTCCGCCGTCCTAGAGGGCAGCTGCCGCCTCCCACTCCTACCGCCCTTCCCCAAATCTCAGGGGAAGCACAGGGCAGCCCAGGTGAGGGGTCATGGGGATAGCCTGACGGGGTGCTCAAGGAGAAGGGGAGACATGGGGCCCAAAACAGGTGGCCACAGCCCAGCTGGCCTCAGAGTAAAATCCTCAGGGACCCTGCTTGTGGGCCTATGTGTCTCAAGAACGGTTCTCCAGATCCCTCAGTTTGGCTTTGGCCACACGCCAGACGGGAGTGTGGTTTCTCCTCAGAACCCTGCCTCGGGGAGCACAAAGGTTGTGGTACAGTGGCTTCTGACCTGGCAGCGGTGTGATGACATGGCATCTCCCAGGGCTTTCTGTAGGCACTGAAAGGATCAGGGTGAGAGGCAGACTCTGGGATGGGGCACACGCCAGAGGCCATGAAGGGAATACACCAGAAGGGCCTGGGAGGAGGAGAAAAATGAGACTGGAAAACAACTGTTTTCTATTTACAAATTTAAATAAACAGACCAGCCTTCCCCTGTGGAGTCCGCCTGAGAGCAGCAGCCTTGCTGCTGAGGAGGTCATGAAAAGGTTGCTGTGGAGTCTTAAACGTCCCATTCTGCTAATTTCTTAAAGAACAGTGGTCCGGAGTCCCCACACAAAAGCTCGTGATTTAATGAGGAAGAGAAACAAAATCTCTGCTTGGTGGTGTTTCAAACTTCCTTGGCGTCCTCTGGCACGTGCACGTTGATCCTTGGAGCCTTCAATGCCCCTTGGCCTTCGGTAGAAGGGTCCATGCTGAATAGAGGACAATGGCTGCTTGTTATGTTTGTTTACCCTTCCTACAAGCCGGGTTAACCTCTTCAAAACAGCTCTCCTAAGCCCGTTAACCACAGCACCCAGAAGACCCACAGCTCCTCTCTAATGCGATGCAAATCTCGCCGGGCCATATGCACAAGCCTGTGGCTTTGTATCCTCTGGACCAGTCTATGGTGGCCCTACAGTTACAGGAAATGGCCGCAGTGGCCAACAGCTAAGCAGGGAGATGGAGGGGAGGAAGGAGGGTCTTGCTTCCCCTGCACTGACTTTTTAATTGACAGTAACTGTTGATCCCAAGTATTCACCCAGGACGAGAGCTTTTGGGGGTCACCATATGGATGAAGTATTTTGGGGATAGTGGCTTCCCTGGAAATCAGCGTTGAAAGTTGAATTTTTTAGAAGCCAATATAATACATAACATTTTCAATGTCATCTTTATTGTTTTATAACTCATGAAACTGCTGAAACCTCGATTTTGATATTATGCTTAAAAAGCCTGGCCTTAAAATAAACTGTGGTGTCCAGCATCCAAATGAACAAAACTGGGAATATTTCTTAATAAAAGAAGAATAGGAAACATTCCAGAACACATCAGAATATGTTTCACTGAGGAGTTAACTTGTTCTCATTCGTCTTTCCTCCCACTTCTAGCTCCCCATGAGATAATAAACCCGTATTTACAACACATTAATAGACAACTGTAAAACCATAAGCTCAGACTCCAAAGGAAGAGAGTTTATTTTTGGAATAACTGGTCAGTAGGACACGGGGGTTGGGAGGGTGTGTGTGTAACTAACGTGAACTGTAAATGAAGCCAGGGCCTGGCCAGGCATGCTAGCAAGCTGCCTTGGGGACTGTGGTTTGTCTTTAGAAACCCACTGTATCCATTCAGGCCGCCCAAGGAGGGCTTCATTTAGCAGATCATTTTTCCTTGATGGATGTGGCAAGCGTAACAATGTTCTGGGCCTGCTTCAGTAATGGCATGTCGATCATACTTCCTCGGAAAGTAAAGGCTCCCTGGAAAACAGAACACAAACTTCCTGAAAGAATGCTCGAAAATTATAGGCTTCTTTTCTTGTACCACGAGCACACTTTAGATCCCACCTGAGTTAGGCTGACTTTCCTGCCCAACTTTTGAGAAACACCAGAGCAAATTGCAGGGGAAAGATTTCTTTTTATCCTCCTACAGAGGTGGGTAGGGAAAAAAAATTTCTTCAGCATTTTAATGAAGAGGAAAAAATACATCAGACAAAACGTGCAAACCGTTCATTTCACTCTTGAAAAATCAAACAGAAAACAACTGTGGAAGAAAAAATTTAAATACTTCCTTATTTTATTTGAAATACTGTGTGGGATTTTGAAGCAGTAATGTGCTCTGGTGAGTGATTGCTGTTTTTAGGTTCCTAACAAATGCTTCCTTCTTGCCAGACATAATGAAGGTGCTACTCCAGGGTGATGAGAACATGGGAGTACACCACGGTGAGCAAAAAGAGATCACGCTGCTGAGACACACAAGCCAATGACAAGGAAGTCATGCTTAGACAGCCGACCAGCCAGAATGGGAGGGGCCGCCCCAATCCCTGTGCACTGCATTTTCCTGTTCCTTATTTCTTAAACCTTTTTCAAGCACTCATTCTGGATGGCATGTGATATGGCCCTATTCTGTGTTAGGATACTAGAGCCTTACAACAGTGAGCTTCCAAAGTCACATGACTGGGACGGGTTGGAGTTATGGGTCTGAATATCCAACTTCAAGCCTTCACTGGAATAAAAACAAAACAAAATAAAAAGCAGGAAAATTCAACTGACAGAAGGCACAGATCCCAAAGTACTTGTGTTTATGTTTTTGTTCTGCCACGTTGTAGGCTGCCCTTCAAGTCAGGGTAATCCTCCTGCTTCAGTCTTCCAAGCGATAGAGTTACAGGTATGAGCTGCCATATCTAGCTCCACGTACTTTCAATCTTTTTTATGGTTGTTTTTGAGATGGCGTCTGATAATGTAGCCCCAGCCTGGAGCTTGCTGTATAGACCAGGCTGGCTTTGAACTCATAGAACTCTGTCTGCCTCTGCCTCCTAAGCTTTGAGATTAAAGGCTTCTACCGTCATTCCTGGCTCTTCAATAATTTTACATTTTTGTTTGTTTATTTATTTTGAAGTGCTGGAGATGAAACTTGAACCCTTCTAGACAATGGCTCTACCAGTGAACCACACTTCAGCCCAGGCTACTCTGCAGCTTTCCCCTCTTCCCGGTTGTCAAGGATGCTGCTGAGTGTCTGGAGGTGGGGAGCCATGCTCACCCTTGATGGTCTGTTTATATATAACACAGCCCACTTCCTATTTCATAAGTCAGCGTAAGCTTGTCAGTAGTCAGCACTGTCCTTGCTTCTGGGATGGGCATGATGGGAGCTGCCAGGAGGGTTGTCAGGTGGGCACGGAGGTACACAGAATGGAAACAAAGGACGTGGCAGAGAATTCTCAGCAATGCTCAGATTTCGTCTTTCAGTAGAGAGCCTTAAGCACCTATATAACTGGCATTTTTCTAGGAATGCCTAGTCCTCTTAGCATGATGAATTCAACTCTTAGGCACCCCTGTGTGACCTAAAATCCTGTATTTGGGTCACTTTCTGATCCTCTCTCTTTTAGTATTTATGTTCAGTTGGCCTTTGGCTTACTCCGTACAGCCTAGAGCTGATTTGGGTCATCTAGGACCATGGTGAACTTTATGGATCTGGTTGGGGAGGTTCCCCAGGGTAGCATTCCACGCAGACCAGGGGTGGGTCTCAAGCTGTTTTACAAGGCAATCGGCTAGTTTTCCCATTGGAGTAGAGAGGAATCACAAAGGCCTCTTGGTTACAGGCCCACCGAGGGGATTATGGCCCCTGTAAAACAGCATCTGTCCTTCCAAAGTTTAACTAAGCAAGAAAAAGTTAGCACAGATGCACATGAGATTAACAAACAAACAAACAAACAAACAAAACACTCCCCCAAGACAAAACAAAGGAGCGTAACCCCCACCCCCACGCCATGAGCGAGCCCTGAATCAAAAGTGATCCCTTTGAATTAGGCCTTGTCTCCCGAAATTCTGCTGCCATTTACAAGCACATCAGAGATGAGAAATACTCCTCACTGCTGTTTAAGACCTGAAGAAAACCTTTCTTTCTTTTGTGGGGGCAGATCTGGCTTGATTTCCTTTATGTGTGTAAACCAAGGACCTCAGTCATCAATTAGAGGACTTGGCGTGGTATCCATATGTCTTCATACATCAGTTCATAAGATGCCTGCTTTTTAATGTATGGATTTACCTAGGAAATGTAAACAGTCTGGTCGTCAGAACTTGTTTTTAAAAACATAACTTATCAAAGGGTTACTTGGATTTTTGGGGACAGTTTGAAGATAATGGAGGAGTTTCTGTCTCACTAGCTGGTACTTCTTTTTTTAAAAATTGACATCCCATCTCAAAATAGGCAAGGACCTTCATCAGCATGAAGACTCAGGTTATCATTTTGTTTTAAGACTTCTTGAAGGGGCTGGTGAGATTGCCCAATGGTTAGAGCGCTGACCGCTCCTGCTGAGGGCTGACTTTGATTTGCAGCACCCACATGAGGGCTCACAGCTGCTGTAACTCTAGTTCCAGGAGAGCCCAACACCCTCTCCTGGCCCCTGCGGGTCCTGCATGCACGCGGTACA
Organism: Pachyuromys duprasi; assembly: GCA_028658305.1. Classification (NCBI taxonomy): domain Eukaryota; kingdom Metazoa; phylum Chordata; class Mammalia; order Rodentia; family Muridae; genus Pachyuromys; species Pachyuromys duprasi. Next base: position 62,383,634 of record CM053745.1, on the reverse strand, counting down.
CACACATACATGGAGGCAAATATCCGTGCTGATAAAAGTCAACCAATCTTTTAGAAGTGGATTTGAACAGCACTGTGCTTGTGACCACATACTTTGAGAGCCATGCTGAGAGCATAATAACAGATAGAATCATCTGAACAGTTGCTAATCCCGGAGCCCACCACCGGAATGCTCACACTTTGTTTCATGGACACTGCCCACAACGACTACCATTCATCCCATGAAAAAAATCCTTTTCAGAGGCTGAGAAAGAGTACTACTTGGAGAAGTGCTTTTGCCTAAGCACAAAGACCTGGGCACAGTCTCTAAGACCCTGACATGGCTGCGGGCACCTGCAATCCAGGGCCAGGGAGGCACGGACAGAAGGACACCCTGGGGCAGGCTGGCCCACCACCCTAGCCGAATTGGTGCACTGTGCTCCAGGATCAGTGGTAGACTCTGTCTTAAAAACGAAGGTGGCAAGCAACAGGGGGAACCTGTCAGTGACCTCTGGCCTTCATATGTAGCTGCACAAACACACAAAAGCCCTTTTCACTTTTATAAAACACATGTACTATAAACATGACAAATCTAGGCTGATTTTACAGAAACAGGGCAGCAGAGTTAGCAACACCAACAGGGCTTCAGCTTGTTCTGTCTTGCGAAACTAAAGCTGTGCCCAGCAACAACCCACCTTTGCCCATCCCTGCTGCCTTGCTTCCTTCATCCGTTCCCGGTCTGTTACTTTAGAACCTGATGCAAGCCTGCCCTGCAGCTCACTAGACTAAAGCGGGAGCAAACCTGATTTGCTTTTCTTTTTCTTTCTTCTTTTGTTTTTGGAGACAGGGTTTCTCTGGCCTCAAACTTACAGAAATCCTCCTGCCTCTGCCTCCAGGTGTGTGCTGGGGTTAAAGGACTGTGCTTCCGCTGCCTGGCCTCATGTTTGTTTTCTAAAGATTTATTTAAAATTATATATTTGTGTGTGTGTGTGCATCTGTCTGTGGGTACAGTGCTATATGTGGGTACAAGGTGCATGGTAGTTCAGGTGTTCATGGAATCCAGAAGACAGTGTTAGAGCTGGAGTTACAGGTGGTTGTGAGCTGCTGATTTGGGTGTTGTAAACTGGCACTCAGAACTTCTGCAAGGGCAGAACACAGTCTTAACCGCTGAGCCGCTGCTCTGGCCTCAAAACACGCTTATCTGATTCAAATCCTGTGTCTTCTTAAAAGCTTCTGGTTAAGAACTGTGTGGAACATGTTCTGTGATTAGCTGAATCAGACTCCAACACAAATAACCACTCTCAGTCAGCTGTGTTGTTTGTTCTGGAGGGGCTGTGTTAAAATTGCAGCTTCCAAGCCCAGTCCAGCAGAGCTAGAAAGCCTGGAGGCTGGCCAGGGATCTCTGAGGGTTCCAAGTCAGCTCCATTTGTGACCTGTGCTTGCACTGCTCTGAGCTGAAGTGGCCAAGTTACAAGTACATGCTTGAAAAGCGCAAGACCACACAGGCCTCTGTGACCTCATCCAGAGCGTCCTCCTGGTGCTCAGACACGGGTGATACCGGAAGAGTGTTCACATCTGCAGGGAAGCCAGTTTCCAGAACTCAGACCTGCAGGGCTCTGTACGTTCTTCCTTCTCTAGAACACTAAAAGACCAGTTTGCTAGGAGCTGACACTATTGTGAGTTCTCTTCTCATACCAGGGTGGAACCCAGGCCTCACACACGTCTTCCTGTAGTGAGCTATGTGCCCAGCAGTCCCTGCCCACCCAACTTGCTCTCAGATAATAACACTGTTGGACATTCAAAGGTGTCCTCTGGCACTGCAGATGGGGTGTAGCCACATCCCTCTCAGACGTGCCCCAGCACTGGCCTCTCAACGGCGACATCTGCTCCAACATGGCACTGGGGCTTTTGCTCCAACAGTTTACATATTTTGTGTGGAGGTTGCATATGCACACATATGGCACCCAGAGGATGGCAAGGGACTCGGTCTTCTCTTTGAACCCTGGGGTCCCGGGGACCAGACTCGGGCTTGGAATCCATGCCTTTTACCCACTGGGCTGTCTTCCTGCCCTTTGTTGGTTTGTTTGTTTTGTTTTATGAGACAGGATTTCTCTGGGTGTCCTGGACTCACTCTGTAGACCAGGCTGGCCTTGACTCACAGAGATCCACCTGCCTCTGCCTCCCAATGCTGGGATTAGAGGCATGCACCACTGAACCCCGGCTGGGTCACGTTTGTTTTTCGGTCAGTGTTGGCCACTGTCACATTTCCAGGTCAAATGCTGGCCTTGGTTGGGCCTGAGATCAACCTTGGGAGCCTCCACCTGACCTTTTGAGACTGGGCCTTCACTTAGCCTGGAGCTTCTGAATCAGCCTGGAATTGAGGTGCCCTTCGCCCCGTTTTCACCTACCCACACTCACTCCTCTTTCTTCCCATCCTGCAGCTGTTTCGCTGGCAGAATTCTGGGACAATTTGCCTGTGGCGTTCACTTTAGTAGGGGTTTTGGGTGCTGTGGCTGTTCAGCCGCTGGACAGAGATCTCACTAAGAGAGCTGACCCTCTGCCCACTGTGTCTCACAGCTGCCCTGGAGACCCCTCTTCAGGGGTCTGAAGCCTTGGGACTCACTGCACAAGCATCACCTCCCTGGCAGGACTCTAAGACCTGGCCCTTCCTCCCCTTGTCTCAGGGAGTTGCTCCGCCTCCTTTGGTCATGCCCTGTCCTTTCCCAAGGAGGTGCTGTCTTGAGTCCTGTCTGGCTTCTGTCACTGCTGCTTTCTGGCGTCCTTTCACTATGTTGGGAAGCCTTGAGCTCAGTTATCCAGTACCTGCGCCTCCCAAACTGTGCACCTAGAAGATGCTCCCTGAAGGCCGACTCACGATGAGGACACACAGTAAGGAAGCTGAGGTTAGGGCTCCATGGTACTGACACTCTGAGGGATGCAGGCACAGACTAGAAGGTGGGGAACAGGAGAAACTCCAGTTTTACTGGTTGTAACGGGGCCTTTATCTTTTCTTTCTTTTAGCCCCCAAATGTGATTGTCTGAGCAAAGTCTCGCTACTGTACATGATTGCTACCTCCATAAGTCACTCTGACATGGGCAGTAAGGGTCCACACCAGTTGGTCTCAGGGACCTGAAACCCTGCCTCTCACCCCAACAAACTGTGTGGTTCACAACTCTTCAGGTTCTTTACTATTCAGCATAGTTAACGCCTACAGCACACTCGATATAGTTAGGTGAGGGCTTTGCTAAGCAGGGGACACACACTGCCCTCAGGAAGCATATGCAGGAGAAGGCATCAAACATCACCTCTAGGAATAACAAAGCACAAACGAGCAGCACACCCAATACAAGCAGGTACCATGTGGAAGAGCATCATCCAGGAGACTTGGTAAAAACCTGGGCCCTTAGCAAGTACACTCAGGTAAAGACACGAAGGATGAGGAACAGCTATGGGGAGGAGTTGGGAGACAGGAAAAGAGTGACCACGCCACATGGCAATCAGTTTCTAGTGGAACTCAGAGCTGCTGACTGATGGGACATGTTAGAAGATGGAATTAGACATTTTATCTGCAAGTGTCTTTTTGTACCCTTGATCTTTCCCAGGTCTGCTAACACTCACTGGTAAGTTGACCAATACCTAAGTGTCCAGTAGGACACAATAGCTGACCTCAAAACTGTAATGTTGAGTTGAGGTTATGTTAACTAGTGTGAATGACTTAACCATTCAAGGGAAATCAAGTAAGCCACATTTGTGTGGCTTCAGAGTCGAGGAACCCAGAGAGGTGGGCCTGTCAGGGGAGAGTGGGAGAAACAGGTAGCTCTAGCTTTATTTTTTAAATTTGTTTCTGTTCTGCCAGGACACGATTTCTCTGTGTAGCCCTAGATGTTCTGGAATTCACTCTGTAGATCAGGCTGGCCTTGAACTCTGAGATCCACCTGCCTCTGCCATCTGGCTAGGAACAGGCGGTACTTAAAGTCAGATTTAGAAGGTCAGGTTGTCAGACGGATGTGTGGAGGGATTTGGGGTCTGCAGGAGTCCTGTGTCTCTGGTCACCACAGATTCCTTGATCACATATCTGTGGGAAGGTCCTGCCATCTCAGCCCCAGAAAGAGCAGTGTAGGATGCAAGGCCTTTCTGTTGACCTGCCTGTGGCTGAAGGGCTTCATTAAGGTCTGAGGAAAGGGGCCAGATGTGCCCTGAATTACAGAAGTCTGGAAGAGAGGTCATGGTTGGAATCACTCACTAGCTGGTGGGCTGGTCTGGGACACAACACCAGTGGGTGCTGGCGATGCACTCCCTTGGCTGCCTGCACTTCCCCCAAAACCCCCAGCCCCTAAATCAGGAGCCTGAGCACAGGAAGCTGGGAGCTGGCCCCTTCTCAGCCCTGCCACTGAACAGGACTCTTAGGAATGGACTCTCCGGCTTTCCTCTTCCCCCCCCGCCCCCCCCCTCCAGTAGCACTAGCAATGAGCTGGTAGAGAAAAGAGCGAGTTTCTCTTCCAGAGGAAATGGGAAGATTCCCTTAGCAACTGTGTCAGCAACCATGCCTTATGCGCTAGCAAACTGTAGCCCCAGCAAATCCCACTACGTTAGTTTCCAAATGGAGGGCAACATTATTAGAAAGACCCATTACCAAAGGTTTTTGTTGGTGGTGGTGCAGGAGCATGAAGCCACACACAGGCCAAGCATGTGCTCATCCACCTGACGCTTCAGCCCCAAGAACTTTCATTTTAACTTTTTTTTTTTTTTTTTTTTTTTGAGACAGGGTTTCCCTGTGAGGCCCTGGCTGTCCTGGAACTCTCTGTAGACCAGGCTGGCCTCGAACTCACAGAGCTCTGCCTCCAGAGTGCTGGGATTGAAGGTGTGCATCACCATTGAGCTGATTGTATTTTTATAACTTTACAAAATATTTTTTGTATTTGAAACAAGGTCTGGCTATGTGGAATTTACTATCCAGCCCAGGCTGGCCTCAGACTCAGGGCAAAGCTCTGTCTTAGTTTCCTGGGTCCTATTTGGGAAGATAATCTCTCATTCATAGTGGGGTGAAGGCATCAAGTTTTTATTGCAGTGTTAATGTTGTTCTTACTATCCGAGTAAGTGTGCGCACATAGAAAATGTGTGTGGAGGCCAGAGACAACTTTCTGTAGTTCTTCCTTCCACCAGAGGTTCTGGGGCCACTTGGGTCGCTGGCTTCCAGGCAGGTGCTTTTCTCTGCTGAGGCCTCCTTTCAGCTTTAGCCTCAGTGTCAGCTGAGTGCCTGAGGACTTGTGAAAAGAACAGGCTAGCCCTAGAATAACTGAGGATTTCCTCTGAATCCTAATGCCCCGTCAGTGAGCCCCAAGGTGTGACTGATAGGTACAAAGCAGCTATCTGAGGTGGAAAAGTTGAAAATTTAATACACTTATTTTACATACTATATATCTACATTTAACATTGAAAGGCTAGTTTATCTGTACTGTTGTTTCAGGGGCAGTATTACCGAAGACAAGCTGGAAGTGACAGTAACTGGCATGCAGGCACTATGTCAAAAGGCAATTCAACGACTAAATTGGAAAAATCTGAAATCTTAAAGTACTGTCGCAGAAATACCAACAATAGAATATGTGAGTGACATTTTAAGTCTTTAAAAGAAACATAACGATTTGCTAAAAGGAATAAGAAAAGAACGGTGTTTGATGCTTTGTTTTATCATGTACATTTTAAATATCATGATGTCGTCAGGTGAGGGTGTCATGTACCTTTAATCCCAGCACCGCCGTCCTGGAGCTTTCTCTGTAGACCAGGCTGGCCTGGGCCTTACAGAGCCCAGCCTGTCTGCCTCCCGGGTTCCTGGAGTGCCAGAATTAAACTCGTGGCTACCACTGCCTGGACCCCCCCTTTTTAACACTTCAATTTGTAGTGATAATTTGATGGATATTTTAATAGCATTTTAAGTTTTAAGCCAGCAGCCATTTACTCCCATTGCCAGGCAATTTTCAGACACTAATGTATCTCAACACTAATGTAGAAGGCCAGTGGAAGTGATCCAGCATGGACCACAAGGCGCATTCCACCGTGCCTTTGATAGGGAAGCCATGTGCAAGATCATAAGCATGTAACAGATCTGAAGAGAGTGGGCCAGGCACCTGACTGAGGATGCAGGAGGCCTGAGCACCCTCCTGAGCATCCTGGGAAGGTCTTCAGCGTCTGCCTGAGAGCCACACTTGGGGAGGCTGTGAAGGTCAGGCTCCCACAAAGCCTGGAGAAGGTCCTGAGAGCCTTCCCTTCCATCCTACACCTACTTTCCTGTAGCTCCAAGGCATTCAGAACTCAGCACAGGGCCATGGGTGTGAAAGAGAATACAGGCCACACCTCCACTTAGGCCTAGAGGGTACTGAAAACCACACTCCCCAGAGGCAGATCTCAACATATGGGTCGAGACCCTTTTGGGGGTCACGTGTCCAACATCCTGCACATCAGATATTTCCATTATGAGTCGTAACAGCAGCAAAATTACAGTTATGAGGTAGCAATGAAATCACTTTATGGTTGGGAGTCACAGCAGCATGAGGAACCATCTTAAAGGGCTGCAGCACTCATTGGAAACTACCCTAGGGGCTGTCCTCCACAAATGCAGGCGCTGTGCAGACAATCAAACTTGCCCAGAGGGCTGTACGGACTAACATGGGCACTCACTGGCCTCACAGCCTCGCTGTTGTGAGAACTGCCCTGAATCACCTCTGCCGCAACAGGTCTTCTGCTGCCAAGGTCCAGGCTGCTGTGACTCTGGTGGCTCTTGCACCAGCAGGGGCAGTTACCATGGTTATGGCTATCACAGAGTTCCTTGTGCTGCTACTGAGATTGCCAAAGATGCTTGTCCAGATCTGCCATCAAAAGCTCTCTTGAGGAGAGCATCCAACACGTAAGAGGGTTGGATTTCAGTGGCTTCAATGGTTTGAGAGGCATTAGCACTGATAATAGGAGCAGAGGCAGATGCACCCAGAACTCCTGTCCCCCAACACCCACAAGCCAGAAACACATCTCTCTCTTTAACTAGCTTCAGGCACTGAAGAGGTAGCTCAGTGGTTAAGAGCACTGGCTGCTCTTCCAGAGATCCTGGGTTTAATTCCCAGCACCCACATGGCAGCTCACAACTGCCTATGACTATGGTACCATGGGACCTGGTGCCCTCTTCTGGTGTGCAGATACACATGTAGACCAAACACCCATACATATAAAAAAATAATAAATCAATCTTAAAAAAAAAAAAGGATGAAAAGAGACTAGACCTAGGAGTGCTAAACATTTGACAAAGACAAATAGATTTACAAGAATTTAGAAAGGTAGAGAAAATGCTCCTGAAATGTGCAGATCAGAGCAGTGACAAGCGGCCAGAAGAATCTATAAAAATGGGGCAGATTCCCAGACAGACGATGGATGGCAGGACTCACACTTAGCTAGAAGAAACATAAAATTACCTAGTTCTCACTGTCGGCAGAAATGGGGAAAAAAAAATCTGTGTGTCATCCTCAAGAGGCGACAGTGTGAGACAGTGTGGCTCCGGAAGGTGCCAGGTAGGACAGGGCATCTGGGGTGAACCGCTGGGCTTCTCCTGGCCTGTGACCAGTCTGTACAGATGGAGGGTCTCTGTGGCCCAGGGGCATCTCCACAAAGAGTGACGGAGACCAGCAGACCCTTCTGTGTCCTCTGAAGTGCAGGGAACAGGATTTACCTTAAATATTCAGAATGGTCCAGTGGCACATAAGCTGTTATTCTAAACATCTTTGGATAAGGGAAATCAGGCAGCACAGAAAGCTCTCTACTAAGGGCTTCTGGGAATAGTAGAATCTAAAGGAGTATCTTTTTTTTTAAAGCTTTTTAAATTTAATTTTACTTTATGTGCATTATTGTGAAGGTGGCAGGTACCTTGGAATTGGTCTTACAGACAGTTGTGAACTGCCATGTGGGTGCTGGGAATTGAATCCAGGTCTTTCAGGAAGAGCAGACAATGCTCCTAGGCACTGAGCCATCTCTCCAGCCCCCTCTAAAGGAGTTTCTAAATGTGCCGGCAAAGTCGATTTTGTGGTTATATTTTTGTAGGTTTTTTTCCTCTGAAAATGGCTTTATTGAATGTTTAACACAAAAAGAAAATTCACACATTGTCAATGTGTAACTCAATAGTGTTTCAGTAAGTGCACAGCATTTGGTAGTTATTCTACTTCACCCATGTCAGTGTGTAACTCACTAGTGTTCCACTGAGTGCACAGTGTTTGGTGGTAATTCCATTTCTGTCTGGTCCTCCACTGCCACCCCGTGCTTTTTTGGTGCTGGGACAGGGCTTGTGGTTTCCACACTACCCCCTGAGCAGACCTAGCTAAGTGTGTGAGTGTTTTTACTTAGTGTGAAGGACTTCATGGTGGGCTGGGGATACAGCTCGTTTGATAGAAGCCTTGCCTAGCAGACAGGAACCTGGGGTCCAGTCCTTAGCACCATATGATACCAGGGGTGCTGGCCAAGTCCTGTGACCCCAGCACTATGGAGGTAGAGGGAGGCAGGTCAGAGGTCATCCTCAGCTGCTTCGTGAATAACCAGCCAATCAACCAACCAGTACTTCAGGCCAAACATAAGCGGCAGTTGCTGATGGAAAGCGCCATGTTACCCCAGTATCTAGCTAAGACCAATAATGGTAAGCTCCTAGGCTGCTGCTCCTCCTCCACTTTTAAATCAGATGTAAATGGGCTAACGTGAACACTAAGAAGTTTTAAAAAGTACAACAGATGGGGGAAAGCCTTTAAATTTTTCTAGAAGACAGCAAGAAATCAATGTCACAGACACTGTTAGAAGCAGGACATGGTGGCACATACCCATAATCAGAGAGTCGCCTTAGTTTAAAACCACCCTGATCTTCACAGTGTGTTCCAAGCCAGACAGGGATACACAGAAGAGCCCTGCCTCAAAAGCAAAAGCAAACAAAAAACAAAGACAAAACAAAACAAAAAAGACCCAGCAATTTATTTTCAGGACATTTATAAATGTGTAAGAAAGTCATGCCTTGGGCTGGAGAGGTGGCTCAGTGGTTAAGAGCACACTGTCTGCTCTTCTAGAGGTCCTGAGTTCCTGAGTTCAATTCCCAGCAACCACATGGTGGCTCACAACCATCTATACTGAGATCTGATGCTCTCTTCTGGCATGCAGGTGTGCATAGGCAAAACACTGTATACATAATGAATAAAAAAAAAAAAAAGTCATACCTTTAATCCCAGCACTCAGGGAGGCAGAGGCAGGCAGTTTGTTGTGAATTCGAGGCCAGCCTGATCAGTGGGTCCAGGACAGCCAGGGCTACACAGAGAAACCCTGTCTCAAAACAAAACAAAAACAAAAAGAAAGAAAGAAATTTGTAAGAAATGTTAGCTCAATAGTGTTTCCTAATGTGTTCTCAGTGGCCATTTCTACTTAGGATGGTGCAGGCAGCTGTGGAGACAGCAGAGAGAATTCTCTGTTCACAGGAGGGCACTGAGACAGTTCCATCAAGGCCACTAAAGTAGAAAAATAGAGAGTTCTAGAAACAGTCGGCTTTTATTTTTAATAAAATGTCATTTTCTGGCTTTTAATGTAAACAGGAATGACGAAATTCCATCATAAAACACCAAAAACCAGGGCTGGAGGGATGGCACATCAGCTAAGACCTCCTGGCTGCTCTTGCAGGGGACCTGAATTTGGCTTCCAGCTTCTACACCAGGCAGCTCATGAGCTTCTGTAACTCCGCCTCCAGGGCTCCCACGCCTCAAACCTCCCTGCACTGCACCCACATGCACCTAACTAAAGTAAACCTTAAAAAGTATCCGCAGTTTAAAAAAATTCCCCAGACTTCTGTAACCAGCTGGAGGAGACCAGAGAAGGGCAGTGGTAGGGTACACAGACAGATGTGTGAGACCTGAAGTAAGAGAGAACACAACAGAGGAAGCCAGGGAAGGCAATGATGGGCATGATGACAACAGACACATGTCTACAGAGCTAGACCCAGAGGCAGAAAAGGCCAAATGTCCGAGGAGGGAAGTTCCTGGCCCTGGCATCTTGCTAGGTGTGTATTATTTGCATGTGATGAAAGTCAGCTTTGTGGCTAAGGCTTCCCCAGCCTTCCTCTGACCCTTTCCAATCTCCCTTGGGCATGTGGAATGGGTTTAGAGTGAACCCAGCCAATCAAGGGGCCTTACGGGGCAGAGCAGACAAAATCAGGACAGCTCAGGGAAGGAAGGGCTGAGCCATGTGGGATTTGATAGCAGGGAGGCTCTTCCTTCCTTCCATCCTTCCATCCTTCCTTCCTTCCTTCCTCCCTCCCTCCCTCCCTCCCTCCCTTCCCTCTTTATATACAGACTTGTGCCTGTATATAAATCTGAGCTACCCCTATTCATATTTTGATTATAATGGGAATACTTTTAAGATTTTTATCTGAGGCTAAGGAGATGGCCCAGCAGCTAAAAACCTTTCTGCACAAGACTGAGGAACTGAACTCAGACCCCTCAAACGTCTGTAAATGCTGGGTGCTGTGGGCTGTGGCACACGCCCGCATCCTAAGTGCTATAAAGATGGAGCTGGGAGGACCCGGGGGGCCTCTGGCCAGCTAGCTGGTCTAGTAAAATGGCATGCTCCAGGCTCGGAGAATACCAGCACCATCCCCACACAGGCATGCATCACACACACAATTTAAAAAATCATATCCAATCTGCAATTTTCGTATTTACTGTTCCCCAGTAGGAAGCATGTTTGCACTGTTTTGTTTAAGATGGAGGCAGCTGCTATTACTACTTTGGATTGAGTGATTTCCAGACCTTGTTTTGTTGTTGTTGTTTTGGTGGGGGTTCTCTGGGGAGTTCAGGTCTGACTATAAGATTTCTGGGATTTACCCAGCAACCAGAATAATATTTAACCACTTTACCCAGCAACCAGAATAATATTTAACTACCCCACCCCCACAAAAATTACCAACAATAACCTTTCAAGTGTAGGGGGAAATATAAATACAAAGTAAAGCTATTTTGATTATACTACTTTTGAGAATCAGTTTTAAAGAATCATATTAAAGATGAAGCCAACAATTTAAAAGGTTATGAAACCTAAAACCTATAAAAAATGAAAATAAAAACCAAAGCAAACCAAATAAAAATCCTCTTCTCCTTGATGCTGGGCTGGCCATTTGCCTCTAAAAACAATGAGGCTATGAGCAGCAGGGGAATCCTACCAGCATGCTTTAAATGTGTCTTTCTTTTTTAAAATTGCAATTTGATGTGTATCACATCCATCATAAAGTCATCACTGGCATACCCAGATTTCCTAAGGACTGGACTTTTTTGAGCCAATATAGCATACAGCTCTGAAAACTCTAAATGAACAGGGACACAAAAGGAAAAAGCAATTACCAGGAATCTCAGAAGCAGATTCCTGCCCCATCTTTCATTTTCACCAGGATTCACCGGGTGTAGGTTGGACTGTTGCTGTTCAGAAATAGATGGAAAGGCTGTGGGTGGCGGGAGGGCGGATGGGTGGGGACGTGGGCACACGGTCACCTGTGAGTGGTCAACTCTTTCAGCTGACAAAGAAAACAAGCAAATCTTTAGATGGTTTATTTGATCTGTGTGAAAGAGGGGCAGTGGGCTTTCTGGCACTTGAACAAGTGGGAACAGCATTCTTGGCTGGGGAGATTTCTCCCGCGTTCTCTCAGGGAGCCTTCAGGGAGCCATCTGGATCGCACAGGATTTCTTTCTGTAACGCTCCGCATTTGGAAGCATAAAGGACAGGTGTGGTGCTGTGACCGTAACCTATAAAGCCACTTGCTTTCTGGTTTTGGAAGGGGCAGTTTAGTACGGCTGGCAGATGGGGATGAAAAGGAACCAACTTCTCCTTTCTGCTTTAGTAAGAGATGCTTGTAACTGCTATCCACACACAGTTTATTAACATCAGCTCATTAGCCCACACTGTTGCTCCTTTGTGATGAAACAGGAATGTTCCAGTTATGTGGAATATTTACTGTCGTTATGTTACTGCTGCCCTTGTCTTTGCCCTTTATAATTGTCATTGGGACCTACATCTTGAATGAAGCTTCCCTTCCCTTGCCGCTTAGTCAGCTTGCGAGGCAGTAATGAATGAAAACTGCTAAAAATGTTCAAACAAAATCCTTCCAAACCCACATGGCGCACTCAGGGCCATGATGGGATTAAACAGAGGCTGCCTGGAACACTGAGTCCAACGCGGGTTTGTCGCCAGACACTGCAAGAATATGTCCATTCTAACAAAGGACCTCAAAAACTCACCACAAATAATCCATGGGTATTTGCTATTCCTTCAGACCTTCTCACCCTGGAGAGAAGTGTTAACTCTTACGTTAAGATTACCTTTGATTGTGCTTGCTTGGCAGCACATATAACAAAATTAGAAAGAAACAAAGAAGACTAGCATTGCCCTTGTACAAGGATGACATGCAAATTCATGAAGCATTCCATAATTTTACATGTTGAAAAAAAAAGATTTCCTTTGATTAGTGACCATTTTAAAAATGCAATGAGCTCTTTCCTTGACTGTCATCTTTGTGTAACAAGGGATGAATGAGAGAAAGCCTTCGCACAGCCTCCTACTACAGATGTGAAACATACCCAGGTTCAAATGCTTTTGCTGTATTAATACATGTTATAGGTACTTAATTCTGTGTAATTACAGTTTCTGCTGATCCTAACAGTAACTAATGACTTGAGAAGTTTCCACTGTAATTATCCAGTTTTCACATTATGTAATTCTTAGTGGATTAAAAAAATATATACAAGAAAGCCACGTTTCTTCATTAAGCAAACACTAAATCCAGTTCTGAATGGAGAATTTCCAGATATTATACAAATGATATAAGTAAATTATAAATGGTAACTTTAAAGAAAATTATTTATACTTTTAAAGCAAATCACATGAAAGTGATTTATCCAAGCTAAAATATTTTACCAAGTGAAGCTAAAAGAACTAATGATTTGCAGGCTATATCTCAGAATACATTTTTCTGGAAGGAAGAAAGAATCTGATGGCTAATAATGTCAGTTAAATTAAAAATATTTTACTTCCTGGGTATTAAAACAGGAACAGAGCTGAATAACATTTTAATAATAGATTTTAACAAGAGAAGCCAAGCTAAGGCTCCAAAGTTTAGCCTATCGCTTCCATCTGTATTAAAAGGGATGGCTGTGTCAGTAAGAACTGGCTCATCTCAACCTATCTTTTGAGTACCATTACCTGTGGGGTGATAATAGAATAGGTAGATTGAATTTCATTATTTTTCTAAGGTACATTTTTTTCATATTCTCATACTAAGTGCATTAGACATGATGTTCATGGAACTTCTAACTAAATAATAATAATAATAGTAATAATAATAATAATAATAATAATAATAAAGACTGTGTGATCAAAGTCTGAGCCCCAATACCTCACCTGCTTGTGATATAAGCCTTTTCCTGGTTGTTGTCATTTCCAGAGACAGGAAGAAAAAGTAGGGCTTCCACTATTACCATTATCACTTCAGAAAACATAAGTGACCCAGTATCAACTGGCAGCTTCTGCCGTGCTTCGCGCTCCAAGCAGAAAGGATGCACTTGATGAAGGGATGGGGAAAAGGCCAGGCCACATCACTTGCCTTCTTGGACCGTTTCTACTTAAAGGAATTAATTAAACAAAATTGTCGCCCGAGGGGAGGGAGAAGGCCTCGGGGAAATTCACGGGCACCTCCCCAGGAGCAGGCCATCCACCCCATCATTGGGAGTCACCTGTGCTCTGGACAAGACACCGGGGGTTCCCGTCTTTCATAAATGGAACATTTGAAGTAAAACAGATTAACTGTTTATGGGAGGTGACACGCCCTACAGCTGAGTACTTATTTATATAAGATCTCTGCCAAAAGAGCCCCCAGGAGAACCCTCAAGATCCAGGAGCACCTACCTGCAGCCCCAGGGTTTGAGGCCAGTTTACAGGCACAGTGAGGGACCGTGCTAGCTGGGTAACATACCGCATGTGCCTACTGGAGGCTCCATTACTGGAGTCATTCAAGCCTCGTGGGACAAAAAGCACCAGGGCCATTTGCTGCAGGAAACAAACCTCCACACAGTGGACAGGGAGGAAACGACCTAATGGGCAGCGCGTCCTTCGTGTTAAGAAAGGCTGGCCTGCGTGCTGTCGTGAAAGCTTATGCCCCAATTATGCCCCAACAAGAGGGGCACTTCTTATTTGGAGAATGAAAAAGGGAGGGGGGAGCCCAGAATTTAACATTTACATCGCCATTATCAAAGGCCTGGGCAATTTCCCCTAGGAATAGTATTTTCAAGATATCATGGAAGGCGGGGTGCAGGCTGCAGTCTTTATTCAGGAAGGGCAGGAAGGGTGCATTTCCGTCTGACTTCTGTTCGGGGACCCGTCTGCTTACAAGGCCAGGTACCTGCCTTCAGTGTAATTCAGTGTGAAACGGTGTGCCTGGTCCAAGGAGCCAGCACCAGCCACACACTGCATCTGTCTGCCATCTGAAGGAAGCATGCGCTGCCTCCATTTACTATTGCAATAAGTGCTTATTGTCAGCTGGGATAAGGCAGGACTGAGGGAAAGGGCACAGAGAGTGGTGTGAGTGTGAATGAGTGAGTGAGTGTGTGTGTGTGTGTGTGTGTGAGAGTGTGTGTGTGTGTGAGTGTGTGTGTGAGTGTGTGTGTGTGTGTGTGAGTGTGAGTGAGTGAGTGTGTGTGTGAGTGTGTGTGTGTGTGAGTGTGTGTGAGTGTGTGTGTGAGTGTGTGTGAGTGTGTGTGTGAGTGTGTGTGTGAGTGTGAGTGAGTGTGAGTGTGTGTGTGTGTGAGTGTGTGTGTGTGTGTGAGTGTGAGTGAGTGTGTGAGTGTGTGTGTGTGTGTGAGTGTGTGAGTGTGTGTGTATGAGTGTGTGTGTCTCTGCACACACACAGCTGTGTGGGAGGGAGATGGAGCTGTGTGCACGTGTCAATAGAAGAGGGCACAGCTTTTCCTTCTAGGTGAATATGATGTTTATTTACAAGTTTCATTTTGGGTTGAAATACAGAAACGAACATAAAATGTAATGTCGATCTAAAATTATTTTTCTGTGAAATGCATAATATTTTCAATGGCCACCATTGACATGAAATGAAAAACAGAATGCTATTTATCATAAAACTGGTGTGATGCACAAATGGGATCTTTCCTATATAGCTAGATCTTCTGCCTTAGAATATTAAGTGTGAGTCTATACAAAGGTTAGCCTCTCTCTCACGTGTGTGGGGGGGCAGTGTCTACCTGGTCGGGGTTGAAGGCAGACATCTATAAGCAGTGACCCATTTGTAAAAGTTTTGGGGTTCTCAGGCGCCCTTGCTGCCAGGGAACATGTGAGGGACGCCTCAGGTGACAGAGCAGTTTTTGCTCCTTCTCTTTATTTCTTTTCACAAGGGTGAGTATTTCACATTTAGGACTTTAATAACCTCCCAGCATTCTTTTTGTCATGAACAATTCTGAATGGGAGGCACAGCAACTCCATTCAGAAGTCATGGCCGAGGTGAGGGATTATCTGCAGAACAGATTTATAAATGCAACGTTCCCCCTGTCCCCCTGAAAAAGAGGCTAGCGGTATGATTGCAAATAACCTTTAAGATAATTAACTGACAATACTGCAACTAGCATAAAATCTTCCTTCAGGCGACACCTAATTTAAGTGTTACTGGCACAAAGTGGGGACAGATTGTACATTACCCACGCAATATTTACATAGCAGAAACCCACAGAGCGGGAGACGCCAGGCTCAATGAAGCACTAAATTAGAACAACCGTACTCAGTGTTAATTTGCCTTCCATTCTTTCCAAATCTCAGGTCCAGAAATCGGTACAAATCCATCTCCAGCCTCCCACTCCTAAATGACTGAACCGGAGGAGACGGCGGTACTCTTTTTCTAACCCCCTACCCCCCATTAAAATAACTTGAAATTTATTTCTTTTCTCCACAAGAACCATGTGGTCAGACTGTGTTTATTCCACTACGTCACGCTCTCGCTTTGATCTGGAATTATTTTTGTACAAATGCTGCATCGAAGACTGTACAGCAGAACCTAAGAAGACTTTTACTGTTCTAAAGCTGCCAATATAGCTTATGAAAGAATAAAATGAGAGGAACCAATTAGTGAGATATTTAGGGAAAGAGATGGTTGTCCACACTCAGCGATTTTCTCAATGACAAATTTTATTTCCATCTCACATTTCCTCTCTTTCCTGCCAAACGCAGTGAGTTCTCCTTAAGCCATCCAAATGGTATTCCTCCTTTTCATCCTTGCCCACAGTAATTTAAACTCCACCATCTCTGAGGCAGTGATAAAACACTTACCTTTCCCAACTGCTGGTGCTCTTTGAAGGCAGCAATCAGTTCTTCAGCCCACTGGATTTTTTCCAGAGTTGGAGTAAACTGTTCTTGTACCACAGAGATCTGGTTAGGGTGGATCACCTGTTTACCTGCAGAGAGAGTAACCACACCGGAGACTTCAGACAGACACCAGCCAGCTGCTCCTCGCTCAGGATATCCCAACACTACAACCTAAACCTACAGACAGGCTTTCCCAGAAAACCACGGAAGAACAAACACAAGTATGGGAGCAACTGACTTCTAGATGTATACAGAAGCGCCACTTCAGAGTAGAAAATCTCTCATTTTTAGTTACAGGTAGCTGGATGAGGTAGCTTGTTGGATAATTACTTTGCTTGGATTTTAACTGGAGATTTCTGCAAATTATCCATTATTTTAAGTTAAAGGTAGAATGAAATTGAATGAGAATTCTCTCAACTTCTGTATGCTGTCTCTGCTTGTCTGGGATGGCTGTGTCGCTTCCTACAGTTCTTAACTCACAGCAGACACTATGACCATATCATTACCGACTCCTGCCTTACAATGGTATTTTCCTTTGTTTTGAGCATGTCATTTTAAACATGTTTATTTCAATGAGCATATGTCTAGAATTGTAAAGTAAATGGCAAATTTGAGTACTGTGGCATCTAGATTATTCTATTTAAAAATTTTAAATAAAAGATTACAGAAAAATTAGCTATCCAAAAATATATCCATATCTCCTTTTTCTTATGAGAGTTGGTTTGTCTTTAAATTATAAGAAATTATATCTACATAGAAACACCTTTTAAAAATCTTTGGCTCTCTCTGAAGTTTAAAGACATTAAATAAACACCATCCATGCATAGGCCTCCAAGGATTCTATGTAATTATGACACTCTTAATAATAATAAAAAACAATTTCACAATCAAGGAAGTATGGTATTTAATCAGGTCGTTAATAAAATGCAATATAATTTAATGTCATAACAACGAGATCATGTCACCTCACATGACAAAGTTATGACTGTAAATTGACTCTTTAAACCTGATGTGTACTTAATGGCTGCTAACTGTATTTGCTACCACATGAAATCGCTTTGCTTTTGAAACAGCCATTTCAATATTTAACCACTACACGTTAGAGCTCACATGTTTTATAAAATGCCAGTTTCTGTTACTATTCTTCTGTTGAACAGATAAAAAAACAATGTTTGCAAAAATAGTAAAACAGGAATTTTCTTACGTGTCTCAAGAAAAGAAGCTTAGGTGAACAGATAATACTCCTTTTAAATCCCAGCATAATTAAAACATTCTATGTTATCATTTCATTCTTGCCTATTAGCATAGTAGAAAAATATTAAGAATCTATGTACATAAAAGCACTTCAAACTATTTGAAGACTAATTTTTGGAGACAAGCAATAAGCAACAAATGTGAACTACTTTCAAATAGAAGGTATCAATTCCACATTTAATTACTTTAATAGTTGTAATAATATTATTTTAAAAGCTTGTCAGCACCCAGTAGTCATTTCCTAATTGTTAGACTTGGATTTCATAATTTATGTACATAATTTACATTGCTGTGGAAAAGTGCAGACTGCAGGGAACTTTCTGGTGCAGGCTCCGTGATGTGAGGGGCAAACGTAACTAGGAACCTGCTGACGGCTCGGAAGCACCCACATTTAGGGAGAGGCCGCTGCTAAGAGGTGCTGGCTTTACGCTCTCATGTCAGTCTGTGTACATTCCAATGACAGTGAAACCGGCTTTAGTGCCATGTGGGAACCAAGCAAATATTTTATCCACAAGAGTTGTTATTGACAAGTTACCAAGAGGGTGCAAAATTGGACGGCATTAAAATTTATGACCGTGAGATCCTTTTTACAGGAGCACTTGATATATCTTGCTTTAAATCAATACCTGTCAAGTCTTTTAGGTAACTGTATGATGGTGTCATTTTTGTCTTCTACAAAAGACTGCAAAAACACAGAAAAAAACCTATATTGCTTCATATTTATAAACTTGCCTCACAGCATGCAGTAACTATAGTGGCTAAGGCAATGGGAAAAGCTTTCTCACTCTTTTAGGTTAGGTACCTTTTTATTATTTAAAAAATCCTAAAGTTAATGGCCATGTATACAGCCAACGGATTGATTTTTAAATCAATCAGTGTGAGTGGGGACCCATGCAGTAAAGATTGCAAAAACCAAACTACAGCCCACTGTTTGTCCTGATGCTAATTACTTTTTGGGGGGAGGAAAAAAATGGAAGGGAGAAATGACATAATTTTATTATAATCTTATGAAATAAAACTGAATATGTGCATGTATACATTGAAATTTTCATGCTGAAGTACAGACAACCCTTGCTCTGACCTAGTCTTTATCAGTGTTAGGAATAACACGACACTGTCATTGATGTTAAGCCCTCCGACCACCTGCTCCAGACAAGCACTGCACAGTTGTGACGATACTGTCTTCTCCCTTCTCCCCCTCATCTTCTGCCATTTCCTTCTCTCTCTTGTACAAGGGTTAGGGTATCACAATTAAATTCTAAAAATTAGCACCCTAAGGTGATGAATGGCATAAAATAGTGAGAGCATGATTTTTAAAATGCTACACGTTTCAGAACTTTTGATTATCTTTTATCAGTATGTAGAAACATTAGTCGGGGCAAGAAAGACCCCCCCCTTTTTTTACTGAAATCAGCATGTATGGAGTGTGCCCCACAGCTCACAGCCTCTGTCACTTGGACACACAATGGGCCCTGGACCCTCAGCGCCTCCCTGCATCCGGCCTCCATCTTCCTGTGATTTAACACTCCCCATTGGGCAGAGACAATAGTGCCAGGTCCAGAAGTTCTTCGTGCTGAGTTGGGCACAGTCTAGACATTTAAACAGGATTTGAAATAGCTTGTCTTCTGAGATTGAGTTGGGGACTAATTTAATTCAGGACTGTATCTTGAGAAACCTCTGAGCTCAGAGGAAGCTGGGGGAAAACAAACAAAGCTAAACTAAAAACTAAAAACTAAAAACCAAACCAAGAACATGCAGGGCCGGTGGCTGAGGCCAGAATACCTGGCAGCCAATACCGCACCCTGTAGTCCAACAACACCAGGCTCTATTAGATAGATTTCATGGAGCTTTCTTCACTAACTTTTCCATTTGGGCCACATTCTAACTGGCCACTCAAAGGAAGCAGGCTCCACCCTTGCTGGGACCAGCTAGGGACTCCTTTCTCTCTCAGTCCCTATTAAACCCAAAGAGAAGTTACTAAGAATTCAGAGCATTAAAAAAACATTTCAGGGTCTCAGGTTTACTTCAGTGCTCTATTATATACAAAAGAGGCTGTCAAGTTTGATTCTGAGATACCTATGCTATTGGTTAAGCCTTTCCATTCTGTTTTAGGATACAATATCCTCTGCCAACAGTTTTTCATTTCAAGGTACTTTATGAGACTTTCGGTTAAACCCTAACTAGTACAGTATCAAAATATTTTAAAAAGGGATAACAGCATTCCTTTCTTCTTCTTTCTTCCTTCCTCTTCCTTCTTGCTGGGTATATCTATAGTAAATAATCTTAGCACTTTCATCGTAAGAATAAATGAGAGAGAAAGAATACACATGAACATGCCTGAACACACGAACAGGACTATTTATGCATAAGATTCTGTTAAGGCTTTCAAAAGACAAAATTCTGTTGCAAAAACCTGATTTTCCATTTCCCTGGACTCAGGAGTACAGGAATGCTGAGCACACTGATGGCTGTCAGTTACCTGCCTGTACCCTAACCAGGCTTGTGTGGGACCCACGGACCCAGGGCCAGCCAGTACTCACAGGTGCACACACTGACTGGGAGACAGAGAAGAGAGGGCCTTCAGAGACCAAGTAATTTTAAAAGCTCATGAGCAAAATTTAAATCACAGGCAGTACAACTAAAACTTAATAACTAAAACTTTAGCTATTTTAGGAACATTTTCTTATATTTCACCAATCTAAATTCTGACAGTTACTCACTCTGAAACCCTCCCATAATAGCCTCAGCCCTTGCCGGGGATCAGCTCAAACTATACTGAAATACTGAAAAAGACAGAAAAAAAGTTACAACTATAAAGAAAAAAGGAAGGAAGGAAGAAAGAAATAGAAAAGAGAAAAAGGGAGAGAGAGAGAAGCAGCCTCAGCCAGGTACTAATCCGCCAGGTATCCTATGCCCTGAGCAGCCTCCCTTGTCTCAGGGTGAGAGGTATATTTTTTTTCTTTTTTCTGGAATGCCTAATGGACACGTGCTCTTTAGGGGAACACCAGGAAGCATACCGGTGAAGCCCATGGCGGCTGCTTCCCTGGACTGTCTGAGAAGCCCATCTGTATCCCGGAAGTCAATGTATACGAGGTCTATGGCTTGCAGGCCAAAGGCCTTTGCTATCACGACAACCTTCTGCCGGGCGTAGAGGATGTCCTGGGTGTCCTTATTGCTTGTTGCACCTAGAAGTGGGATACATACATGAGGCCTGAGCCCTGGAAGCACAGCCAGACACATACCTTAGAACCTGGGTTACAAAGACAGGCGTATCCCCTGAACACTGTTTACAGAAAAGTAATTACTCAAATACACAGGAAGACAGGTACATGAGGAAGACGTGGTGAATGGCACCTGTGTCTAGTGAACTGGCCTGGTTTTCAATATAATCACTTGTTCACGCACCAGAGAAAGGCCCTTCCTCCATTTCTGGAGGCCACAGTGGCCCCTGACTCATTTTCCCCTTTTGTGCTATCACTTGGAGAGGATAAGTCCAAAGACAGCACTACAAGTGTCCAGGAGGTTGGGGGTGGGGGAGCTCACATCTCTGTGCAAGTGCTGGTCTCCGCACACCTGTCCTCAAGGATGACCCAACCAGTGCTGTGCCGTCTGCCTGGAGCACGTGGGGACTGGGAAAGGTTCCCGTCTGCCTACACGCTCTCTGCGGTCCGCTCAGCTGTGGGTACAGGGGCGTCTCCGGGGAAGACATATATTAAAATGCAATTTTCTTTTGTACCTTGAGGGGACAGCGTGTATGTCCCAGACCACTAGGACATGGGTCTGAAAACCCTTTCTGTAACCTTGACCTCCAATCACAGGAACACGGGGCTAGGTGTTCAAGGGATGAAGTGCATCAGCAGATCAGGGCAGGGCCAGTAAATATTTAGCAATAAACGTTCTAAAATATATACTAAGACAAATTTATAACCTCTCTTCAAAAATATTCGCTTACTACATTTAATGCAGAAGGCACTGAATTAAGACCATGGGACTTTAAAGTTCTGTTTAGAGGCCCAGGCTTGGACTGGCATGAAGACACAGATTTAAGTCAGTATCAAGCTGTTTATATAATATTGGTAGAATCCAAATAGACCCCATACGTTCTTGAACACGCCTGACATTGGAAGGGATTTTATTAGTTATTTTATAAACGAGAAGACGTAAGAATGCAGGGTTCCGGAAGCAGGAGATGAAGCCCTAAATTATCAGGAAGTGGCGGTCAGCAGCTGTCATGAAGAGCCATAGTCAGGGTTAGTAAATACACATTGTTATGTAAATGTCCACTTCTGAAGGGGCAAAGAAGAAATTAAACACACGCGCGCGCGCGCGCACACACACACACACACACACACACACACACGCACACACACACGCACACGCACACACACACACACACACACACGCACGTACACACACACACACGCCACTGGGGGCAGGAGGAGTTGTGTGAGAGAGAGATCTTTGACACCTATGCTGGCTCGAAAGTCTTCTCCTCCAAAAACAACTGCATCCAGGAAAAGACCGACTGGAGGCCCGATCTTCAGTGTCTCTTCACACACGGCCTGGAAAAGAGCAGGGCAGTCTCAGGCTGGAAGGCAGGAGAAGAGATCAGGGCCTGGCACACTTGGGCCAAAACAAACTGAGCCCTTCCCCAAAGCACTTAATGCTCTTCAGAGAAATGCCTCATGCACATTTGCTCTGCCAGGTGGATACGGCGATACAACCATCGCCACTTATGACACAGTTAGAATGCTCCAATTATAGGCCATCTGATTTGCTAGATAACTTTGGGTTAACTCTTTTAATTTCTACTATAAGTAATTCATGTCTCTCCAGAATTTGGTTTTGCTTTAAGAGACTATTAAATAATAAACATAAAACCACAAGAGAGGAGGAAAAAATTCTGAAATCAAACTAATTGGATTATTTGCACTAGGATCAAGTAAAATGGTTTCAGGCTTAAAGTCAGGCAGCACAAAACCTACAGCTTCGGAGGGAAAATAAAAATGCGACAAGTCACCCAGGGCGTGTGAATAAAGCAACTCTGACTCGTCCAAATGAAAGTAAAGACGAATCACGTTCGCTGTAGACATTTAACGGTGAGTCTTGGGTCACGGGGCTGCAATGTGCTAACGTGTGTGGACGGGAAAAGCATGAAGATTGTGGCAGGGAGATCGTTGATTAGTCTCAGGCGTTGTGAGAGCTCGTAAGTCCAATACTGAATAAAATGGCAAATAATGCTTTAAAATTAAATCACTGTGTCTCTGATTCCAGCTCAGGGCTGTGGTTCTGCTTCTATTCCGGGGGTGCTGGGAAGGCCGAGAAGTTTGTGGGTTTTTGTCTAAAGGAGTTGGTCATGAGACAGGGCGCGAATCAGCCCTTTGCCCTCGGCCCCTCCTGCAGCTCTCCAAAGCTTCCTCTTAGCATTTGCTCCTACATTCTCCATTGCAGGGCAGCTACTTCTGTTTTCAGTCATTTCTTTTGTCTTGCCCTCTTGAGTGGAAAATAAAATAAAATAAAATGCAAAAACAAAACAAAAACACCAAGGGCTAGAAACTCCAAGAAGAGGGTATAGGGGTGCCAGACAGCCATTCAAAGCAGGTGGTATGAGATGCACATTTTGGGAAATGATATAAAGGCCCACGGATCAAGGAGGACAAATGAGCTTGCTACGAATTGGTAAGGCAGGTAGTTTAGTGTAACCACACAGTGGCTGAGAATTGGTTCAGCTAAGCTTTTTGAATGTGTTTAAAAAAAAACACTTTATTTTTGAAACCTGGCAAAATGAAACAAGAGACTACAAATTTCTTATATATATGAGCTATAAACAGTAATCATATCTGCGAGGGACTACAGAAAACAGCACCATGGAGAGGCCAGGATTTTTGCAGATGGAAAGACAACTGGTAGGAAAAACAATTCAAATTCAATATATAAAGGTGTCAAAATAAAAATTTCACATACAGTTAAATCTATACATGTACTAATTCAAAGCACATGTTTATTCTGTGATTTTATATTTATGCATACTCCAGGCACATATAAATGTCTGTTTAGATCTCTGAGTCTGAGGCCTTTTTTAACTGGTTTCTTTGTCTTCCAAGACATTGACAACGTTGTTATTGGAGTAGAACAGATAAGAAATGGTTTAAATATTTTGTTTATAAATCTTTCTTTAAAAAAAATTAAATAGATGTTCAAATAAAAGAAAACCAGGGATTCTCTTTAGGTGATTGAAGTAAAACACTAACGCACAGAACCATGTTATGGCTTCCTTACCTTAAGATTGAGCAAACCCATTGCAGTTTCCACAAAGGGGATTAAATTCATTGGCTGTTCAAGTTTTCGGCCTTTTAAGTGGAATGAAAATTTGTCTGAAAACTAAAATCAGAAATGTCACAGGTGATTAGCAACAAACCAGAAGCTCAGCCCCTGAAAGGCAGCCACAGGAGCTGGGCTGAAGCCCCTGACCTGAGGAAGTGAAGCCCAGCCTCCTGCACCCACACAAAGGACCGGGGAGGGGTGGGGAGGGAAACTAAAGGTAACAAGTTCCCCAAACCCCAGAGAGAAGCTCCAACACTACAACCCCCTTCCTCCAAAAGGAATAATTTGGGGCCTAGGAGTGAGAGGAAAGCAGAGAGCCCCAGGTTTAACGCTTCCTGGAAAACATCTTTACTCAGGGCCTCCCACACCCTCTCGCCCCTCTCCCCCGCTGAATGCAAATGGCAGGCGCCCAGAACAAAGCCTACTTCTCTACCTGCCCCTTCTGTTTTGTTTCCTACCCAACCCCAACACATGTGCAACTGTTGGCTGCCTCTTCCGTCTGTAGGACCCACATTACTCGTTGTAGTACCATTACCCTTTGTTCAGGAGAGTTTTCTTCATAATTTTTTTAAGCTTACCTAGGAAGACCTTAAAAAGCAAGTTTAATTCTTTGAAGACCAAAGCTTGCCAATTTTTTCCATGAGACCAGTTCACAGCTAGCTCTGTGCTGCCAGTGGGGCAGCCCAAATTCCAAAATCTATCATCTGGAAACATACAAAAGCTCTGGCAGATCCCCTACACCCTGTTTCAAAAAGAGGGGGGAGCACAATCTAAATTGTAAATCTATTATGTCTATCTAGATCTAATAAGATGTGGGAAGATTAAAAAAAAGAACGAAACACAGGTATAATAAAGATATTTTTGTAAATAAAGTTGAAAACATATATATCCATTTAAATTTAAGAAATATTCAACTATTAATGGATATCAAAGGAAAAGGGAATTTTAATCATCTCTCCATTCAGTCTCAGTTGGGTAAATCATATCTAAGAGATTTGCATAAATATAAACCATCAAAGACTTTTCATCTTCAAAGGGGGTTTCAAGACCCTGTAAGCTTTGTACTGTAATCATCACAGGTCAGCACCCTGCAGGAGGAAGGCTGCTATGGTAACATAAAAAACTAATGCTGAGGGCTTAGCATAATATTCTCACTAATAGAAAGGAAACTCATTTTAAAAGCTGGCAGCCTTTTACCAGAAGCGGGATTAGAGGTGTTATTTCCCTTCTTACCTGCCCCCTCCTTGCCTGTGCGCCCCCCTAAAAAAACCTAATCACCAGGATCTTTAAAAAGCTTTTGAGCGATTTGCAGTAACTTTACAATTAGGCTAAAATAAATCACAGCTTTCAGTAATGAAGAATGATTCCCGTTGCTGCCTGCCCCTCCCTTTCAGACGGCGTCACCATCACCTCCTTGGTAACTTTCGGGGCACGGAATAACCACAACAGGCAGGGTAAGGAGGAGAAGCTGAAAGGACCCGGCGGCCTGCACGGCACTAGATGCCGTGAAAAATAAAACAGAATTTATGTTACAATTAACCTTGACAATGAGTAGTGAAATATTGGAGGCTTGGTGTTGAATACTTTGCTTCTGGTTTTCTTTTCTCATTAAAATAAAAAAAGAAAGAAAGAAAAAAAGAAAACTCCCAAGGCTACGTGTACCATTCTCTGTGATAGTCATTATAACTACAAAAAATCGTAAAGTTTACAACCAGGTAAATCTTTTACAAGATATCCCCTGTTCTTAATGAACGGAATCTCCAATGCCGTTTGCTTTATAGCCAATAGGGCATTTAAAAATTAGATATGCCGGCCCTCCCCCTCCCATCGCCTTCTTTCTTAAAAAATTGCATTAAGTACTAACACAAAAGGTAACTAGTGGAGAAGTTTCAATTAATTTTTTCAAAAGGAGACGATTAAATGTTTCCGGCCTGGTAAAGTGTTCATTTCATCGAGGTGCAGGAGGCTGGGGAGGGGCGTGAGGAAAAGCAGGGGGAAGTTACAAAGACGCTGGGGAGGAGATGAAGTAGCAGGGCGCAGCGAGTCTTTCAATTCCAGCGCTCACCCAATAGCGTGTTGGAAGAATGCACACTGTTGGGATTTGTGGGAGAATTGTCCCGCGACAAAAGAGGCAGAGTTACGCTTGTTACAGCCCAATAAGCCGCGCCAGTCAGACAAGAGCCCACACTAACGACAAAAGGCGAGCGGGCGATTCTCACACAAAAGAAAACAAGTAAGCCCATCTTTCAGTTGCACATCGGGCTTGAGGCTTTACGCTTCGCATAAATACAAACGGAGAGGAAAAATAAACAGCCCGAAGACTTCTGCTAACTGGAAGTCCTGTTCCGATCTCAGGATGTCCTTCACATCCCAGGAAGCTGTGGCTCAGGACTGGGGGATTGCCCATCTTAGCTGAATGGTGGTGCTGGTGCTAACAGGCGTTAAGGACTAATGCAGAAGGAAGAGGGATTGGGCCTCCATCACCTTAGTACATATCTGAAAGGGTTGAAGCCCTCAGGACATTAATACGCTCTAAACCGTATCTCTAAGCATCTAAGCATAACCTTGGCAAGATCCCCAGTTTAAAAGCAAACACAAGCCCTCCATGACAGGTCTTTTGGAAGACTCCAGTGCTGCCAACACAAATACCATGGCATCTACACGTGGAATAATTTTCAGTCTTCTACATTCAAAGAGTCAAGTGGAACAGAGTGACTTTTCATAGCGTATATTCAAGTAATAGATCCCAAATTTTATTACTGAAATATGGAATCAATATAAAAAATTGAGATATTTTTCATTTTCTTTCTCTACTTGGAAAGAGTATCAAGTAGCTAAGCTCAGGCCTGTGTGCATCTTTTTCATTTGGAGCACAGCTCAATCTGCCCAGGCCACATTTCAAATGCTCAGTAGCCACCCATGTACTGGACAATAAAGACCCAGCATATTCACAGCATTAAAAAAGTGAGTGGTTTGGGGCTGGAGAGATGGCTTAGTGGTTAAGAGTGCTTGTGTTCTTCCAGAGGATCTAGGTTCAATTCCCAGCACTTATTGGCAGCTGTCTGTAAGCTCAGGGTTCTGACACCCTCATGCAGGCAGAGCACCAATGCACATGAATTGTTTTAAAGTTTTACCAGGAACGGCGGCTACCCAGCATATTGCTTAGCTGTGGCTGGACCCACAACCTTCGGGCACTATGAGAGGTTGCTCTGAACCCCCACTCTCCACTCAGTCCCCACTCTCAAAGGCTCTGCCCCTGGTGGCACCATAAGCTGGCATTTTATTCAAGGCCCTTGCGGGGTAATTGTAACTCCCTATCAGACCCCATCTCACAATTAAAACAATCATAGTATAATTGGGCCCATTTCAAAGTTTTCTTAAGTAATTTGACATGCCAACCACTTTACATTTCAGGCTTTTATTGGCTGAAAAGTCTGTCATGAAATGCAAACACACCTGACAGCAATTTAAAAAAGGGTGCAGCACAGAGCTGTTCAGGAAATAATATCTGAGCTAATTAAAACCACGAGTTAAAAGCTTCCTGTTTCTTCCTCCAGTTGCCCTAAGGAGTGACCTTTTCCTCCCTTCACTGGCTCTTTGCTTCATATGCAGCCGGAGTTACTCCCTGCCTATGAAGGCTTCAGACCAGCCTGGGCCAGAGCATCTATGCCATGGCTCTGCCAAGCAGAAGCCCCGGCTTCCTGGGCAGGGAGGGTGCTCAGGCAAGTTAGTCTGCAGGGATAGACTCGGGAGGGCTGCTGAGGAGGTGACTCTGCCCGAACCACAAATCCAGAAAACAAAAGCCGTGTTTCCAGAGAACAGTTCCACAGATAGTGTTGGGGAAGCTGAATTCTAGGGGGTGGGGTGGGGAATGGTTCGCTTTACCACTCACTCCTCACAATCCCCTCTCTCCTTTCTTTTTTGGAGTCAGGATCTCATGGAGCCTAGGCTGGACTCAAACTCGCTATGGGGTTGAAGGCAACCTCCAACTTCTGATCTTCCTGTCTCTATCTGCTGAGTGCTGGGATTGCATGCATTTGCCACCACACCCGGTTGATGTGATGCTGGGAGTCCAATCAGGGCCAGTGGATGCTGGGCACTCTACCAGCTGGGCTGCACATTCCCCTCTCCCCTTCCTCTCCAACTCGCTCTCAAGGCACTCACTGAATCCGGGGCCTCATACACACCAAGCAACTGCATTATCCATGGACGGTCTCCTTAGCCTGCGTGTGCACTTCTAAAATGATGCCCCCACACCCTCTCGAGGGCTCCTTAGCTGGCCTGCCAGCACAGAGAAGCACCACTTACCCACTGGATTTCTTCAGGGCCTTCTACCTTCGGCAGCATCAGGCTAGAGGGGAGGACTCTAGCCTGCAGAAGTGTCTCTAGGTCAGCTTCCACCAGACCACTGGACACAGAGTTGATTCGCACACACTTTTCTGTTCTGCCCAGGTCAAAGTCTTCAAGAGTTTCTGCTATTCTCAATCGAGCTTCATTCTGGAAATATTGAGAAAATGTAGCTCCTAAGTTTATTCTTACCATTAAGGAGAACCCAAAGAACAGTCTCCAGAGCTTTGATCGGTTCTCATGAACACTGATTGGGGTAACATGCTTTCTGCCCACACAGTGATACTGGAAGGGAATGCCTTCTATATGTTATTCAAGATGGCTGAAACACGGGGTGCGCCATTGGGCATACTGGAAGGGAATGCTTTCTATACATTGTTCAAAATGGCTGAAACATGGGGTGCAGCATTGGGCGTACTGGTACACCTGTGAATGGCAGAGTGATTTGCTCATTAGCGACTTTCCAGGTGAGGAGGTGGGCATTAACAGTGAACTAAGCGTGTTCCAGGTCTTCTACCCACATTTCTTCAGTTGAGATGTCTCCGAACCGGGAGCCATCAGAGCAGTGGCAGCGTCAGCCGTTAGCATCTTCAACCAGGGAAAGCTATGCATTTCCATCCTGCTCCCCAGGTATCACACTGCTAAAAAATCCTCTTTTTATTTTATTTCTTTTGTGACCAAGTTATGTCTTGACATTTGATTAAGAAGGCACTCACAGGGCCTGACAGAACCACGTGAGAAGCTCCCGCTAACTCAGGCGGAAACACCAACATCAACCAAGAAAGCCCTCCATGCAGTGCTTGACACACAGACTGTGTTCTCTGACTTGACAGTCTTTGCTGTGGTTAGGAAAAGCTGAAAGTCACATTTGAATTATCCTGAGAAAACTGTATGAGACCAAGTATGTTACATGTGAGCTTTGAGTCTGAGGTGAAGACTGTGGGAGGGGTATGAGCAAGGCACACGCTAATGGGGGGGGGGAAGGGGCTAAGAGAAAGGAAGCTCTTGGGACCATTATTTCCTGCCAATTCCAGTTTCAGAAAGAAAGTTTTCCATCTTGCCAACAACCCTCAACAAATTCTCACTGCAAGAACGAACGCTTACAAAAGGTAGTTTCATTTGGGAAGAATTTTTATTACACCAATAAAAAGTTAAAGCATCTTAACCACTGATGAAGGCATAAATAAGAAGGCTTAGAGCCAGGAATGGCGGTACAGGTCTTTAATCCCAGCACTCGGAGGAGGGGGGCAGAGGCAGGCGGGTCTCTGTGAGAGTTCAGGACAGCCAGGGATCCTGTTACACAGTGGCTCAGTGGTTAGGAGCACTCACTATTCTTGCACAGGATCCAGCCCTAGTCCCCTGAATCCAAATGGTGCCTTAAAACTGTCAGTTCCGGGGAATGACACTTTCTGCTGGCCTCCATGCTCACTACTCACAGACTAGTTGTGTGTGTGTTTGTGTGTGTGTGTATGTTTAGTCAATCATCCAAACACACATAATAAAAATAAACATAAAAACTTTTAACAACATGCAGCCATTTGCTGGAAGCACACATCTAGGGAAAGAGCTCTCCGAGGCACAGAAAACAATGAACCGCTTGCTGGAGCCCTACCACACAGGGGCACGGGAGGGCAGAGCACTGAGCTGGAGGATGCTGCATGCAGTGAGCCCCACACTTCCAGAATGGCAAGAGCCCATCTAACACAAAAGGACCCAGCTATTCACGCCAACGTGAAGTCTAAATCCAGGCAGAGAGACAACCGAAGACAGGCGATTTAAAGCACACAGAAGTCAGTCAGCCCCTGGATAGAAACCACGAGACTGTCTGGTTGGGGTCTGAGGTAAACAGCGTGATGAAAGGGTGGCGTAGAGTTATCAGGTCACATGGGGATGGCACCAGAAGGAGTTAGGATGTCTCTGCGGAGACTTGATCAGCAGACCGCTGACGGTGAATAACTGGCCAAATGTAGACAAAAGCGAGAAGGCTCTGGAGATGAGCGACTGCCAAGGCCTGAGTCCACACTACCACTCCCTTCACCAGACTGCCTACTCCACAGCGCAGAGCCCACCCAGGCACGCTGCTATGTGCGGTGGCTGCCGGGGCAGGATTTGACAGCCATCCACAGTAGCAGGAGGGAGTCCTGTTTCCCGACCCACAGCGTCAGAGAACTGAAACAGCAGTCACGCTGCACACAGCCTTGACCGCCAGAACGCTGGGACAGTAGACATCCCAGCTCCTGGGCTCTTGTCCTACAGCAAGTCTGCCTTGCAGAATGGAAATAGCGAATGGGAAAATAAAAAGTAATTCTGTAGACTGTTGAGGGAGAAATGAACTTTATAAAGTCAAGTTATGGGGCTAGAGAGATGGCTCAGTGGTTAAGAGCACTACCTGTTCTTCCAAAAGACCCAGGTTCAATTCCCAGCACCCACATGGCAGCTCACAACTGTCTGTAATGCCAATTCCAAGGGATCTGACACTTTCACACTAATGCACATAAAATAATTTTTTTAAAGTCAAGTTATTGTACACTCATGGTCAGTATGCTCAGGAGGCTAGGGAAGAGGACGGCCCATTTTAGGCCAGCCTGGTCTACATCGCAAGACCCTGCCTTTAAAAAGGAAAGACAGTCAACATGTCCACCAAACCTGTGTGCTTGGTGAAGCAGCACCCCAGAAACTTCCCAAGTTGTGTTTTTGGTATCAGACAGGACCTGCCCCCTGAGCTGTTTGCATATGCCCATGGATTTGAAGGGAACCCTGTGTTCAGAGCCCCTGTGCTAAACCTGCTTAGGATTTTCATCTGAAGTCAGACTGCCATGGTTTTGGCACATTCCTGTTGACTTAGCAAAACTCGATCATTGTGAAACTGGCTGCAAAGCAAGCACCTAATTCAGGCTCGAGGTATAATCTGATTAGTCCTTTTCGTGTTATAATAATAAGCACTGAGTGCTCAGCATTTTATTCTTTTCCTCACTCTGTGTGTGTGTGTTGCTTTCTCTCTCTCCCTCCTCTTCTTCCTCCTCTCTCTCAGCTCAGAATAAACAGTGGTCTGTTTCCCAGCATCACACTAGATCTTTCCAAAAGTGTAGGATTGTGTCTGAGGTATGTTGCACACCAAACTCTAATTAACAGGCTGTGGCTTGCTACAATTTACATCAATGAAGAGCAGATCCCTCATATCCAACAACCTTACTGAATTTATATCAACCAACAAGTGTGCGGATTTTTTTTTGTTGTTACTTCAATACATGTCACTGTGCTGGTAAACACACCCACGCCATCTGTTGGGCTAAAAGAAAGGCGGCTTCTAAGAACAGTTACCGGGTGTCCTCTGTTAGTTCCCGACTACCCAGGTGTGAGGAGACAGGCATTCTGTACTCTGCTCCTTTGACTTCCACCACCTTCTCTCTCCCCACCTTCACTCCCTTCCCTCCATACTTCTTTCCCTCCAGCCCTAATCCTCCCTCTACCTCTGTCTTTTTGGAGGTTTAACAAGCGGCCTACAGGTGCCTGGCAGACTCCTCAGTGGGGTCTTTAGAGTGACTTGCAAAAATCTGGAAAGGAACATGCTTTGTGTGGAAAGAAAGAACGTTTTGGGGGACAGTTGGCCTTACTAGGCTGAGCGGGACCACACTGCAAACAAACAGCCTCGCTGAAGGATCCTCATGGTGGCCTGAGCTGCCTACTCAGATCTGACAGAATCAAGGCCTCTGACGACAAGTTTCTTTAGGTCTCCCTGACTGCCGCCCAGTGCTCTGTGTCATGCCTGATTCCCGACTTCACAGGGCTTTCAGACAAGGTTGGAACGGACCAGAATTTTCCAAGGCGCTTCCCAAAGTTCCCTCAACGGATCAATATTCCGTGCCACGGGCTCCTTGGTGCAGTGGACCAAAGGCTAATAAAACTGTCCTTATCCATAAGCCACAGGACTACGTGACTGTGTCTGCGCCAGGCACCAAGGCATGCTATGATTTCAGAGCCCAGATTCCTGTCACCTGGGGAGGAGACACGCTTGGGTGACGTAAGGAAGCAGAGAAATCAACCATCCCCGAGACCTGCGGCCTCCGATGCGGAGGGAGAAAATCTGTGTGCAGTTGGTTCAGTTGGCAGCCATTAAAGCTAATAACTAATCATCCTCGAGAGTTCCTAGCTCAGAACGATGAGATCTGCAAAGAAAACAACATCCGTCCACTTTTACACTCCAGTGGAAGGGGTGGTCCCTCGCGGCGGGGCGGCACAGTCTCGCCATCTGGAGAATAAATCGAGTGTGAAGTACAGTATAGTTTGGGACCAAGCTCCGTGGCGGCGGCTCAGCAGTCAGTTCATTAGCCCCAAACTTCCAGGGATTAGAGGGGCATCAATTCTACTGTCGGGATAGGATGAGACAGACAGGGCACGGGATTCAAGAAGCAGCGAGACAACCAGGAGCCCTCTCGGGCTTATTTACAGACCCACAATGCACAAACACGCGAAAATAAGTGCCTTACATAGCACACTATCACCGTCCCCAACATCTGAATTAACACCTTCCCTCACTTGTCCGAGCCCCAAACATTAAAGCACACGCTTTTTTTTGGGGGGGGGGGGGAGAGGCGTCCTTCCACCACTCGCTGAGGTCCGGTAATTAAGAAATAGGAAGGGCCTTCTAGACCTGGGGAGATGTGCAGCATTTGTAATCAAAACATATTAAATTAATATTTTCATATCATAAAGATAAAAGCCATACTATGTTCCAAAGCACTCTTAACCCATTTCCATTTCATCTCATTGGCAAAGTAAGGTCACGAATGACTTCTTCCAAAACTTTCCAAAGTCTCAAAACAAACAAACAAACAAACAAACAAACTACATATATAAAAACAATAAAATAAAAAAATTCAAAGTCAAGTTTAGTTTAAATCAAAACCAAAAACCCCAAAAATCTTTGAGTGAACTGCTCTATTTAAAGACCTCATTTTTCATCTGCTTTTTGGGCATTTGTGGCAGAAAGCAGAAATGCCTGTTACACAAAAGAGGTCATCACAGGGTACCACATTGCATTTCCTTCCAAAGGCACAGGGTTTGTCATTACAGGGTCACAAAAAGGGATGTAGTAACCGAATTGAAACACATGTTTCCTGGATTCTTGCAAACTTGTAATTTCTTTCATTAGAGGAGAGACAGTGTTGCCTCTTAAAAGGTCATTAATGGTACAAAGCAGTGAGTTTTGCTCTGACAGTTTCAAACATGTACAGGATATACATATATCTGATAGATATATCATATGAATTTTTAATTCATTGGTTTTCATCGTTGTAGAAAAGAAATCTTGGTTTGTTTCCTGAAAGGAAAAAAACAGGAAGGAAAGAGGGAAGGGAGAAAGGCCTGAAGAAATGACATTCCATGTATTAACTCATTAAAACCTCAAGCCTTGATTCATCCTACAAGAAAGAGAGAAGGGAGAAAGAGCTGCAGAAATGACATTCTGTGCGTTAACTGGTTCAAAATCTCAAGCCTCGATACATCCTACATTATCCCTACACGTGATCCCTATTGACTCTGAAACCACAGTGTAGACACAGGAGCGGTTTTGATGTCCTTATCATGAAAGGCCCACTAAAACAGAGGCTTATAGAAAAAACACAAACCATCCTTCATTTCAAGAGTGAGATGGCTCAGGAAGCTGACAGCATGCAATTGGTATTTCCCATCTCAGAGATTTAATTAACAGACAAACACAACATATAAAACACGATGATGGCATTCAAAACTCCATGAAAGCAATTTGTTTTGTAGTCTCCGAGCAATTAAAAACATGTCTAAGAGAGTCAGCGAGAGGGCGCTGAGGGTGACGGTGCTGCTGTCCAGCCTGCCGAGTCCGACCCCAAACCACGAGAAGGCAGAGAATGATGTCCAGCACATTGTGCTTTGACCTCCACAGCAGCCAGGCGTGCCCTGATGCGGGCCCCATCTCCAATAAGTGTAAAAAAAAAAGTTTAAAATATTTCTAAAAGACATTAGTACAATGGCTTGGAGTCACATAAGCCTTTACATCTGTCTCATAACAAAGTCTTTACATTTGTGCATTTCACTGTATATAAATTTCACCTCAAAAATAAGAAAAAGAACTATAAACAACTATCCAGTCGAGGCTAAGTATACAGCAGGACTGAAGGACACGAGGGCTTGTCTGTAGCTCACGTGAAATTTCAAGACACGAGCTTATGATGGACAGGAAGACTCGTGGGTATAGATGAAGGTGGAGTAAGACACTAGTGGGAAAATATAGCAGAGAATACACGGCACTCGGTGTTTAATCTTCCAAATGTTCTGATACTCAAAATTCCAGTAATGAATTGAAAAAATTTCTGAAAAGATTTCTAAAATGTGCATATTTGGGGAGCTGCTTAATGACTACCTAAAAAGGCACAATTCTCTTAACATTCTTGTATATTTGGGCATTTTTACAATAAAAAATTTTAAAATAACAACTTCCACTTTGTTGTTTGTAGAAAATTATTTGCCGTTTTGGTGGGCTTTGTTGTTGTTATTGTTTTGTTGTTGCTGCTGTTTTGGTGGGCTTTGTTGTTGTTGTGTTATTGTTGTTTTGGTGGGTTTTGTTGTTATTATTGGTTTGGTGGGTTTTGTTGTTGTTATTGTTACTGTTTTGGTGGGCTTTGTTGTTATTGTTTTGTTGTTGCTGCTGTTTTGGTGGGCTTTGTTGTTGTTTTGTTGTTGTTGTGTTATTGTTGTTTTGGTGGGGTTTGTTGTTATTATTGGTTTGGTGGGTTTTGTTGTTTTGTTGTTGTTTTGTTGGGCTTTGCTGTTGTTTTGGTGGGCTTTGTTGTTATTATTGTTTTGGTGGGTTTTGTTGTTGTTTTGTTGGGCTTTGTTGTTTTGTTGTTGTTGTTTTGGTGGGCTTTGTTGTTGTTTTTGTTTGTCTTTTCTTTTGGAGTTCTTTTTATACATCACATGCATGCCTAGCGCTCTCATAGGCCAGAAGAAGGCACTGAATCCCCTGCAATCAGTGTGCCGGTGGCCAGGGGCCACCATGTAGGTGCTGGGAGCCAAATTCAGGTCCCCTGTGACAGCAACAATTGTTCTTAACCCCTGAGCCATGGCTCCCGCCCTTTGGTAATGCTTTAAAGAGGTAAACGTCACGCAACATGGAACTCGCCCATCTGCACCTTTGCTTTGCTTTGAAACTAGAGACACAGCATTCAACTTTGTGCCAACAGTTCCTCCACGTGCGGTTTTATGTCAGGGTTCACCACGTTCTGCCTTCCATCAACACTTTCTCACTGTCAAACAACAGCCTCTTGTGTGGTTATGGCATATTACAGTTACTTATCAGCTGACGGACCTTAGCGGTGCCTTCTACTTTGGAGCTGTTATGGAACGTGCTCTGTGAACATTTGTGACCCCCTCTTTTTTATAACGTTCCCGTACATTTCTGCTTCTCTTGTGTTTGTGTTGAAAGGAAAGTGTGACTCCTAGGCCATATAGTAATGGCATGCTCAGCCTTTTGCGGAACCATTAGCCGATTCTCAAAATGGCTGCACCAATTTACTGTTCCCATCCCAGAAGTACACAGCTAGTGATAAGAAGTCCACAGGATTAGAAGTGAAAGAACAATTTAGGGGAACAGAACCTGCTGCCCATGGCAGGGTGGCACTTCCTACAAGCCCACGAGGGGTAGGGGAGGGTGGAAGTAGGACCAGAGCCTCTGAAAACTGAGGGTTTTAACAGCAGCAGCGAAAGGAACAGCTCTCAAGAGCCCAGATGGACAGATGGGGCAGCTGTGAGAATACAGACACTTGCCACGTACAAGCCTGACAACCTAAGCTCCATCCCGAGAATCCACGGTGGAAGGAGAAGACTGAAAGATGACCTGTGACCTCCACGTGAGTCATCTGTGTATGTGTGCCCCACGTAGTAGATGGCTGCACAAAGCCAGGGGTGGGGAGCCCTGCTTAATGCCAGGGATGGACAGAATGACAAGAGCATCACTAGAGCCGGGCCTTAGGGCTGTGCTCCCCCAGAAAGAAGGCTGAAGAGCTGACAGGACATAAGTTCGGACATGGACCCTAAGGTCCCGCTGGCCCGGGTGCCTCCGTGCCCAGGACTGCACGGGAGGAGCTGTGCTTGGTCAGGCCCCTGCTCGGCCCTATCCACATTGAAGCATCTTCCTTTGGGAAGGCCGCTAGGCCGAGAGCAGCTCAGATTTTCAGAACATGTGCTTGCACACGGGTTTCTGAGCTGGGTCCTCCTGTCCAGCCTCCGACACAGCAGAGTGGGTGGCCAGCCACCTCGCCAAGCACACATTCTAATTGGTCTTCCTCTGCCCGGCCCCTGGGGGACTGAGAAGGTGTCTCTCTTCCCAAAGGGTACAAAGTACAGCTGGAACCAAGCTGCCCTTCCCAGCTCTAGGTATTTATATTTCACGACTTCTCTGGGTTAGAGGAGGCAATTAACTGTTTTGGTTTAAAAGCCCTCCTGCTGGGTCGCAGTCTGCGTGGGAGAATCACAGTAAACAAGGAAAGGGAGCCCCCCCCCCGGCATCAAAGGACCCTGCACCCACCTTCTTCATCGTGGGAAGGAAAGCACACCTCTTGCCGCAGGTGCCTCGGATCAGCTGGTGGGGCAGGACCCTGTGCTCTCGTTCTTTTGAATGGTAAATCAAGAGTGATGGGTTCATAACTTAATGAGGCAGGCTTACTGAGGGCCCAGACAAGCTGGAAAGAACAGGCCCGTCACCTGCGCCCTGCCTGAACACTTGCAAACGATGCTGGCGGCATATGCTGTCAGGTAACTTCCAGTACAGTGTGGAAAAGGGGTCAAAAGTTTTCTCTTCATGTGAACATCAAGCCCAGTTGTTGGGGCTGGGCACCTCGCTCATTTGTACAAGCATTTGCCTAGCATGCTTAAGGACCTGGATTTGATCCCAACCCATACAAACGGGGTGAGCCAGCGCTCACTGCTGATGCCGGCTGTCAGGGACAGGGAGGGTCGAGAAGTTCAAGTTCAGGCCAACTTGAGTTAGATAAGATTCTGTTTCTGTTTTTAAAGGTTTATTTATTATGTAGACAGTGTTCCACCTGCATGTCCACCTGCACGCCAGAAGAAGACACCGGATCTCACTATAGATGTTTGGGAGCTGCCATGTGGGTGCTGGGAATTGAACCCCAGTCCTCTAGAAGAACAGCCAGGACTACATAGAGTAACCCTGCCTCAAAAAAAAAAAAAAAGAAAGAAAGAAAGAAAGAAAGAAAGAAAGAAAGAAAGAAAGAAAGAAAGAAAGAAAAAAAAAAAGGCTAGCTTACTTCTGTGTACCAAGGCATGATTCTCTACCCATCACCAAAGCTTGGAAACTTGTTGGGTCACGCCTCTTCCAGGCTGTCCACAGCAGGTTATAAACATACAATGACACTGGGGTAGGAAATTCCTGCCTCTGTGCTGGCTGCTTCAGCAATACTAAGGTATCAGCACAGAGAACCTAGAGTCGGTTAGACGGGAAGACAGTCTGACATGCAGCAAACCAGGTCAGCCTCATGTCAGTGAGTCCCCGAGCAAACCCTCAACACCCCGTCTTCCCCAAGGACAACACCAAACACAGATGGTTCAAATCTGCAGGTATACCCACTTGTCTTCCTCTCGGCCAGGAAGGAAGAACTCAGCTGTGGCAATAATGCAGAAACCAAAAAAAAGGAGCTATTTTGGTAGTGCATTAAACTGGGCTGTGCCTCTCCTGAACTGACCTTTCACACAGACAAGACTTTCAAGCTTTAAAGAAATTAACACAAAAGGAGAAAAAAGTACCGCAAATCCTCCCAGAGCTTGCCTCAGACAGGGTCTCATATAGCTCAAGCTGGTCTCGAGCCTTTAAAAAATGAAGGGGGATTTTCAACTCCCCCTCTCGTTTCCACCTTCTAAGTTCTGGGGTGTCACAGGCTCAGCATTTCTGTCAGGTTAGATGAGCTCTCACTCAGCTAACTGAGCTCAGGCACTTTTTTTTATTTTTTATTTTTTTGAGACAGGATCTGGCTGGATAGCCTTGGATAGCCTGGAACTCACTCTGTAGACCAGGCTAGCCGCCAGGATACAGATTTGGGAGATAAAACTGCGGTCATCAGGCTTGGCAGCAAGCGAACTTATCTGCTGAACAGTCTCACTGGCCCAAGTATTTGAAAGGACCATGCTTTTCCTGAACAAGTTTACGGGTATCTTAAAGGGCTGTACTTTTCCATCTCATTCGTACTTTTTTTTTTTCTTAAAATCAACAATGAGAAGAAAAGACAGCTCGTCGGGTGGCTTTTAACCCCAGCACTGGTGGGACAGAGGCAGGGGCGGGTGGACCTCTGAGTCCAGGTTGGTGTGGTCTGCAGAGTTTCCGGACAGCCAGGGCTACCCAGAGAAACCGTCTCAAAAACCAAAAATAAAGACGGAAGGAAGGAAAAGGATGGTGGGAGATGGCCCTGGCCTACAAATCCTTTTTTTTTTTTTTTAATAGACAAGCACTTCATGCAATCCAGGCTGGTCTCCAACTTGCTCTGCTGGGTTACACAAGCAAAGCTGGCCTTGAACTCCTCCTCCACCGCCCACTTCGGCAGTGCTGGGAGTACTTGACCTGTTCTGCCGTGCTGGGATCCAGTCCACACACTAAGGCAAGCAGGTACCAACTGGCCGACACCCTCAGCTCTCGAAAAATACTTGTTATTTTTAAAAGGTTACATTGATCTGTTTTGTATGTGGGAGTGGGGGGCGCGAGTGTGCCATGGCCCACATGTGGAGGGCAGAGGACTGTGGGGTTGTTCTGTCCTTTCGTGTGAGGATTCCAGAGGCCCGGCTGGCTCAGGGCGGCAGGCTTCACCCCAAGATGGGGAGGCGACGGTAACCGCGGTCGGCCCCCACAGAGGGCTGTCCCCTGGGCCCACCCACACAGGCAGGCTTCCCTTCCTCACATAGCAGGCCACAGTCCCCGCAAATGAGCGCTGCAGAGAAGGTGGCAGGAGACATGTCACAGAGCGCACCAGCCCCCGCACACTGGAGCGTCTGTAATTAAATGCCCGACCCCGGGCACCCCCGCGGCCCCAGCGACTGCTAACAAAACAACGCTGGGCTGCCAGCACAGTCGGTTCCCCGTGTTTTCCCCCTTGCTCGTGCCAGCCCTCCTCACTCACTCCCCGACGATACAGCAGAACCACTTGGGTTTTCTTTCCTCTTTCTGCGCCCAGTAAATCTTCATAAAGCGTTTAACGTGAGAACTAGTGGGTTGACTTCCCAAGTGGCGAGCTCAGTGCACAGCACTGATTTGGCCTGAAGGCAGGGGCCTCGGCCCTGGCAGCGGAAACCCTGCCAGATCCTTTCCCGAACGGCCCCAGGTGCGATTTCGCAGAACAGATTGCTGGATGGCCGGTGTCACGATGGAGGCGATGGAGGCGGAAGCCTCCTGGGCTGGCACCTCTACCGCTCGGCCTCCGGACAGGCCGGACAGGGGAAGTGCTTCCCATCTGGCCAGCACACCTGTCAGGAACACTGAATTCTAACAGCATCCGAGCCCCCTTCCGGCCAGAGTACAGCGCCGTTTCTCCCTCACTGTAATTGGAGCAGGGAATCCAAGGATGAACTTTAATATGCAAAAGACCGAGTCACGGAAAACAGAGAACTCTTTGTGTCTGCACTTTAAGACACACCGCGCTGGACTCTGCAAGAAGCCCCAATGGACAGTGACCAGTGTTGACATCGGCTGTTGGCTCACCCAGCAATGGCCATGCTGCTTGGGGAAGATGCTGTGGACAGAAGCCAGGCCTCCAAGATGAGGAAGGCCAGTTCCCTGAAGTCGAGATTAGTGAGTCTTACAAAAGTCCAAGCTTGAGTCCAGATACAAGTCCCCAGTTACAGCAGCAAATTTATCCTTTTTGCTTTGTTTGTTTCTGTTTTTGTTTTCTTGAGATGGGGTCTCTCTGTGTAGCCCTGGCTGTCCTGGACTTGCTTTATAGACCAGGCTGGCCTTGAACTCACACAAATCCGGCTGCCTCTGCCTCCCTGAGTGCTGGCTAAAGGCGTGCACTACCACACCCTGCTCAACTCTAACCAGAGCGATAATGGAACAAAGGAGCCCCACCCGGATGGCTTGGGGATAAATTGTGTAGATGCTTTTTAACTAAAATGGGCTCAGTCCTTAAACAGACTGTAAGACAAAGGTCAGATACTCGAGAGCTGAGGCAAGAGGAACCTCAGGAGTTCAAGGCCAGCCTGGGTTAAAAAAGAGACTTGATAAATATTAAGTACAAAATGCACTTCCTAGCTCTAACCTTCAGACCATCCATCCCAGGAGCACATAGGCTGTAGAGAGAACAGGTCAACTAGAAGCTGTTCTCAAAACGGTCCTGGGGAAGAGTCAGTGAATTCTGATTATCCGAAGCCACCTCAAAAACAGAGAGGTCCTGGGAATTGAACTCAGGCTCTCAGGCTTGCTGGCAACGGCTTCTATTCACTGAGCCACTTTGGAAGCACAATGCAGAGTCAGGTGCCGTGGCACATGTCTGTAATCACAGCACTGGGAGGCAGAGGCAGGAGGATCTCTGAGTTCAAGGCCATTCTGGTCTACAGAGCAAGTCCAGGACAGCCAGGGCTACACAGAGAGACCCTGTCTCAAAACCCAAAACCAAAACAAAAATAAAAAACAAAAAAGAGAGAAGCTGTAATACATGATGTAGGAAAGACTTGGTAGGAGCTCAAGGTTGCCTGCTCACATCTAGGCAGATGAGAGAGCAGAGAAAGGGGAATGCCAGTGGTAATAGCCCCATCTTTTCAAAATTTAGTGTGGGAGTGTGTGGAAGATGGAGTGTGTGTGTGGAGGACGGAGTGAGTGTGTGCAGGACGGAGTAGTGTGTGGAGGACGGACTAGGGTGTGGAGGACAGAGTAGGGGTATGGAAGAACTTGTAGGAGCAGTGGCCTCTTACTGAACAGGAAGTAGTGACAGGCTGGGGTCACAGGGACAGTTCATAATCATACCCCTGTTGACTAAGCAGCATGTCCCTGTACCTCAGTCTCGGCAAGGCAGGAGGATCAGAGCAATGCAAGGCCATCCTCAGCTGTCTAGTAAGCTTGGGGCCCAGTCTCAAATACCGTGTGTGTGGGTGTGAGTGTGGGTGTGAGTGGGAAACAACAGCAGTGTCTGATGCAGGTGATGTGAGGTTTGGAGTAAGCACTCAATAGTGCATGTTATAGCACATGTAGAATGTTGCTTTTCCAAGGTTGTGCAAATTTAAGCACCCGTGATCTTGTACAATGCAGTTGGGGTGGGGTCTAGCTCATGCTAGCATAACCCTTGCTTCAGAGACCTGATGCTCTCGCTCCAGAACTGTGACCAAGGTGGGAATTTAGCATGTAGCTCTGGTGTCCTTGGTGTCCGGCCTCAAGAGAAGGCCAGGGAGCTCTCTTGGAGTTGAGATGCTTTCTTGAAAGAGGCCAGTCTACTTACACAGCCCCATGGGGAGGCTCAGTACAAACCACCCTCAAATATGGCATGATGGCAGTAAAGCAAGGCACAGATGGGTGGGTGAGAGGTCTCATAGATAAAGGCTCATGCTGACAAGCCTGATGACTAAGTTTCATTCCTCAAGACCTGACGTAAAGGAGAGAACTGACTGTGCAAATACCCATGCACATGTACACACACACACTCCAAAGTGTTTATTGTTTTTTAAGGGCAGAAACAGGAAGACTACTGTCATTTTTGTCCTTTTTCCCTAAAGCACTTGAGAAGGCTTAGGCCTGGTGGTGCCCTTCCTACAGGTGACACAGAAAATGAATCAGAAGACCTTGCGGAACCCCCACTTGCTCTGTCAGTCAGCCCTTCCGTCATGATCCTCCTGCGTGGAGTCTCCGCGGTGTCAAACCCAAGCATGAGAATGTAATCTTCCCTGCTTCTGCTTCTATGGGTTGTCATTAGCAGCGCAGCCTCTAATGGTGTGTACTGGACAGCATGGATGTCAACCCAATAGAGTGCAGAGCCACCGGAGAAGGCTCTGTGCATGCCTTGGGGGTTACCTCCATTGCACTAACTGAGGGGAAACCATCCATGGTGAGAGGCAAGTCTCCTGGGATCCTGCACTGCATGAAGACAGAAACAGGGCTGAGCAACAGCTAGAACGCCTTGCTCTCTGCTTCTTGGTTGTGGCTGGGATGTAACCACATCCCTTAAGCTCTTGCCACCTTGACCCCCTCACCCCCACCCACACGATGGAGTGAACTGTGAAACTGAACCTGGGCCTCGCTAAATGGCTAGATTGGCTGAGCAGCTGTTCCAGGAGCCTACCCAACTCTACCTCCAATTGTCTCCACTTCTCCCACGACCCTGTCCTCCAGCACTGGGACTCCAGGTACGTGCTGGACCAATACTCAGACCCTCATGCTGGCTTGGCAAGCACCTTACCGACGAGCCATCTCCCCAGACCTGAACTCCTAACTCTCCTGCTTGCACCTCCCAAATGCTGAGATGAAGGTCTCCGCCTCAGTCCGCTCCTTCTCCATTTTCAGCAACAGATTTGATGATATAACTCACATTTGGCATCTCTCCCCAGGTATGGACCCACAATTTTCTCTCGTTCAGTTACTACCAGAAATGAATGGCTATGGTAACATCCAAGGTCCTAATTCTGGTTGTGACAAGTGGCAAAGGCTGGCCTCCTTGGCTAGTTCAAGGACAAATTTGTAGGGTCACTTGGAATGTAAGTTTAGGACTCTAGAGCCCTCTCTGACCATCACATTCCTTCCCGGGTCATTTCCCAGGTTACTCTGAATTCCGAATACATATACCCCCATCTACACTCATTATAAATGAACACATTTGCTCGGCATCTGTCCCATCCATCCCAAACATCTACTGACCCATCCTGCCAACATTTTGGTTTCTACCTGACAAGCAACTGGCAAGTGCTGGGGTTTTTTGTTTGTTTGTTTTGTTTTGTTTTTTTAATGTTTGCTTAACCAAGCTAACACAACAAAAAATAAGTAGGTGCACAGAGCAGCAGGGACTGAAGTAAGCTCCTGAGATTGTCCAAGGATGTGGGAGTCAGGGCCAGGTGTGCTGGCTAACAAGTGTAATCCCAGTGCTCAGGAGGCAGGGCCAGCAGGGTCTGCTACAGGTTCACAGCCAGGATGGCCTATGTAGTGAGTTCCAGGCCAGTCAAGGATGCATGGAAGGAGAAATGTCTGATTCATACTCTAGAAAGACAGATGTGTTGGGAAGAATCGAGAACAGCGCTGGGGCCAGAGAGACATCTCAGCAGATAAAGATGATGCCAGAGCGAGCAAGCCTGATGACCCAAGGACCCAAGTCCAATTCCTGGAATGCACATTAAAGAGGAAAAAATAAGCACTGGGCATGGTGGCACATACCATTGGTCCCAGAACTCCGGAGGCAGAAGAGTTCAAGGTCTACGTGGCGAGAAGAGTCCTAACGGAAGAGTAAACATTACGGACATCGGGTAAGATGCAGGGAGGCAGGAGGAGGACAGATTTGCTCAGAAGCAAGCAGACCATCCAGCCTGGAGTACGCAGGCACAGAAGCAGAGACGATGAGAGACTCCCCCTCCACAAAGCAGAAGCAAGAATGGACTTCTCAAAGTCGTCCTTGGCCTTCCACACTCATCTATTGTAGAAATATGTTCTTGCTCGTTAAATATACAGAGAGACAGACAGACAGACAGGAGAGGCTAATTATGAAGCAAACCCTTCCACAGTTTCCCTGATAGAAATCAACCATCAGAGAAAGTTGTTCGTATGCTGAAATTGGACTGTGATAAACAAGAACACCATTGCTGTATTAAAAACCACTCATTTGGAAAGAAATAGACCCAATATTGTCATAAATACCAGAACAATAAGCTGTTCAGCATCAACTGTGAGCTAAACTGCTATACCCCATATTCTACAACTAAAATGAGGGCTGGAGAGATGGCTCAGAGGTTATAAGCACTGGCTGCTCCGGCCGAGGACCCAGCCTTGCTTTCCAGGACCACCTATGACTCCAGTTCCAGCGGACCTGACACCTTCTGTCCTTTGCAGAGACCCACATTCATGAGCACACACACATAAACATATACAAATTTAAATAAAATATTTAAAATGAAATGAAGGGCATATTGGAAGGATACTTTTCCAAGCACAGGCTTAGAGTTCTAAAAATAGGCTAGAACATTCAAATATGTCTCAAGACATCAGAATTTTATTAATACCCATTGCTCAAATACTTGAAAGGATAAAGTTGATTAAGAATAGGGATCTTGGGGCTAGGGCAATGGCTCAGTAGTTAAGAACACTAGCTGTTCTTCCAGAGGACCAGGTTCGATTCCCAGTATCCGCCCGTGGCTCAGAGCCACCTGTAACTCCAGACTCAGGAGATTAGCTGTCCTTTTCTGGCCTCTGTAGGCACCAGGCATGCACACAGTACATAATACGCATCCAGACCAAACACCCGTATACACAAAATTAACAAAACAAAAGTAAATAACATTTTTTGAATGAGGATCTAGCATAAAAACCAATAATGTTATTGAATAAATGACAAAATGAAGCCTCTCACACCGACAGTGGTGTGGTTCTATGCA
The DNA here is from genome assembly GCA_028658305.1 of Pachyuromys duprasi. Classification (NCBI taxonomy): domain Eukaryota; kingdom Metazoa; phylum Chordata; class Mammalia; order Rodentia; family Muridae; genus Pachyuromys; species Pachyuromys duprasi. Next base: position 62,338,727 of record CM053745.1, on the reverse strand, counting down.
AACAAAAAACAAAACAAAAAGTTTGTATCTGAAGAGAGCCACAAATTTGATATTCCCACTTGATTACATTAATGTCTTAGAGGTGTGATTTGTTTTTATTATTCCTACGGCCAACCATAATGTTAACAGGAAAAGAGAGATCAAAGCATTGAAGGAAAGCGATCCATGTTCTGAAGCGTCCCATCTGCATTAGTTCCCCTGAGGCTGCTCTAACAAATCACCATGTAAAGACCCTGCTGCCAAGCAGGAAGAACCGAGTTCAATCCCTGGGACCGACGTGGTGTAAGGAGAGCCCTGACTCATGTAAGTTGTCACCTGACCTTTACGTATGGCATGTGCACACCTCTCCAGTCCACCCCACCCCAAATAAATAAAAGGCAATCTTTAACGTTTTAGAGAACAAGAGATTTACTCTACCATGGCTCCAGAAGCCAAAAGTTTGAGCTCTAGGCTTCAGATGCCGATGTCAGCAGGCCTTCAGAGCCCCCTAGAGAACTTCTCCCTTCACAGGTTTCTGTGGTGGTGGTGGACCGCGCGGCCACCCCTCCAGCTTCAGGCCTGATTGCTTCTCCTTGCAGCTCGGATAAGGGTCAGTGGGTGCAGGGCTCCCTCAGCCAGTCCACAGTAACCTGGCCCGTAGACCCTTAGCTACTCACACAGATGCTTTTTACAGACAAGGTTTCAACTATAGGTTCTAGGTGTCATGTGAGGGTGTATCTTTTGGGAGGCCACTACTCAATCCCCCACAGAAATCACATTTTGTGAACTGCCATGTGGGTGCAAGGAATTGAACCTGGCTCCTCTAGAAGAACAGTTAATGATCTTAAGCACTGAGCCATCCCACCAGGCCTGAAATCACATTTTGGGAACACTGGAATAAATGACTCCCTAACGTTGTTAGAAAGCGGTTCGCTAATAGAAGTGAGCTCCTCCTATTAAAACCCCTTCTCTCGGCGCTGGGCATGGAGGCACATGCTTTCAACCCCAGCATCTAGGAGATAAAGGCGACTTCAAGTATAACCTGATCTACACATCCAGTCCAGGACAACCAGTACAGACTAGAGGGACCTCATCCCATTCTCCTGCTCCCTTCCCAAATTACACTCCACTATGTAGATAATGGCAGCTGGACTATTTGAGGTCTTTGGCAGATCTCTACAATGTCACTGTGCCCTGGAGATAGAACTTGTGGCCATCGTGGTTTCACTGACCTTAGAGGTGACTTGGGGTGACCCTAAGCTCACTCATGACCTCTCTCTAGCATTCTTGGCTCCACTGACACCTGTAACTGTTCAGATGCTTCCAAACCCACGTTTTTGTTCTTGGCCATTTCAAACATGACATGTCTTGGTGGACAGGGCACACACGCCAGTCCTTGCCAGTTTTGCACCTGTTCCCTTAGCTGCTCATCGGTACTGGAAAGGCACCCGTGCTGTGCTTGGGCAGCTTCACCCACCAGGAGCTCTGCCTCTCCCTTAGGTGTTGCAGGTGACCTTCCATAGCTGCTGGGTGAATGCTTCCAGAAGGCCAGATCTGGAATCACAAAGTCAATTAACGTTAGGGTTAATTGAAGATGGGTCCATGATTATCTACTTGTTTATCTTCTTGTATTATTTGTTTTGTTTTTTTGAGACAAGGTCTCATGTAGCCCAGGCTAGCTTCAAACTCCCTATGCAGCCAAATTTGACTTTGAACTCACTAGCTGGCTATACTGATGAAGTCACTAATTTTAGGAACCTGGCCCTTTGCACCCGCTAGCTCCACAGCCTGTTTTGGACCCAAACTCCTGCTCATTCGGCAACTGAGCCATCTCCTAAAGCCCCTGGTCTTCCTGCACCTATCTGCTAGGTTCAGGGATTATGATCGTATACCACCATGCCCAATAGAGCTAGGCATTTTTGAAACAAGATAAAAGTCCTAGGGAAATCAACAAAAGACTTGATGCCATTGCTGATGGCACAATCAGGACTAGAACCCAAGTCAACTGAGGCTCAGCCAAGTGCTTACTCCATACTGTGCCATATGTGGTCCAGGAAGAGGCACAAAGCCAGATCCTGTCATGCTTGGTGCGGCTCCCAGGTGACCTCTAAGGAGAGACCACCCGCCCAGGGGTGGCACTGCCCATTACCAGTTGGTCCTTCCAACATTATTCACCAATCAGGAAACATACCACAGGCTTGCCCATGGGCCAGTCTGGTGGGACATTTTCTCCGCTGAGTTTCCATCTTCCAAAATAGTAGTTTCTATCAAGCTGACATTAAAGCAGCTAACGTGGCGATGGAGAGTAAGACTGAGCTTCTTCCACGTGGCTCTCTAAACTCACGGGGCGGAACACAGATTAAATAGGGCTCTAAAGCTGCGACTCTCAGGAGCCTTTTTCAGCTCCTGGTTCTTCACTGTGCCCTTTCAGAAAAGGGAAAGTGGCTGAAAAAAAAAATGTGCCATATTACAGGCTCCAGGAAATGCCCGACTGTCAACATGTGAAGCCAGGCCTCCAGGCTGGAAAGAGGGCTCCTGGTTTTCCAACAATCAGAGCCTTAGGAACAAACTTGTTTTTGCTTAAAACTCATCACTGTCTAGAAAATGAAGTGTTATCTCTTAGGAAGAGTAAAGCCATTAACTACCTACTCGTAAATGAGAAAGGCAGTTTCTGGTTGATGCAGTGAGAGAGAAAGACCCAGATGGTAGATCCTTTTGGCAAAGACTTCTCCACTCCGGCTGCCTAATATGCTTCCTCGCCGAGTTAATTCTATTTGTATCAAACCATCACGGAAGTTTGCTTGTTTGGGGGTGGGGACTGGGGGGGGGGAGAAGAGAAAAACAAAAAGGGTTTCATCTAAAGCATTTCCACCTTCGTCCTTCGGCACCAGCGTGCCCTGTTGACTGAAGGCAGTGACCCAAATGAACTGGTAGAAAGTCTGGAAACTAGGTTCCCTGAAGGAGCAGGGTGGGAGCCTAGACCCCTGCAGGCCTGCTACCTGGGCCAGAACTGATGGCTCATAAAGGTTCAGGATTTACCTTAAAAACCTGTTTTGGCATATGGGAGGGAGCATGTTGCATTACTGCCGGCTGCAGAGCGAGTCCCCCGGGCTCACAGCCCTGTCTTCCTTCCTTCGAGAGGAATCCCTGCCAATGCAGGATCTGCGAGCTGCTGCCGCCAGCCAATCTCTAATTTAGCATATGTACAAAGCCAATTTTTGGACACCACGATGGAGCCTGGCACCTCTGCAGCTCTCTGTATCTGCAACATTCCTGGTGAAACATGAACAACTAGCAAGATGGAAACAAACCACAACACAAAAAAAGGCTTTCCTATTCCCAGATAAACCCTGGGTATATTTCATATATGTGTGTTTGTCATCCTCCTGCCTCCCAACACAAACTTCCCCCATGCTTTCCCTTGTGGCTCTTTCATTTAGACTCTTCAATCTGGAATGTACTTAGCAAAAGCCAGCACTGACAAAGATAAAACCCTGCTCCCTACTGAGAACATCTGAGTTTGAAAATATAAAAATGCAGCTCCTTACAGAATAGGACATTTCCCTTTTAATGAGCTTCAAGAGACACCCAAATAATTTGCAACTAGCAAATGATACCATTTCAGAGTACTTAGCAATAATTCCCGTGTACGAAAAAACCAATTTGATGAGGGACCCAAGCTAGTGGAGCTCAGTGCTGAGGCACAAAATGGGGGCTGCTTCTGAGGAGACAGCTGCCACAGCCATGGGCACAGCCGACTCCTATTTCACCGTGATCTTCCCCAGAAAACCCCTGTGTTTGACACTTGAGAGCAAGGGACATTTTGACTTTGTCTTATGTCCATCTGACTTAAAAAGCCTGGGTTAAGGGGACGTGGAGCCAGGTCACTTTCTTCCAAAGCATGCCTCTGGGAAGAAGGCCACATTTCGGCTGTTTCCTTGTGATCTGGATCTACCTGCCATGCCAAGTGAGCCATCTCAGGCAGGGGGCATCAGCAGACCCTCCCAAGCTGCACCCTCACATCTGGGGCTTCAGCTGGGACAGTGTGAGTCCGAGCCCTGCCTGGATCACCGTAAATATTTCAGGATTGTGGCTGATGGTGGGCCTGGTGGATTGGCATGTGATGCAGAAGCCAGGCTTGACGGCCCCATCCTGGCGTGGCCACCCCAGGCCCCAGGCGGCTGAGAGCAGAGCGGGCAGTGTGGTTGGCAGGTGGAGGGCCCCGCTGCCACTCTGAGTAGCCCCCGGGCTGGTTAGTGACGGGACTGACAGGTATGACGACCGTGCACAGAGTCCTGCGGCAGAGCGAGACCACCTGCTAGCTTCGCCGGAGGACCACCATTAAGAGGAGTCTGCCGACACTGAACTCCCCCAGCCCTCAGGGGCTCCGCCCAAGCCAGACAGAAAGGCTAGGCGGCAGCGCTGGGGACCGAGGGATCGATTGTGTATATAGAGTACTGTCACGGACAATTGAGAAGCCTCACACATCACCCCGCAGGGAACCACTACGAACTGAAGTCTGTGGCCAGTGACTCTCACGGAACCCAGGTCGGGGCCAATCTGCCTGGGTGTGACTGAGACATTCGTGAGCATTAGCATTGCACACTGGAAGGTATGACTCTACAGCCGGCCTCCAAGATAAAAAAATAAGCACTTAAATGGGGAGTTTGCCACTGCCCAGAGAGCCAGGTCCACTGCAAGCCAAAGCCTGTGCACCCGGAGCCAGTGAGCAAGCTCAGCCAGTCTGCTGAGATTCCTTGCCTATGGGTGCATGTTCACACAGAGACAGTCAGAGAACACAGAGTCATGAAAGACAACTAGAGTGCAGAACCATTTTGTTTTGTTTATTTTGTTGTTTGGGGGGTTTGGTCTGTTTTTAGTTTGTTTGTTTCTTTGTTTTGACACATGGTCTTGTGCAGTCCAGGTTGATCTTGAATGCACTGTGCGTTGGCGTCCAGGATGGCCTTGGACAGCCTGGTCCCTTTCACAGTTCCAGTGAGGCTGCAGATGATTTCGTCCTCCTTCCTTTCTCTTCCCTCTTCTTCAGATAGTGTCTTGCTATGCAGTCCAGGCTGCCCTTGAACTCATGAGCTCTGCCTTAGCCTCCTCAGTGTTACCATTATATGTGTACACAACCACATCACAACAAACATGTGTTAAATTCCTAGCTTGTGTATGTACAGGTGTATGCACATGTGTGTGCATGCACACACACACACATACATACATGAGCATGCACCATGAAGTGACACAGCAGTAACAGTACTTGTTTGCTGAGCACACTGACCTTTAGCTCCCTGGCTCCCCTGTGGTAGGAGACACTGTTGTAGATATCTGTAAGTTGTGCTCTGACCTCCTGCAATGCTGAGTTTTCTCTTCGCAGGTACAAGATACAGTCACCTGGGAAGAGGCCTCTCCAGGTTGACTAGCATTTTCTGAATTAGTGTTTGATAAGGGTGGGCCCAGCTCACCAATGGGGTACCAGCCCTGGGCAAGCGATCCTGAATCATATAAAGAAGCAGGCTCAGCAAGCGTTGAGGAGCAAGCTAGTAAGCAAACCACACCCATACAGCTTCTGCCATCAGCTCCTGCCTCCAGATTTCTGCCCTGAGTTCCTGTCCTGGCTTCTTCCAAAGATGGATGTGATGTGGAAGTGCAAGCCAAGGAAGCCCCTTCTCCCCAGGCTCCTTCTGCTCAAGTTTTATCACAGCTATAGAAACTAACAAAACACCGCCACACGACCTCTCCCCCTCCCATCCCACTAAATAAATGCCATTTTAAAAGTACTTCAGTTTTACCAAGCTAAGAAATTTCTAAAAGACAGAGGTTAGAGCTTAATTTGGAATTCACTTACAGGATTTATAATTCCAGTAACACAGCTCAATATTTCCAGTGAAAAGAAACATTCAGCCCCAGAACTATTGTGTTTTGGGTTAAAACACAGTCAAACACAAAGGCAATCTCTGGGCCGTGGGCAGCAGGACTGATGAACCCCATCCAGGACAGTGGCCACTGGGAGAGGCAGAGGTAGACGGAGGAGGAGAGCCACAGGCAGACAGATTTATTTTAAGGCGCGTGCCGGGACCATGAGGAGGTATGGAGGCCATGGGGGAGGTACGGGAGGAGGTACGGGGTCTGCCGGGGCCATGGGGCAGGGGACTCTGCGAGGCCGAGTTCCTTTCTTCTCCACAAGCTACTGGGCTGATCCACCTGCACCATGCCAGCACCATCAAAACTCTGTGTTTGGTTAAATTACTGAGCAGAAGAACAGAGCCAAACTGGCACCTGAAGTTGGCCATCCGCCCTAGGAACTTCCCTCCACCCTGAGAATAATTACGTCTTCTTCAGTCCAGGACTGAGTCTTCTCCCCATGGGTGAGTCCTACACATGCCTGATCCCCACACCAGCTGTGGATTGTCCATGCTTTAGTCTTCCTCACCAGAAAGCCATGTGCCTAGAATTTGGATGCTGAGCCCTGTGAGGATGTGAGCAGATCCGGGGTAAGATGGAGGAAATGAGAGCCACCTACCCTAGCATCCCTTCCGCGTCTGCCAGGGCCCTGAGTCACACACAGTTCCAGCCACTGCCGACAGATGCCCGGCAGCCTGTGCCGCCACCACCTCTACCCGCTCACTCCTGCCGCTCTTCCCCATCGCTACTGTCTTCAAACATTCACCTGGTCTGAATGAGGCTGTGTCCTCGGGGGTTTGGGTCTCATGAACCAGTGCGCTGCATCGCTGAGCTAACATATCACAGATACTCGTATCCGTGGGACGCAGAAGACACACAAGTGTCTGACAAATCTTTCCTGTCATGCTGTCTACACTTACAGAATTATTTAAATAACAGATCATTCCTCATATAGGAGAAGACTGAGGCTGAGAACGTGGTTGAATGGGATAGAGTCTGTCTAACATGCCCAAGGCCTTGGGTTCCCTTCAGAGCACTACCATGGGAAGGGGGGAGATAGGAATAAAATTAAATGGAACCAGTTTTTTTCCTTCTCTCTAAAGTCAGCCAAGGATGAGTAGCATCTATATGATCCCTTCCTGACACAGTACTTTGGCTTACATTTATCTTCACCTCTGCAGCAGCCTGGGAGGTTAGTGTATGGTCCTCACCTGCAGTTAAGGGCTCAGAGTGCTGAAGAGACTTCCCACGTTCAGCTGTCACACTGCCAGGGAAGTTCTGACTTTGTCCCCAGCTCCCAGCTGGGCAGCCCAAACTCCTCAGAGCCTGCTGTTGCTTCAGTCACTTTATGGTGTTATGTAAGTAGGCTTACAAAAATGTGTCCATCCAATCAGGCACTAAAATACCCGCTTATGGGAAACCTTTGTCAAAGTCAGTGTTCCTGCACGTGGTTGGGCATCCTTCTTTCTATGCACCTGCACATGGCCGGGCACCCTTTTCTCTGCGCTTTCTTGCAGAGAGTTCTGAATCAGTGGGAGCCCATGGCCTGGGAGGATGGTGAATACATCCCATAGCACAAAGACTTCCATCCAGTAAACAATTAGGAAGAAGTTCAAGGCTGCTTCCTCAACTGATCCTCACCAATTTAATATGAGCCAATTCTGGATTAAATACTTCTGCTCAGTGGTTTTGACAGTCTCAGCCAGGCACATCCTGATGAGATTGGAGATGCAGAAAATAGTTTTTGATGGAGTGAGGAGATGGAATAGTTAGAAAGCAAGTCAACCAAGTGCATAGACTTGTGCAGAGAAAAAAACAAAAAAAGGGTGAGGCAGGTGCACTCACATGATGTATGTACCCATGAGTGACAGGGTATGTGTACAAATGTGTGAGAGAGTATGCATGTATGTAAAGAGAGGCAGGCCTGTGATGATGTCAGCTAATTAGACTTGAAGAAGTTGGCAGCAAGAGGTGTGTTTATAAACAGTCTTCACTGAAACATACCTTTCCAACTACTGACTATCTTATTTGCCAGAAATCATCTCTGGGATAATTATTCCACATTGCTTCAGTCCAAAAGTGGGGATAGAAATCCTAGTATGTGAACATAAGAGCCCTCCCCCAACCTCAATGTATAGCTCTGCACAGAGACGAACATTCCCAATGCTTGCCTAGTGAAACAAGCCAATACTAGGCGATTTGCACACGGGTTTGATGAAAGACTATTACTCAGAGGCTTTGTGAATCTCAAAGAAATCAGAAGAGACAATAGAATTGTCTTCAGTCGGAACTGATGAAGGAAGAATAAATACTTCCATGGACATGGCACAGAACCTTTCTCAGAAAGTGACTAGAGGATGTACTCCATTAAAATGAGCAAATAAACCAAGCAAGAAAAAGACCTCGCGAGGTCCAACAAACAGGACTCCCCTAGCTGACAGGAACAGAGGCCATCAGCTAACAATCCAGTAAGCAGCCAACTCAGAGTGCAGCAGAGATAGGAACTGAGGATTTACTGGTTACTTAATATGTTTTAAGACATTTTACAATTCCGAGCTCCCAAATGGAGCTCCAATGGTAATAGATACAAATGAATGACGCAAAAGCAAAAGACAACAAGCAAACTGTGATACATACAGACAACAAAATATTATTCATCAGTAAAAAGAAATGCGTTATGAAGCCAGGAGGTGGGGAGACATGGATATTGTTAAATTAAAGAGAGCATCTGAAAATGCTTTATACCATCTGACTTGAACATGATGACATTTTAGAACAGGCAAAATTATAGTCCTCAGTGGTTGCCATAGTTGTGAGATTGTTTACGTAATTACATTATACAGTGACTTTTTAATATAATTGTATGTTCGGATGTTCATATACATGGAGGATGGTGATAGGGAAAAGGGTAAGAGTTCATTCCTTCTCTTCAGAGATGAGAAGTCAATGGAGATCTTTAAAAAGAAAATGAATAGCCGGGAGGGTGTGCACCTTGATGGGCATGGAGCTTTGAGGGTTAATTTTATGTGATGCGTTAACTGGGCTAGTGGCCCAGATAGCTGGTAAAACATTATTTCTAGGTGTGTCTCGGGGGGGGGAGGGGTCTGGAAGAGATTAGCACTTCTGTCACCAGAGTGGGTGGGCGTCGCCCAATCTGCTAAAGGCTGAGAGCAAATGAATTACTCTTTGACTTTCTCTCTCTCTCTCCTCCAGCTGGGACATCAGTGCTTCTCTGCCTCTGGCCACTGAAGTTCTGGTTCTTGGGCCTTTGGGCTTTGAGTCTGCCATGATTTCCTGGCATTTGGGCTCTGACTAAACTACTCCAATGGCGTTTCTACTTTTTAGCGTACAGACACCGGCTCAGAGAATCTCTTAACCTCTGCGATGTTCTGAGACATTTCCCAAAGTCCTCTGTACTTAACTTTACACCTCAGTGCTTCTCTCTCTTTCCCTCCCCTTCTCTCTGTCTCTCAGTCATTTCTCTCTCTGTCTTGTCTGTCTGTCTCTCCCTCTCTCTGTCTCCATCTTCTGTGTGTGTGTTCATGTGTGTATTTGTGTGTGTACATGTGTGTGTTTCTGTGTCTGTATTCAGAGATCAGGCTGTCAGTAATCCTTTTGTTGTTGTTGTTAAAGATTTACATGTATGTAAACATGTCACATGTATGCCGGTGCCTGAGAGGCCTGAGGGTAGCAGAGTCCCTGGAGCTCGAGTTACTGAGGGCCCAATATGGGTGCTGGGTGCTAGGATCCAAGCTCAGGTTCTCTGAAAGAGCAGTAAGTACTCTATCTCTGAGGCCTCGCTCTAGGCCTGGGTTTACATCTTTAACCTGTAACTCCCAAACTTTCTTTCTCTCTGCCTATTAGCAGTGAGCCTAGGGAGGTAGAAAGAACACAGAAGCGCCTAAGATCAACTTCAGAAGTCACACACATCATTTCCACCCACATTCTGCTAGCCCAGACTTTATGCCAAGGCAATCTATAACTGCAGAAGAGTGAGGAATATAATTGTATGCCAAAGGGAAGAGGGACTGTGTTTGCTGATCTCCACCACATAAATCCTCACATATGACCATACTATAGCACAAGAATCAGAACCCAGATATTTCGCTTTTAACACAGTGATAAAAATTTCAGTATTCTCTCAATTGTGTTCTCTCTCTCACCTACTCCCCAAACGTACATTAAAGATAAATAAGCTTTAAATAGACAATTTCTTCCTCCAAAGATATCCAATATATTAATACAATCTGATTCTTTTCTTAGGGGACATATTATGGTCACAATGAAAATTATCCCTGGGAAGGAAATACTTAACAAGGATAAATCCATGTCCCAGCTAAGAGCCGATTTGCTGAGGAAGAAGGAGAAGCACATGGCTTTTCGAATCTCTGGTGATATGCACACCTTTGCTTATGCATTATCCTGTTATCAGCGGGTGAGAGGAAAAGAAATCCTACTGTAACACGCACTCAGACCCCTACCAGCTCTCAAGACAACTCAGCCACGAGGAGTTAGGAAGGGTTGGGCCTTTGGTCTTTCTTCCAAGCTGTCTAGTCAGGCCCCCATGGTGGAGGTGGCTTCATAACAAAATCACTGATTTCTCACAGTTCTGGAGGTAGGGAGTCCAGGACCACAGCGGCAACAGGTTTGCTGTCTGAAGACCCATCCCTGGCTCATGGATGGTACCTTCCCCTGTCCTCACAGGGCGAAGGGGGATGGAAACTCTTCAGTCTCTTTTATAAGGGTTCTAACCTAGTTCACAAGGTTGTCGCCGCATGGCCTCGTCACCTCTCAAAGGCCACATGTCCAGATGCTATCACCCTCATTAAAAAAACAGCAAAACAAGCGTTCTCAACATCATACTGTCAGCCAGCAATTCTTCCCACTTCAGTTTTTTTGAAAGTGGGTCTCCTATAGCCCAGGACACATTCAAATTCACTAAGTATCCCAGGCGGGCCTCAAGCTGCTGATGTTTCTGCCTCCACATCCCAAGTGCACTGGGCCCTGCTGGTGGAAAGTTGTCTTAGGATGGACTGGGGTAGACTAAGATGGTGGAGAACATGCCTGCTGCAGTTCTGCTGCAGCTTCCACATTCGTGTTCTTCCTAAATCCATGAGCTGAAACCTAATATCCAGTGTGAGAGCATTTGGAGGTGTGGCCTTCCAGGTGTGACTAGGTGACTTGGGCGAACCCAAGAGAATAGCTAGTATCCTTAGAAGAGAGACTCCAAAGAGTTCTCAGAACAAGACAAAAAAAATCTCTTCTCAGCAAGGCGGAGTAATTAGAATACACAGATGTAGTAGTCAGAGATGGAAGGGAAGGGGACTTCAGAGGCTAGGATATGGGAGGCAGTGGTCCGTGGTGATACCCAAGCAAGTGCTCAAAGGCTAGGAGCCAACTGGGCAGCCTGTGGCCTAGGCGCCATGTTGGAATTGGGTGGACACCTGCTAACTGACACCTTGTTGCCACCCCGTTTCACAGATGAGCATGCCTGGCTTCAGTCCGACACACAGTCAGCAGCAGACAAAGCCCAAGTCTGACTGCCTGCCTGTCCCATACCATCCTTCAGTCCCTACAGTTTCGTGGTCTGCTGCCAAACCTATGGTGCAAGCTTTGGTTTTCAGAGCTTTTCCGTCTCAGGAAAAGGAGCTGGAGTACCAAGGACTCCCACCAGTCTCTCCATCTGAGAGGTTTGAAGACCCACAGGCTGGTGGGGGGTCCCCTGGCCACTAAGAAGGTGCGTCTCCTTTAGAGTTGTCTGCCACACTTCTGTTTCTCCATGGGCTGCAGTGAGGCCTGTGGCCTCCTGTTACAACCCAGACAAAAAAACCTACCAGCCCCTCGGAAACCTGGGCCTGCAGCTGAGGGCCTGTCTGTTCCTTGGATGTTTCAAAAACAGCTCCAATTGGCCCCCAGGGGTGAAGCCGCTTCAGAGGGCAGCTGGGAGGCCGTGTGGGGCGGAGAGTGGCGCCTGTGCCCAGGGCTGGCACGCCCATCGTAAAACCGGAGCGGAGAGCTTGTGCCCTGGTTCCCAACAGGCAGCTAATTTCGCCTGCCATTTCGAGTCTTCCTCTGGCTCCAGTTGCTTCTCAGCCTCCTCTTTGCCTCAGATGGGCAGGTTTCCAGAGCTGTCAGATTTTCTTCTGCCCAAGTTAACAGGGACATTGATTTTGGAGGAAGGCAGGCCCTTCCTCCCACGGCGCCCTTGCCGGGCTCCTGGCTGAGCCTCGCCAGCGCTATGGCATTGTCTGGTTTTATTAGTACTGCCTGGCTGAGGCCTCCCTTCCCAGGTGGCCCTGGTGGCTCTGGCTGCCCGTGCTTGGCATGTTGACACGCATTTTTGTTCTCCCAGGGAGTCGCTGCTTACCTGGATAATGGGCACTTGACCCCCCGGTTCCCAGAGTGGACTCCTGCACCACAGCGGGACCTGCATCTGTTTTCACGACTATCGCCAGGAGGGAGTCACAGCAATGTGGGCTTGCTTGGCTGGCTTCAGGACTGACAGAAATCGGGTCCCTTTAGGGGTTCTGATGGCTCTCAATATAGGGATCTTAGAGGGTCTACCGAATCCGTGGAGGAGACACCAAGTCCCTCTCAGAGTTGAAGTGTGGCTCCTTGAAACTGTTTTCATGTGGCATAGAACTGTAGGTGTCTGTCTCTCTGAGGACTCTGCCCATAAAGACAGGAAGTAGAATTTTACAGAGAAAACTAGAAAGCCCTTCAAAGAAAAAAAAAAAAAAACAAAACCCACTGTTGCCCGTGGCAGCAGGTGGAGAGGTAAAAGCCCTACTATGTGGCCCATGGCTCTGCATCACCTAGCTCCTGCTGGCCTCCTGAGCCTTGACTTGTATGTCCCTAAGCACTGGGTACTCTAGGATGCCCTTATCACATGACTCCCTTGTCACAGCGCCTCCAAAACCATCAAGCTCTTTGCTGGGCTTGGGCTTGAACCCAGCACTCCCTCCTATCTCTTCCTGCCTCTGAAGCCCACCTCCTCAGACCCTTGCTCAAACGTCACCCTTGCATTTTGGTCGGCGAACAGTGGGCCAGCATCTATGGCACCGCCATGAGGTCCTCCGGAGGAGGCCCAATACAAAGGTTGCTTCTGCCACAGACAGCCGCAGTGGCCGCTGCTGTGTCAGGTGGTGGCTGCTCCATCATCCCTATTTGATGCCCTACAGATCGTCGCAGTTGCCTCCCCAGTGTGTCCTTCCTAACGGTAGTGCTGGGCAATGGCAATGGCTACTCCGGCGTGGAACAGAAATTCTCACTTGACAGGAAGACCTGGGGCGTCCTGAGCACCCTGAACTTACATGTCTGGGTGAGTGAGGCAATGTCCCCACTCCCAGAAGACAAGCTGCCTTGGTGGGTTCCTTTGGCTCCCCGTCTGTCCCCAGAGCTCCCGTGTGACGGCAGACTGGCATGCCTTCCCTGACTTCTCATGTTGGCCAAGACGAATGCGCCACATTGGTGATAATGTCAGTAAACTCTGAAGCTGCCAAGGACTGCATCAAGTGAGGGCCAAGTGGAAGCCAACAGGGCCGCACACACGCAAGCCCTGGAAATTGTCTCATTAAAAGAGGTGCCAGCCGCCACACCCTGGATGGAAGGGCGTAATTGCCGAAAACAGCTAATCAGTAACAGCATGACGGCTCAGGGCCCACAGTCCCTTTCTTCACTTCAGGATCTGTGCCCCACCCCCTTCCTCCAGAGGGGAAAAGGTGCCAAAAAAGGAAGCCAGGCATGATGACATTCCTTCCTCCACGCTTGCCCAAGATTTGTTGGGAAGCATCTCTTTATTGCTAAGCCTGAAATTCCAATGTGTCTCTCTGAAGAGAGTGCTCTGACTTCGTTATCTGAGCCTGGCAGGGAATGACCTTTCCCACAAGGACGCCTCACAAAAGTAACCCTCCGCTTTCCAGAGAGTTGTATGGCGGCTTAAATTACACACCTACCAAGTGGGCCCCACTGAGTAGAGACCCACAAAATGAACAAGGATAAAGGCCCTCAGAGATTCGTGGGCTTTCACTGTACTGGGGGATTGAACTGAGGACTTCACACCTGCTGGACAACTTGCTCTGCCACAAAGCCACCTTCCCAGCCATTTCCTGGTTAAATTACGTTTATTGTAAGTGTACTTATGACAATTCGCTAACATGAACACCTCCAATCATCTAGTGAATGCCAAAATATCAAAACAGAAAGTATCACAGTTCTCCGGAATCTGCCTGTCCGAAGCTAACAAGCACCAGGATGGGAGACAGCTCAGTGGCTAAAGGTTCAGAACCCACACAAAATGCCTGCTGAGCGTGGAGGCCAACGATCACTCCAGAAGACGAACACAGGGAATCCCTGGAAAAAACTGGCTACCTAGACTCGCCTCCTTGGAGTGGTCTGGGGTCTGACCTCAAAGCCTAAAGTGATAGTTAATGAGGGGACAGGGGTGTGTCAGGATCTCTTGATCCCTGTTGTGTATGGGGTGCATGTATCTATGCACCTCTCTTTGTGTAAGGGTGTGCACCTACGTATGTGCAAGCAGAGGCCTTTTTAGCTGAACCCGAAGCCCACCACTCACTATCTGGTCAACCAGCTCCCAGGATCCCCTGTCTCTGTCCTCAGTGTTGGTGTTACAGGCATGAGGGCAGTGCCCGGCTTCTCCAAGGACTTTTACTGTGGAACTCAGGTCCTGATGCAGCAAACACTGTCACCCACTGAGCACCTCCCACACCCTGTGTATCCCTTCTGTAAAACACTTTGGCAGTATATAACAAAAGCCACAAATGGGGCCGGAAGGATTGCTCAGTGGTTAGGGTTACTTACTGCTCTTCCAGAGGACCCAAATTCAGTTCCCAGCACCTAAATCTGGTAGCTCACAACTGCCTATAACTACAGCTCCAGGGGCTCCTACACCCCCTTCTGGCTTCTGCAGGCACCCATATACACAGACAGCACAACAGGAATGTGTTAAGAGTGACTTCTATGTGAAATTGGGAGACTCAGAACGATTTCCTTCCTTGGAAACATTTAAACTTTTTATTATTGTTGTGTGTACGTATGGCATGATGAGAGCATGTCCCGCAGCATGTGTGTGAAGGGCAAAGGAAGCTTGGCTAAGTCTATTCTCTCTTCCCAACGTGTGAGTCCAGCTCAGCTGCTCAGGCCCGTGCAACACGCACCTTCATATCAACAGGATAGCCGCGCCACCTTGCCAGCCCTCCCTCTCTTTTCATGTGAAGTTTGCTTCTGTGTGCGGTGTTTGGCCTGTGCGCATGTCTGTGCACCAGTGTGCTCACTTGTGGACGTCAGAAGAGGGCCTCCATCTCCCGGAACTGGAGTCATTCTAACTGCTGCGTCACTTCTCCACACGCCACCCAGCCCTCCTGAAAGCAAGGAAAATGATTAAAAAAAAAAAAAAATACCTGAGGACTTCCCGAGGAGCACCCGAGGGGGCAGAATCAACAGGCCAGAGCTGCTTGGAGACCAGCTTCCTGTCCCGCCCTCTCTCCTTCTCAGCAAGGGTTTACTAACTCTTCACTGTTTTCAACTCCTAACTTCCAGAGCACCACAGCCCCTGGCTGCTTACACTTACTGTCTTCAAAATTAATTTGTCCTTTTCTCTTTAGTTAAAACAGCTTTTTAAAACAATAGTAAAGAGCACAGCAGTTCTGCAAGATGATAAACACAGAGTCACCAGCAATTCCAGAAGGAGTTAAACACAGCCGGAGAGACACCGCAGTGCTTGAGTCTGGACTACATAGGAGGTCAGCCGCAGGCACGTGCCTGTGACGCCAGAGCCGAGCAGGACCCCGACTCAGTGGCCAGCCAGTCTAGCCAGTCTGTGAGAGACCAGACCTCAAAAAATACGGGCGACAGAAATGGGAGGAATACACTAGATGCCAACTTTTGGCACACAAGAGCACACATTTTCATGTTCGCACCCCTCTCTTTCATACGCATACACACACACACACACACACACAGAGAGAGAGAGAGAGAGAGAGAGAGAACAGGACAGTGACTCAGCTACTCTGTATCCACAGCAATGTCCTTCAGAGTAAGCAGAGATGTAACTAATCCTTGTGTAATGGTGTCTCCTCCATCACTACATTCTGACAGTCAGCTTTTCTAAGAGGAAGGCCTCACAGGTATGCAAACTCATCCCTGAGTGGTGGGAACAGGCACTTTGGGTCTGTGTTAGTGTAGTTAGCTATGGTGGAAAGGCTGGTGAAAGGAAATTGCCGACCGTAGCCAGGAACCGAGAGAGGAAGGGAGAACACTGGGGTCCCACAGGTGCCTTGCTGTGGGTAAGATCTCCCACTCACCCCCACAACCAACGTGACAGCCCCTGAGGCATGCGTGGTTCACACACAGCACAAGTGTCCAAGGCCTATGTGGGACAGGGAGTGAGTCCAGCCGGGTAAGTTGGTGAGAGTCTCACTAACGTCACTAACACAGGAAGAGGAAGCCAGGAGGCCACAGCTGGGAGGCAGAGCGCTTGCTAGGCATTCGAAGCCCAGGTCCACACACACATGATCACAAATACAAACGCCACGAAAACTCCACATGTTCTGTTTTGCACACTTCACAACACTTCTTTAAAGCACACAGTGTTGATGGCAGCCTTCCTCCGAGCTAAGACCTGGACACAACTTGTCAAGTACTATGGTGTAGACAGCCCAGCAAGTCCTTCTGGAGGTGACACCTCAGGTGAGGGATGAAGGGAGAGCAGAGATCCTGGTCATGGCAGCCGCCAGAGAGAGAGAGTCCTTCAGTTCCCTGAAGCTGCACTGCAGGAGGCCAAAGCTGAGGGGGGGGCTGGGGGGGAAGCCAGACCTGGGCACAGGAGCATGAAGAAGAAAACGGAAGTCAGCAAGTGACACGGAGCTCAATGTCACACCCCAGTCCCAAGGTCCTGGGAGCCCTGGGGAGTCAGGTGGCCCAGCCTCTGGCTAAGGCTCGACCTGTACTTTGT
Source organism: Pachyuromys duprasi (assembly GCA_028658305.1). Taxonomy (NCBI): domain Eukaryota; kingdom Metazoa; phylum Chordata; class Mammalia; order Rodentia; family Muridae; genus Pachyuromys; species Pachyuromys duprasi. The sequence continues at coordinate 62,321,866 of CM053745.1, read as the reverse complement.
TGACCAGCACTCACTTGCTTCCCACCATGCACTGCTCCCTCTCGGGTAGTTGCTTCCTACTGTTACATTAACTTTTCCCGGGGAGGCAGGAACAGATGTCTGCTCACGCAGGTAGGGCACAAAGCACAAAACAAAGGCTCACAAGGCTAGCCTGGTGAACTAGGAAGCCTAGCTGGATTACTCCTGGGGCTGCTTACTCCTGAACCTGCTGGCAGCTGTTCCTCCAAAGCTCAGACCCAACACCTCCAGCAACAAATGACACCTCTGGACAGAGAAGCAGACAAGGGGGGGGGGGAGATTTCAGTAGTGCCAGTCTTGTGACTAGGACATGTGCCTGATCATAGTTGCTTTGATTACATCATTTGCCTCCACAGGACTGGAAAGTGCATAGGAGACAGCTCAACAAGCCTGGGAGGAACTTTCTAGACTGGGTTGGGATGAGAAGACCCACCCTAAGTGTATGGGCCACCACCAGGCCACTGAAGGAACAGAGAAAGCTGCTGGAGTTCCTGCGTTTATTACTCTCTGCTGCCTGGCGCAGACACCCACGCCTCCAGCTCCTGCCGCCAGGATTGACTGTCCCCTCCAAAGGAGAGCCAAGACACAGCCTACCTGCCCTCCAAAAGCTGCTTTTCTCGAGGACTTTCTCCCAACACATAAAGCTGAGATTTTACACCCAAGTCCCCAGCGGCCAGGAGTTGTCTCTACGCTGCCTCTAAAGATCCCCAGTCCCTCTTTGTGCGGCTGCCTTTGAGGCTTTCCTTGAGACTAGCAGCATGTTCTGTCATGCTATGCTGCAGCTAACGTGACCATGAACCCTACTGTCACTGTGGCCTGCAAGCCATCTGACCATCCATACAACAGCTGATCAAGTCAACCAAGGACCAACTCCAAGGCCAACAGGTCAACATGGAGACAAGCAAAAACCCTAGGTAACAGTGTGAGCTGTCAAGGTGACAGATGAGGGTGGGACATTATGGAGAATGTGTTCGCTGAGGTGGGCTGACCTGACCACTGTGGAAGGCTCCGCCCCTGGGCTGAGACCAGGACTGTGTAGAAGGAAGAAAATGGTCAGCCACATGCATCCCATCCCTCCTTGTTCTCTGATTGTGGATGCCATGTGACCAGCCCTGCCACTGTAGATTCCTGCCATTACAGACCGGACCTTGATCTGTGAGTCAAAATAGAACCTCTTCTTTCCTAATGTTGCTTGCTTATTTATTTATTTATTCATTTATCTATCTATCTATTTATTTATTTATTTGGTTAGTTGGTTTTTTGAGACAGGGTTTCCCTATGCCCTGGCTGTCCTGGACTCGCTTTGTAGACCAGGCTAGCCTTGAACTCACAGAGATCCCCCTGCCTCGGCCTGCGGAAGGCTGGGATAAAAGGTGTGCATGGCCGAGGCCCGGCTACAGGTGTATTTTCATGTCATGTACACATCAACTCCACATGAGAACATCACTTTCTCTGATGCTTATCAGGAAAGATGGGCCTGAGTTCACACCAGTGAGAATACAGGCCTGAGTTCACACCAGTGAGAATACAGGCCTGAGTTCACACCAGCGAGAAGACGGGCCTGAGTTCACAGCAGTGAGAATACAGGCCTGAGTTCACACCAGTGAGAATACAGGCCTGAGTTCACACCAGCGAGAAGATGGGCCTGAGTTCACAGCAGTGAGAAGAGTCAAGCCCAGTGTCACCTGTTCCCCGAGCCCCTCTGTGCCCGCACTCGGCTGCAGAGTCTGGAAGATCCAGCTCAGACTGTGGTGAGGGCATTGACCTGAAACACGCAGGCGAAATGGATGCAGGAGGTTCAGCCACATCAGCACAGCTCACTCATTCCTGCCTGCCGTGCTACCACAGCCAAGCCTTGGGTCAATGGCAGGCTGTCCTCGGTATGTCCCCTTGTTAGCAGGAAGGAAAGGCTACTTTGCAATGGTTTTCTTTGAAGGAGGACACCACACCAGAGACTGTCAACCCGCCATTCCTGGCGTGCTGATGGGAATGACTGTTAGCAAGAAGGGTGGAGGAGACTGAGCCTCTGACCTGGGATGGGCTGCCTTGGTTGTATTAATTGCGTGATGGTTGCCTTCAGAGAAGACAGACAGATGTGCCACTCTACCACAGTCGTGCCATTCCTGTGTCCCCTGAGAACAGTGGTATGTACCGGAAGCACTGGGTATTGACACCACCAGCCTGTCCCTGTCGTGTGGGCCTCCAGGGAAAGATGGGCCACAGAGGAGAAAGACATACAAGGACACACAGACGGATGTGGAGAAATGATGGTATGTGCAGTCATGGGGGGCCTGCTGGGAGGGACCCTCTTGCCAAGACCAAGGCCACTGGGTAGAAGAGGCAGAGAGAATGACAAGTCTCACACTCCACCCTGAGTTCCATCATTTCTACACACGCACAATGAAAAACAAGCTGCCTGCTGCAGAAGAGGGCAGCGTTTGCACCTTGCAGCGAAGGGCACACAATCAAGCTGTTACTGAACCCAGCTCTCACTGCCCTGTCCTCATTCACTGCCCTCTTATTTTATGATTATTTCACTGGAATCGGGACTTGTCAAAGGAAGTGAATGTCAATTTACTTATACAAGTGTGTGTGTGTGTGTGTGTGAGCGTGGTGTCCGGTTCTCCAAGTCAGGGTCACATCATGACCAAAAGCAACTTGGGGAGGGTTACGGTTTAGGCTTACACTTCTTCTTCTTTTTTTTTAATTTATTTCTTTTATGTATGTGAGTGTTCTATCTGCATTTACACCTGCCAGAAGAGGGAATCAGTTGACATTATAGATGGTTGTGAGCCACCATGTGGTTGCTGGGAATTGAACTCATGACCTTTGGAAGAGCAGACAGTGCTCTTAACCACTGAGCCATCTCTCCAGACGTAGGCTTGCACTGTATTCCATCACTGAAGGAATCAGGACAGGAGCTCAAGCAGGGCAGGAGCCTGGAGGCAGGAGCTGACGCAGAAGCCAAGGAGGGGTGCTGCTCACTGGCTTGCTCCCCATGGCCTGCCCAGCCTGCTTTCTCTAGATCCCAGGACCACCCACAACAGGGGGCGGGGGGGGTGGACCCTCCAGTCATTCACTGGTTAACAAATGCCCTACGAGCTTGCCTACAGCCAGATCTTTTGGGAAGTTTCTCAGTTGAGGCTCCCATCTCTGAAATGGCTCTAGCCAGCAGAAGAGTGTGTGCACACGCGTCACACGGATTCAGGTGCGCCTGCCTCTGCCCATGCAACCTGAAGACGAAGGTGCCCACTATCACTCCGCCCTGTTGAGCCTGGACCTCGCTGGTAGCCAACACCACACATCTTCCTCTCTCTGCCCTCCCCCAGCCCCAGCTGTAACCATCTTCAGTTTCCGCGTGTGGGTGCTGGCGTCTGGACGGCAAGCCTCAGGCTTATGCAACAGGCATCCTTACCACTGCACTATCTCCACAGCCCAAGCAGTCAGCTCCAGACAGGAGGTAGCACCTTTCCCCATCTTTAACTGTGACACAGATCAAATAATTGTAGCACTAATGAGTCTGGGATTGCTAAATTAAAACCAGGTTATCAGATAGCTGTGAGCTACATTCACTTTCCCTGATGAACTCCAGTCCCTGGTGGAATAGCATCAGGAGGGTCAGGATGGCAGACCCTTCAGGAATGCAGTCTGTGCACTTGTAGGAGGCAAGAGAAGGGAGGCCATTTTCATTCACATAGACTCCGAGGGAAGGTGGACACCCGTGCCCCAGAAACAGCCTCTCCGCTGCTACTGTGTGAGTTTTCTGAGAAGCAGCCTATCCAGAGCAGGAAATGCTCCTTCAAGGAGAATCTTCTCGCTCACTCCCTCTCCCACAAAAAGGAAAAGAGAAAGCACTAACTCTGCATTGATAGGACTTTAATGAAGGGACCTCACAGTGTGGGTCCAGCCAACAAGTGGCCTCACCTGAGAGTCAGGATGGTGGCCTCACCTCTGCCTCCACTCAGGACAGCTCTTCTTCCCACGGAGCCGCTCCTCTCGCTGCACCCAACATTCCTTTCAAAAACAGTTATGTCCTGTTTCATGTGTGTGGGCACAGGCGTGCCACGGCACTCATGTGGAGGCCAGAAACAGCTTGAAAGAATCCATTCTCTCCGTCTGCCGTGTGGGTCCAGGGGAATAAAGTTGGGGTCCGAGGCTTGGTGCCAGCAGCCTTTGCCCACTGAACTAGCTCACTGACCCAGGGACCTCATCTCTTTTCTCCGGAAAAGTTCCAATGACTTGTCCATTTGGGCACAAAGATAATCCAGACTAGATTAAGACTAAAGGGACTTTACTGGCTCTGGTGAATACTCCCAAACCCAGCAGCAAGCCCTGCAGTCAGGGCCAAGAAACTAATGGCTGCAGGAACACACTTCCCAGGTGACAGCCTGCTGGGACTACAGCTTTCTGCCTGCCCTATAATGCCATGTGTCATGGGCTGAGCTAATCACTGTGGCTGGTGGATTGGAGTCCACCAACTGCTTTTCCGAGGTCCCAGACTTAGGGCCGAGGCTATGTCCATGGGCTGAGACTGGGATCAGGGCTAAGACGTGAGAAAACGGACAGTGAGTGCTGATATAGTTAAGTTGATGAAGTGTCTAAGCAGCATTCACTGGGCTTGATGCCAGGTGTCACAGAAAAGTGGACATGATGGTCCATTCCTGTAACCCCAGCATTTGGTAGATCTCTGTGAGCTCAAAGCCAGCCTCTTCTGCAAAGAAAGTTCCAGGCCCTGTATGTTTGCATATTAGTTCAAGCTCAGAATTGGGAATATTGGCACATGCCTTTAATCCCAGCACCCAGAGGCTTAGACAGGCAGATATACAAGAAGATAAAAAATTCAAAACTATCTGCTACATAGTCAGTTCATGAATAGACTGAGATACACAAGAGCCTGACTCCAAAGCAAAACAGCTAAGAGACTGTGGAGGTTTGAATGAAAATGGCCACCAGAGCCATAGGAAGCGGCATCACTGTAGGAGGTGTAGCCCTGTGAAGGAAGTGTGTCACCTGGGGTGGGCTCTGACAAGGTCCTGTGTCACTCTCTCTTCCTGCTGATCCTGCTATGGACCTCTCAGCTCCTCCTCCAGCATGTCTGCCCACACACCTCAAGGCTTCCCGCCATGACAATAGTGGACCAAGTCTCTGCTCTGTACACCAATTCAATGCTTTTCTTTATAAGGTCTGCTGCGGTCTATGTCTCTCCACAGCAACAGAACCTTAAGACAGAGATCAACCTTCTCTATCCATTCATCTTCTTTCCAGGAGTGTTTTAGGAGAAGCCAACACCGTAAACCAGCCTCTCAGCTGCGTGTTGCCAGGAGCCTGCTCAGGAAGGCTTAGCCATGGGTAGCATGCCTTCTTCGCTACTTCTACCACCTAGGCAAACACACATGAGCCTGCACCAGAAAGCCAGGCTGTTGAAGCGATTGCTGATTAGCTCTGTTAGCCAGCATGCGTGCTGTGCAGTGGCTTATCTCCCTCACTCTCAGTGTGATCCATCCTGGTGAGTATCTGCTACCAAATACACCTATCAGTGCTTCAATTACCCTCCTCTGTGGTGAGGCCGGTGCCGAGTGAGGACTTGCTCCAGATCCGCATGTGACTGATGCCCACACAATTATCTACCACAATGATGATGCCAGTAACTAATGCTAAGATGATACCATGAGAAGGGAAACCGGCAAGTCCTATAAGTTCTAATAGTGACCCTCACCACAAATGAAAGCCAGTCACTTAGGACAAAAGGCCACCCGTGCACCAGCAGGCACTGCACATGTGCAGTCTGCACGTCTCTCTGTTAGGTCACACATATAACTGGGAGAGGGGTTGCCTTCATGAGGCGGTATTTAAAAGGAGACCTCGAGCTGGTAGCTCTCCCCATGGTGGAAGGACCAACTGCTGCAAGCTGTCGCTGACCTCCACACACACACCTGCCATGCACATGCCCCTCTGATTCTATAGCACAGACAAATTGTGTTCACTCTACAATTTGTATTTCTGTTAGCGACACTGGGTCCTAGTGACTGTTTTGCTTAAGCTGATCAACTCAGGAAAGCAGGGAATAACTGGCAATAAGGATTCTGCCACTGCAGGGGAGGCAGGTTCCATGGCCCATGTAACAGACAGGGGGTTCCCAGTTCACTTCTTAGCCTCTCCCGCCCTCGTCCACCAAGAGTACTGGTCCCTGAGCAAATGCTCCGCCATTATCTCCCCTCCTTCTCCAAGTCATTGTTCTTACTGTTGAGAAAAGCATGTAATATCCCCCATAGAAATGATGATCTTCTTTGTTATTATTTTAAAAAACCTGCTAATCCATGAAGAGTCTCTTCCTGGGTAATGTTAATTCAGCTGCTTGTTTTATAATAGGATTATGTTTTCCAGGATTTAAAAATCCCACGTGTTAACTACCAAAAAGACTTCTACAACCACTATAAAATCTAATTTAATCCCCACTGGCATTAGGGAAATAGCTGAGGTACAATTTATGCCTAACTACACTTAACACCCTGCAGCCTCCAATAAATATATAACATTTCTTTTGAAGTTATAAAAGGAAACTGTTGAGTGGGATAACTGGGTCTCAGGAGTCCAATCATGCAGTATCTCTAAGGCAGAACAAATGTTGTTTACATGCGGTAAGGATTATGGGGAAACTTTGTTTAAACAGATTAATGCATGTTTACCCGTATTTATGTGACCTTCTACATTATGCAAATGCAAGTTAAAATGATCTTCATTTCTTTCATTTGAAAATAATTATAGAGGGAGTCAGCTATGTGATCTGTTACCATTTAGTTTAAGAACCTAATTAGCTTAGAATACATTTCAGAATAAGCACAACACCAACCTCAGGCAGAAGCTAATGTCATGTACTTTACAAAATGGAGGGGAGGTCACTTTTTGGTGAGTGGGTGCCGATGAGGGAGGAGGAAGGCCTGGGCACAAAGACAGGGATTAACAGGTTGCTTTTGTCTGCTGGTCTCTTTTACACCCAGTGGGCATGACATGGCCTCACAGTAACATCAAATTTAGGTACAATGAAACAAACTTGTTTCCTCTCCATTCTGCCCTTCCTCCCCACCCCCTTTAGACAGGTGACTGTGGGGAAGTTCCTGGCAAGACAGATGGAAAGGGGAAATGCTGGCAAAGGCCCACTCAAGATGAAGGAGGGTAAAGTAAGGCCTCTGACACCTAACATATCAAAGAGGACCCCGCACTGAGAAGTTGAACATGAATCTCAGAGCAGTCCAACCTCTTTAAGGATGCAAATTGCAGTCAAACACAGAAAACAGTAGGGCTCTGTTTACTCTTTCAGACAGGGTGCAAACTGCTAATCAGGCTCCATTGCTGGGCAGGCCACTTTGTTTATCAATAAACAGGAAGACAGTTAGACTATAATTTTCCTGCCTTGTTCTGGTGGCCAAGAGGAAACGCTGGCAGCTTCACAGCACCAGGTTCCAGTTGTACAGAAACCCAATTATTATTGGGCTAATGTATGGGTGTTTGCAAGTTGCACAGGCTACACATGTCCACAAATCCGTGTGACACACATTGGCAGGGATGGAGCCTGGTGATGCGCAGACTAAAGATGCTGTCAAAATAGGCCCCGGCCTCCAGGAGCTCAGCTGTGGAGTGTTGTTGCAAAGCACGCACACACCCTGGAAGTGAGTAAGATGGCAGACATATGGGACTCTTGCACGTGGTGGGACATGACACCAACTTGGTTAAAATCAAACAGCAAAGACAATATACTCACCCCCAAAGTGAGTATATTTCTGGAGATTTTTCTGGAATATGGTCTAACGGTTGCCACCTGCTCTTTTACCATGGAGTGTGTGTATGCTGGTGTATCACCTCAAATCTAAAATTCACACAAGACCCTAAATCTAACACAGAACAAAAATCCAGTCTTAAACACATTCAGGCCTTTGGATAGTCCAAACTACTACTTCAGTTCTCTTTCATTTGGTCTTTATGGATGCATTTGTAAGAAATAAACATGCATCAGGCTTGGTTGTGGTCCTTTAATCAGTACTCAGAGGCGGAGGATCTCTGTAGGTTCAAGTGCAGCCTTGATCTACAAAGTTCCACTGTCACACTATGAAACTGTCTCAAGAATAAAAAAACAACATGCATTTGAACACATGTGAACTGCTAACTGGGCGTGAACATGTAAAATATACCCAAGACCTCATGGTCTCCACAAGACAATGTGCTGCTAAGACTGAATTAGCCCATACAGAATAACAATGACAGCACACTGATCACACAGAATTGCTCTATTCATCGGATATCTGCTGTGTAACTTCTAGCAGGAGACACTCTGGGAAGCTGCGGGAACGGAAGGGAATTCTCTTTACAAAGCCAAGAGTCTGGTGGGCAAGTAGACACTGAACAGCCTTTCCATCCATCCATGGGGTTGCTCTCATCTAGCCCCATGCTGGTCTCCACCTCTATCTTCAGAGCAATGTGGCCAAGGATAACATGGAATTCCTAAGTGACGGAATGACAAGCATGCGCCACCCTGCATGGTTTTATGCAGGGCAGGGAATCGAATGCAGAGCTTCAAGTATGTAAGAAAAAAAAAAAAGCAGCTTACTAACTGCCCCATACCTTCAGCCCTGACCAACCCCTGTTTTTCTCCTCAGTCCACAGCAACCGTCCTGGCTCCCTGAGAAGGGAGACACTGGCTCTCTGTATTTGGACACGTGGAGTTTGGGGGTGGGGCCTGCCTGGGCACTCATCAGCTGTTACCCGGAACAGTCTGCTACCCTCTCTGTATTGTCTGTTATTATCTGTCACCGAGAATGAGAGCTGCTAGGAGAACGAGGTGAAGTAATCCAGCACACTTAGAAACTGTGCTAGCAAAGAGAAGCACTCACTGGCTCTCTGGAGTCAGCCTCGGACAGCTGTCAGCACCAAGGTCAGCTCCAGAGCTCCAAGGGACGCCCAGAAACTACCTGGGCAAAGGGACCAACATCCTCCTGCTGACCCCAGAAAGGGGACAGGGTGATGCCTGGACTTTGAGTGTCAGAGCTGAGGACGGATGACTGACCCCAAAGCCACACAAACTGACTCTAAAGCTGGACCTTTGCATCTACCTCAGCCTCCCTTTGCTTAGTGGAAAAGATTTCCTTATTCGTTGGCCCTGGTTCTTTACAGCCCCTGATGTATCTAGCTATGCACTAGACCGAAAAAGGTGTTCTTGACAACACACACACTTCCAGCGGGTTCCCATTACTGCAAAGGGGATCAGACTAGAAATATGAAATGACTAATGAGAAGTCTATTGCTATTCCAAGCCAGCTTTGCATTTCCATTTTTGTGTGAGTGGGTGGGGTTCTGAGACAGGTTTCCTCTTGTGTAGGTCTGGCTGCCCTGGAACTGGCTGTGTAGACCGGGCTGGCCTTGAACTTAAAGAGATCCACCAGCCTCTGCCTCTCCAAGTGCTAAGATGAAAGGCGTGCACTCCCACTTATTTCTACCAGGTATTGGATGACTCTAAGAAATTATTATTGATGGAGAAATTTGAGGTGTCTTTAAGAAACTCACTCTTATATCAGGTCAGCTCTCTGGCTCATCTTCCTCCTTAAAAGTCTCTTCTAATACATGCCCAGAGAGGTCGTTCTGGAACGTTCATTAATAACTCATCCAAGAACACGTTGCTTTCTTTGACCAGAAATGGTTGGGAGTCTCCATACTAGTTACCAACTTCCAGAAGGTAGGTTCAGATCACTGAACGCAAGCACAATTCCAACACATGACTGGATGCAGGGGAAAAAATGCATTAGAAAGAGACAGCAGGGCAGATCTTTAATACAAAGACTTCCTTTGGGTTAATTCTTAACTTTTCTTTTACCAAAGAAACCATCTTCCTCACACACTATTATGTATAATAGTGTAGAATGAGAACAAAGCCATGGGCGTAGGGAAATGGTTCATCAGCTAAGAGGCGGTGCCAGAGGCGGCGGGTTTGGTTCCCAGCAGCAACATGGCAGCTCATGACCAGTGGGAACTGGTCTAACGGCTCCAGCGCCCTCTTCTGGCTGCCATGGGTGCCAGGAACACACGTGATGTACAGACATATATGCAGGCAAAAGACCTAGATATTCAAAAATAAATTAGTTAAATAACATTTTAAATAAATTAAAACATATCTTGGGCCTATTTTGTGAAAATCATATCCTTGTCTCATGGTTTAAAAAATTTTAAAGGAAAGGAAATTATTTTTAATGAATATAGCGTGGGTGAGTATCTATGAGTTAAAGTGTGTGAGGATATGAGTGTGCATATCCATGCATGAAGGTCATAAGTTGATCCTGGGTATCTTTCTCAGTCTCTTTCCACCTTAGGTTTTGAGATAAGGGCTAGCTCAAAAGCAGTGGTTCTCAATCTGTGGGCCATGTCATCTAAGAGCATGGAAAACACAGGTATTTGCATTACAATTCATAACAGTAGCAAAACTATTGCTACAATGTAGGAACAAAAATAAGTTATGGTAGCCATGTCCGGTGCCTTTAGTCCCACAGCTCCGGAGGCAGAGGCAGGCAGATCTCTGTGAGTTCAAAGCTGGTCTAGGACAACTATGAAAACCCTGTCTTGAAAAAGCAAACCAAAACAAAACAGAAAGTTTGTAGTTGGGGGTCACCACAACCTAAGGAGCAAAATTAGGAAGGCTGAGAATGCTGCTCTAGAGATCAAGGGTCTGGCCAGCACGCCCCTCCTGTCTCCCCCTGCCCCCCGCCCACCCGCCCGCCCCAGTACAGACACTCACTCCTGCTTAGCAGCTGCTGCCTCTGCATCTTCTGCTGCTCCTGCTGCTCCTTCTCCTCTTCCTCCTGCTCCTCCTCCTGTACCTGCTCCTCCTGTTCTTCCTCCTCTTCCTCCTGCTCTTCCTCCTCTTCCTCCTGCTCCTCCTCCTGTACCTGCTCCTCCTGTTCTTCGTCCTCTTCCTCCTCTTCTTCCTCCTCTTCTTCCTGCTCCTCCTCCTTCTAATGTGGGACCTGAGGTGAAACTCAAGTCTGCTTACTTTTAAAAACCGCCTTGCAGACTGAGCCATACTGCCAGTCCCTTGTTAACCTTAATTTAAAGCTGAAACTTAGAGGTGCATTTCATTGGCCAGCCTGGTTTTTCAGAAGTCAGAAACATCATATTGTGGGTCATACTAGTCTTAATTGGATTCCTAGGAATTGTAGGAGAATAACTAATGATTTAAAGGTTTCATCCCTTTGTGAAGAGACTTTGTGGAGCTCATTAAATAGAGACCTCCAAGTATGGCGGCTTTCCACTAAGAGAACACCAGGACCGAAGAACAAAACAATGAGAAGGAGGAAGAGGGTTGTTTGGCTTTGTTTTTCCACAATTATTTGTCAGGGAGAAGGCTATTTAAGGGCATGAAGGGATTATTAAATGACTGGAAACACTTTACTGCTTGCATAAAATCCTGCATAGGTTTTTATTTCAGAACGTTTGAGGATCAAAAAGACCTTGCCGAGTTCCCAGGCACAGTTCAGCTTTCCATACTGCTCTGAAAAGGCTCCTAGGTGCCCCAATTGCTATTGAAGAAATCTTCCAAGCTCTTAAGTCTTTTAATAAATGCAAGGCACCTGGGAGTGGACCTTCCCATCCTAATCCACACCCCTATTGAAGAAGGGTTGGCCCCCTTGTGCCCCTGTGGGCATGTAATCACTCACTGCACATCCTCCTGCTTTTTCCCCTGTGGGGAGAACACTCCTAACCACTCTCATTTAGTCCAACAAAACTGCTCATGCTCAAGATTCTAAAATCTAGTCAAATGGATTCGTGTATGTAGATAATGTGTGTGAGAAAGAGAAGAGCGGGACAGAGAGAGAGTTTATGTATGTGTAGTGTGTATGCGTGTGAGAGCTGTACTGTGGTGTATGTGTGTGTGAGTGTGTGTGCACATGAGAAGAAGGAGCAGTGAAACAGAATACCTACCTTTAGGATAGGGAAGGGTCTTCCATCTGTCTGGCAGGGAAAAGCATTATAGAGGAACTCTAGATAATTCCTTTATTTAACATTTTCATTCATTCACGTGTACACATGCAAACCTGTGTAAGTTTATGTGTGCCACGAACATGCAGGGACCTATGGGGGTGATTTCCTGAAACTGGGATCCAGGTAGCTGTGAGCCATCCTGTGGACGCTAGCAACTGAAATTGAGCAACAAGTGTTTTTAATCACTGAGCCATTCACTGAGCCTCTGTCCAGCCCAAGAACTAACTGGCTTCAAATGGTAAATGTTCCAGGTGTATTGCTATATGTCTTTAATCCCAGCAGTTGGGAAGCAAAGGCAGGTAGATATCTGCAAGTTCAAGAACAGCCTGGTGTACATAGAGAGTTCTAAACAGACAAATAAACAAATAAAGACATTTTAGGAACGTATGTATTGGCTGGGCTAACAGTTCAATAGTAGCTCACTTGGCCAGTGTGAGGAAGCCCTGAGTTCATCCCCAGAACTACAGGAGGAAAACGGAGGAACAAAAGATGGATCAAAAAAGTGTACTTACACATATCAGAGAGTAACTGTACTAGTTTTCTTGCTCAGCTGAGAAAAGACTTGGTGACGTGGTTTGAGTGAAAATGGGCCCCATGGGCTCACTGGGTGATTCTAGAGCCTGTCAGGGCTGACAATCACTATCAACCAGCAAAGTGTGATAAGCCAAGGACCTTGGTTGACCACTGGTCACAGCGGGTGGCTCTTTGGGGAAATTTAGAAGATGTGGCCTTGCTGAAGGAAGTACACCTAGGACTGGCTTTGAGCTTTTGATAGACTGGAGCCAGCTCTCTCTCCTCTGTGCCTGCGTTCAGGTTCAGGACGTGACCGCTCAGCCCCCATTCCTACTGCCGGCGGAGCCACTTCTTCCCTGCCACAAATCTCCAAACTGTGAGGAGAAGTAACACTTCTATCAGTTGCCTTGGTCACTGTGCTTTATCACAGCAGAAAAGTAACTGATACACTTGACAAAGTCATGTAGTGACGGATGTGCTTTTCATGGCCCAGTTTGGAGGTATGGCCATCACGGGCATGGAAGTCGCAGTGGTAAGAGCCTGCGGCAGCTGGTCACTTTACTCTATTGCTAAATAAAATTTGGTTGTTTACCTTAAAAAGAAAGAAAGGGGGAGGAGGGAGGAGAGAGGAAGGGAGGAAGGAAGATGGAGAAAAACAAAAGTTGGTCAAAGGCTGGCCCTGCAGGCATGAAGCTGTGGATTTGGTCCCAGCACTGCTAAATAAACAAAAACAAAAGCAAATTCCAAGTCTTATCTACCTGACTTCGGTTTTGGGGCAACGGAGAAGCCCCCGGTAAACATGGGTGTGTGTCTGGGTCCATCAGGAACGCACCTTCATTCTGAAAAGGAATCTGACAGAATCCAATAGCTTCATAAAGACACTGGATTTGGCTTCAGATGACTGAATAGTCATATCCTCAGGATAAATCATGCGTGTGACTTCAGGATGCCTCAGTTTCCCTATTTGCAAAAGGAATATGATTGTAGTGCCTGAGTTTTCCTGTAATTGACAGTGTCTGGTATTTTGTCAGCACCATTGAAATATTTGTTAAATAAACTCAAACAGAAGTTCTCAGTGGTGTCTTCTGAAGCATGTGGCTCCAAGCGCTTCAACAGTTACTATCAAACTTGTTAGATTTTCATATGCATGCTTGTCAGATGCTTAGAGGACGTGAGTGACAGAGGATGAAAACAAAATCCAAAAAAGCCTTGAAATGCTAACTATGAAGCACAGTATACGAGATGAAATTAAAGCCCTTTTATGGTTTTTTTTTTTCCTGTGTCTGTGCTAAAATAGCCTGACAAGCAATTAGGGAAGTTCAAGATGCGCTCCATCATAGTGGAGAAACCAAGGCGTCAGGACCGTAAATGGCTGGCACATGACAGCAGATGCAAAAAGGCAATGGTGCTCAGCTCTCTCCTTCCACATTTTTTTAAGTTGCATTTTTTTTTAGATTTATTTATTTATTTAATGATTATGAGTGTTCTATCTGCATTTGCACCTGCATGCCAGAAGAGGGCATCAGATCCCAGCACAGATGGTTGGGAGCCACCATGTGGATGCCGGGAATTGAACTTAGGACCTCTGGAAGAGCAGCCAGTGCTCTTAACTGCTGAGCCATCTCTCCAGCTGGGGGGATTCTCTCCACTTTACCAGGTCCAGGAGCCCAGTCAGTTACACCCACAACAGGTAAGCTCAATCAAGATGACCCTCCACAGGCGTGCCCAGGCCCACCTCCAAGCTGTTCCACTCACTGTCAAGATGACCGTTCAACCCATCACATCTAGAAAGACATCTTAACAACAAAGAAATAACATCCAAGTCCCCTTCTTACAGTTCTATGCTAACTTACTGGGACTTCCTGAAGGTTGTTAAAGGGAATTCGAGTTGACTTCAACTCAGCATGTGGAAAAGTATGATTAGCAATTAATGCAATATTCAGCGCTGTAATGAAAAAATTGAGTATCCTAATACAGTCACTGTGAAGGGACCCTAGCCAGCATGAACACAGTAAACCTGGCTGTGCTTTTCCCCGTTCCCTCTGCTAAAAACTTTTAGATTACATTCCTAAAGCTGGCCACCCAGGTCTGTTTCCTTATTGGCCACTTCCTCCTCCTGAGGCTGACCACCAAGGTCCAGCTATCACAGTATTGAAGTCCAACAATCAAAGGTTTGCTTTAGCTCACCTAATTAATATGCCCAATTAAGGGGCTGGAGTAATGGCTCAGCAGCTAACAGTATGATTGCTCTTCCAGAGGACCTGAGCTCAATTCCAAGCTCACAGCTGCCTGTAACCCCAGTTCCAGAGGATCTGGCACCCTCCAACAGCTATGCATGCGGAACACCAATGCTCATAAAAATAAGTAAATCTTTTAAAACAAAACATTAAAATGAAACCCCTTAGCCTTACTCAAGGTTTCCCCTTTCTGTTTATAAACTGCCTTTTCCATGGGCCCCTCTATCTCCTCTTTATCCAGAGGCAATCCAGAGGACAAATACCTCCCCTCTCCCTTTCCCATTGTCTCCCCTCTTTCTTGATCCCTTCCCCCTTCCCCCTCTTCCTTTATGGCCTGTCTTTGTCCCTTATTCCCTGCCCTCTGTCCCTCTGGGACAAATAAATCTCCTTTGCGCTTGGTCTTGTGGTGCCTTGAACCCACTCTGAGGTTCCTTACACAAGAAGTCATCCACAAGAAGAACGACCTGGGGGCTGGAGAGATGGCTCAGAGGTTAAGAGCACTCACTGCTCTTCCAGAGGTCCTGAATTCTATTCCCAGCAACCACATGGTGGCTCACAACCATCTATAGTAAGATCTGATGTGCAGGCAGAATGTTGTATAAATAATAAATAAATCTTAAAAAAAAAAAAAAAAAGAAAAGAATGAGGACCTGGCTTCAAACTCCAGGACCCTGTAAAAAGCCACATGTGGTAGCAGGTTTGTGACCCCAGCGCCGAGGAGGCAGAGAAAGGTAGATCCCTGAGAGCCACTGGCCAGCCAGGCTGACCTAACCCCCCAGCCAATAAACTATCACAAAATAGTGCCTGAGGACCCCTAGCATGTATACATACACACATACATACACACACACACACACACACACGTGCGCACAGACACAAATGCATACAGCTGGGTTTATTGTGCACTCCTCTAATCGCAGCGTTCCAGAGGCAGAGGCAGGAGGATCTCTGTGAGTTTGAGGCCAGCCTGGTCTACATAATAAGTTCCAGGATAGCCAGGGCTACATAGTGAGATCCTGTTTCAACACCCCCCCCCCCAACAAAAAAGCAGACTCACAGTCACTGCATGAACATAAGATTCAAGATGACAGCTGTAGCTTGCTCACCTCCTCTGGCTCTAACTAGCTCAACTGCTGGCTAGAATGGCTAAGTACACAGATGCACAAACAAGATGTATGGCAGGAAGGAGTCATATTTTCATGAGAGGGGCAGAAAAGATCCTCAGGTGGGCCTCAGAGGACAGCCTCAGGACCTGAGAATTATAATTAAACCTCCTCCAGGCTTCCATGGGCTTGCTGTGGCGTGACTCTTTATCTGACCCCTTCCCTGGAGGAGCTCAAGCTACTTCATCAACTTTCCTCCCTAATGATCCCCATCCCTGACAAAAGACACAGAGGCGAAGAAGCAAGGTGAGTGGCCCGAGGTTACGCAGGAATTACAATTTAGTATCTAATCTTAGAGCACACTATACGCATCTGGGAATGGGCATACTGGAACTGCATTATAGTTTCTAAAAAAGGTCTATTTACTTTTAATCTCTAGGAGAGAGAAGATTAATTGTATTAATTATCCAACAAAGACATTTATTCTAATCTTTCCCAAATATTTGGAGATCTGAGTTTTATCATTACAAAGATATGGAAAGTTAACTGTTTTTTTTTTAATTAAGCCAAATATTTGTTTGCTAGAATCTCCAAGGAAAGTAATTAATCTGGAACCTGTACAGTTCAGACAGGCTCATTCTGATCCCAGGAGCAAGTGCTACCCAGACAGCAGGGACCCAATGGGTAAACAAAGGTTGGAAGAAGCATGTTTTAACCAAAGCATTTGCATGCATACATAAATTATTATTATACAGATTTACATATTCCACCTAATTACCAAACAAATGTGTGTTCATTGCTTAAAAGCTTGAAACTAAGCCAGGCAGTTTAGTAAACACCTTTAATCCCAGCAGTTAGGAGGCAGAGGCAGGTGGATCTCTATGAGTTCCAGGCCAATCTAGTCTACAAAGAGAGTTCCAGGACATCAAGGCTGCACAGAGATACCCTGTCTCAAAAAGCATAAAACCCCAAACCAAAGCAAACCAAAACCTTTAATCTCAGTCCTCAGAAGGGAGAGGCTGGAGATCTCTGTGGGTTCAAGGACAGCCTGGTCTACAAAGCGAGTCCTGGATAGTCTGGGCTTGTTACACAGAGAAACCGTGTCTCCAAAAACCAAAAACCAAAGTAAGCAAGCAAATAAACAAACAATAAATAAAATAATAAAAAGAAAACCCTTTAAAAATAAAGTTAATCAAAGCAAAGTGAAACCAAAGTGTCTACTGTTCAGCTACCACATAAGAAACTTCTGTGCCTGGCCTACACAGGCAAAGGCAAGTGGATCTCTGAGTTTGAGGACAGCCTGGTCTACAGAGTGAGTTTCAGAACAGCTAAGGTTACACAGAGAAATGCTGTCTCAAAAATTTTTTAATAAAAAAAAAGAAAAATAAATCCCTTCATTGTATTTCAGTTGGCTTGGAAATCTTTTGCCCTGAATTCAGAACCATCTAACTCATTTACTTCAGCTAACCAATACTGCAAAGCAAAACTGATTAGCTCTCTATATGCACATCAATCACAGCCACAGAATACCATGGTTTTAAGATATATTTTGGTGGAATGCATCCCCCCTTTTAGAGAAGACACAAAACAGCAAGAGATAAAACTGATACAAAGTTCTGAATCCAAAACCACTAACCCTCAAAGAGAGGTAGAAGTGATACAAAGTTCCGAATCCAAACCACCAAGCAAAGGCTGTGGACAACAGATACTTTCCACCAGTGAGCAATGCTAGCTCCGGAGCAGCCCAGCCCAGCCCAGGGCTCTGAAAAGCAGGCTGTTACTGTTACCTTGTTTCCATCCCAGCCCAGTCCCCTTCCTCTGAACAGCAGACTGTTCCCTTGTTTCCATCCTGTCCTAGATCCTTCTCTCAAAACAGCAGGCTGTTACCTTGTTTCCATCCCAGCCCAGTCCCCTTCCTCTGAACAGCAGACTGTTACCTTGTTTCCAAGCTCTCCCAGGTCCCTCCTCTAAACAGCAGGCTGTCACCTTACCTTCTTGTTTCCAGCCACCCCGTCCTCGCAGTCCAGCACGGCACAGTCTACGTTCAAGGATGGGATCTTCCTTATCTTCTTCTCCTCGTTCCCAGGCACATACAGCACTGCCCTCCGGGGCACATACTTGTGACTGGACAAGGAGCTGAGCCCACGCCTGCAGATGATGGCCGCAAGGGATGCCCTCCTGCAAGGGAAGTAGCTACAGTTAGTCCAAAACAAGATTCTGTGTTTATAAAGCTGTGACCAAATTCTTTACCTATTCATTCACTCATTTTGGCTTTTAAAAACTATTTTAAAAATTTAAAATTACGTGTACACAGTGCTGGGGAGGGCATGCACAAGCATATAAGTAGTGCAGGTACCTGAAGAGGCCACAAGAGGTCTTTGGGCCCCTTGGGGCTGACGTCACATGAGCCACCAGGGTTGATGCTAGGAACTGGAAGCAGTCCTGGGCACTCTCAGGCGGAGCCATTTCTCTCCCCCTATTTTCATGTGTTTCTTTGCTTGCTTGTTTGCTCGCTTGTTTGAAAGGCAAGGTCTCACTATGTAGCTCTGGATTTACTTGAACTTACTGGGTAGTCCAGGCTGGCTTTGAAGTCAAAGATCTGCCTGCTTTACCTCCCAAGTACTGAGATTAAAGGCATGCACCACTATCTATTTTTTGGCTTTTTCAGGTGGGTCTTTATACATAGCTTTGGCTTAGTAGGATGGTGCCCAGGCTGGACTCAAACTAAGGGCAAACCTTGGAGACTGATTCACATACTTACTACATGTTTAGATTTAAATAGTTTTCAACATCAAAGAAGCCATGCAAAGAAATAGGAGAATATGGCCCTGTACAAGAATAAAACCAAATCAGTAAAAGCCATCTGTAAAAAAGTCCCTGATAACAGCTCCATCACAATGCAATGCTAAGGCAACTAACATGTCTTAGGTTTCTTGTTATTGTAGTTGGGTTTTGTTTTCTTGACGGAGATTTGTTCTACAGCCCAAATGAGCCGGGAGCGTCAGGGCTTCCGATTCTCCCTCCCAGCGCTGGGCCTACACTTCCTGTTGCTGCAGCAGCCCAGCAGTGACCAGAACACAGATCACGAAGGTTTAGAGAACAGGACCTGTTTTTGTCTACCCTGTGTCTGTCAGGCAGTGTGCACACCATTCCCAACATGTACACAGCTAAGACATAATGAGAAATGGGGACAGTAAACTCAAAGTGACCCCAAGTAACTACTCTCGCCAACAAGCACTACATGAGAAGCCCTCAGTGGACTCCAGACTTTTCAGCTCACGCCTGTAATCTCGTGTTCAAGAGGCAGAACCAGTTTACAGATATAGCTCCCAGGGTTGAGCACTTACAGCGCATGTATGAAGCCCAAGGCCGATTCCAGCACAAAGGAGGCTTGGTGGTTTACAGCCCAGTCCCACCAGCTAGGAGGTGAGGTAGGCTCAGTCCAGATGTCTATGGCTGCAGAGCAGACTAAAGAAGGGGGCGGTGGTGGGTGGCCAAGGCAGGGAGAACTTGGGGCACATAATTCGACCTGGCTTAAAAACACCCCAAACAGAAACAAAAACAACAAACTGGATTCCAGAGTCCCAACTGTCTAACTGACAAGCGTCTGCACTCGTGTCTACCCGTAGCTCCTGCTGGGGCAGGACAGGTCCCTGGGGACCCCAGTCTAGCCGAATCGTGAGCCCCAGGCTAGGTAAGAGAGGACACCTGAGAAGACACCAGCCTGTGACCCCCACTCCTCACATACAAGGTCCAACTCTTCGAGTCAGGGAACTATGGAGGAAGAGGTAAAAGAAAGGGGAGGAAATGGGACATTGTTGACAGGGTTCAACCTTGTGGCTGAAAGATGGATAAATCCTGGAGATTATCCCAGCAATGTACTTCCTCTATTGAGAGAGTAGATTTTAATCATTCCGATCCAGTAGAAATCAGCTGTGGGAGGTAAATGCATTTGATGTGTATGTAATTTCATAATGTATATTTATTTCAGAACATTATAGCAAACACCTTCACTATGCAGTCTTGACAATTTTTCTTCATTAGAGCTGAAAAATTTTTACAAAGACACGGTTAAATGAACAATGTTTCAATTAATATCTTAGATGTGAGTTTATATTGTTTATATTATCTGTGTGTGATGCACTTGTGAGTGTGGGTGGGCATGTGTATGTGTGTGCACACATGGAGGCAAAGGAGTCAGTCCTTTCCTTTTACCTTTATGTAGTTTGGGGTCGGCTCAGGTGGCCAGACTTGTCCAGCACTCCCCCTTTCCTCCCGGGCACCTCTCGGGTCTCCTGGCTGCTGGCTTAAATGGAAGATGTAGCATAAATGTGCTAGAGTCTTCACTTAGTGGAATAGTCAACGAGAAATACCTACATGATCCTTGAAGCGTGATTAGGTGGTTCTGACTTTCTGCTTCCACATGGGTCCCTTATTTTAAACAATTATCAGAAAAAAATGTCACACTTCTTTCTTGTTTCTCTTACAGTTAGCTAAAAACAAACTAATTAAAGCATTTCAAAGGTCAGAATAGCAGTAAAATGTGATAGATAGCAAAGCCAAATGATTTGAAATTGCTGAAATCTGACCAGTTTTAACCTGTAAAATATGCTTTTTTTTTTTTTTTTTTTTGACCTAGTGTTCTGTGTACCAGAAAGAGGGACAAGAACCAAACATCCGGGTACAGGAACAGAGCCTCATCTGGGTCCTGGGGACGCTGCAAAGGTCAGCCTGCTGTGGCCTCCACTGTAGACTCTAAGGTCCCTAGGGGCCTCAGGACACAGAGCTCACAGTCCGCAGAGGGATGAGGGGTTCTGCAAGTCTCCCCTCCCTTTCAGCTGCTGGGTCCTCTTCCTTCCTTTCCCTGGCTGCTCCCAACCTGTCCTGTGCTTGAGATGTGTTCAGCACTGACACTATCATGAATACAATAGGTGACAGATGATACTTATTTTATCTTATACACTTGGAGTAATGGGCCTCCTCACAGTCAACATGTAAATAAATATATTCAGACAATACCCAAAGCCTGAGCTAAACAAATGGTGAGTTCTTTCTACTGAGTGACCTCTGTAGAGGTGACCTATCAGAGGGAGGCCCCTCCTGGCCTGGTTTTCATTTTCCACTTTCTTCCCTTTCCCTTACCTACTTACCTATTTCCATATCTAGGTCCCAGGGGTAGGAGAGCTCGAAATCCAAGAATCTATGACCAACAACTACCTGGGAGCGTTTAAAGATTTATCAGATTCAGTCAGGCATGGCGGTGCCTGTCTGTAATCCCAGCATGGGAGCCAGAGGCTCCAGGTCACTCTCAGCTAACCTGGCCTACATGAGACCCCGTCTTAAAACAATGAAACACACCAAAAATCACTAGAGTCAGGGGCTGGGTGTGATGGAGTATGCCTTTAATCCCAGCACTTGGGAGGAGGAAACAGAGGGATCTCTTGAGTTTGAGACCAGTCTGGTCTACAGAGTGATTTTCAGGACAACCAGAGCTACACAGAGAAAGCCTGTCTTGGAAAACCAAAACCAAACTAAACAAGCAAGCAAACACCACCACACCTTGCCAAATAAATCTTCTTTTGAGGAACTCCCAACTCTGCTTCAGCCTGGCTCATTCTAGAACTCCTTCTGGAGGAAGGCCGAGGCTCAGCCTCTACGCAGTAGACTTCTGGGCTGCCAGTGCTCTGACACTGATGTGACATCATTGGGGTGTGACTCGGGCTTCGGGCCTCTCCTAAACTCCGTCGTGGTTCTGACCTGCAGCTAGGTGTCCGGGCACCTGTGCTAGCTCTTCCCAGTGTGGAGCAGCTGCCCTGACACAAGAGCTTCTGGTCAACAAACACCTTAAACCACAATTAAAGGCTCAGCCTATAATCCCTATAATCCCAGCTCTTGAGAGGAAGAGGCAGGACCACTGACAGTTCAAGGCTGTGCTTCATAGCAAGTAACCAGAGCAGCAGAGCGAGACACTGCCTCAAACAATACAAAATTCAAAAATTGGCAAGAGCTCAGGCTTGTAGGTGCTTGTCTCCCACTCAGGAGAAGCTGGGTTCAACATCCAGAACCCACGTCAAAATGCCAGGCATGGAGGTACACATTTGTTATCCTGAAACAGCCCAGGCTGATTCAAAGGACACGGACAGCACTCCTGAGCACAACACCCAAAGGTGCTGACACGTCTCCATGCACTCGCACTCACATACACGCAACACATAAAAAGAGCAAGGCTGCAGCCCAGGGTAGTACACTGGCTTAGGACGTGCAAGACCTACTTCCATTCCTAGCACTCAGGAAAAACAAAAGAGCTGAATCCTGGCCCTGCCTGGACACAGGCACTGAAGAATCTGCATGCTAAGTGAAAATCAGCCGACAAGTGCGTCCTTCCCGCCCTCTGAATGACAGCAAAACTCACCTACCAATTTCCACCCAGCCTAAGCTATTAATAACCAGGTGCCCACGCCAGCGTCTCTAATTGAGGCTCCACTTATGCTCTCACTTTGCTCAGTTCCCAAGTGCCCTAGAGATTCCTTCCCTAGCTTGAAAAACTGTTTCAGTTACCATGGCAACAGTGCGAAGACCAGGGGGAGGTCCATGGATGAAGAACCACACAACAGCTACTTGTCTTCCTACAGCAGACAAGGCCCTTCGTGAGATTTGTACCTGGATGTGTAGCTGTTCAGAAAAGCCGAAAAAGTATTTCCAATGTGAACCCCCCCACGAACAAAAGAGCACCCCTCATAAGCTCCATTTAGGGCCAAAATACAGGAAGAGTCTTGTGTCCAAAGCAGAACATACAGCGTGTGGTGTGAGGTCCACACGGGGTTCACTCACACATCACCCACAGGCTGTGCCTCTCTGCCCGAGGCCTCCCTGGTGATCGGTGGCAACGCCCCTAGGAAGGGGGTATTTGTACAGTGAAGGACCAACACTAGAGCCAGAGGCAGCATCTGTCTTTATGAGGTCATATGTACTGTGTAGCTCAGGCTGGCCTCAGAGTGAGTCACGCATGCACGCCCACACATGAGGTGGCCATGGGTGGGACCTACAGTGGAGCCTCCTCAGACTACAAGGATACAGAGGGGCAGAGACAGTTCCTGCGAGTGACGCTGGAACCAGGAGTCTGCTCACACACAAACACCATCTTAAAGCTTAAGCTTCCACAAAGGGATGAGCGCATGGGCCTCATCTACAGGGTTTCTAGAAAAGTCAACTCCACAGAGACAGAGGTGGGTGGCTCCGCCCTCTGATCCCAGCACTCTAGGCTGGTAGATCACCAGTCCAGGTCCAGCCTGGGCTACAAACTGAACCATCTTATCACACACACACACACACTGCAAAAGTAAGAACAAGACCCAGAAAGTTGAATGGTGGTTATCGGAAGGGGGACAGGAGTGGACTGTGGATTAAAGGGTATAGGACCTTAATCTGGAGAAGTTCTGGAGATGTGAGGTTAGTAACAGCAATAGATGAACACCTGAAATTCTCAAACCACCGAACCATACAACTAAAAAGAAATAAATGGGTTGCTTCATATCCTGCATATTTTACATAGAAATAACAAAATTCAAGAGCTGGAGGGGCAGAGCTTAGCTTAGCAGAGGAGCATTTGTCTAACAGGAGTGAGGCCCTGGGTATAGCTCGAAGTATCGCCCAACAACAGAAATCACAGCGACGGTGAGTGTGATGGCAGGGACCTTTCTTTCCAGCCATAAGTGTGTCTGAGGCTGGAGCCCAAAAGTGTAAGTCCTGCCTGGACAGTACAATATCTCACAAAGGACAGATCTGAATCTGTTTGGTTGGCGCACCCATGTGGGCATGCGCACGCGCGCGCGCGCGCACACACACACACACACAGGCTTATCCAAATCCAGGTGGAGCATGCAGACAATAAGCCAGCCTTTTTAAGAAGGACCACAGCTGCACAGACATGGGAGCTAGCGGTCAGAAATGCCCCATGGTCAGTGCCCTCGTGCTCCATGTGTGCCCACCGAGCTCTGGCTGTCCAGGTGAGGGTGAGGATTACAGAGCGATAAGTTGGGGGGACAGGGAAGCCGAACACATCTGCCCTGTTGCACAGTGGCCCCGCTTGGCACTCAGCTCGCACGCACCTCTACTGGTACAGCAGCAGCACAGCTCACTCAGGGCACCTGGTGGCCCCCGGGGGGCAAAGAACAACATCTGTCCTCAAGAAAGGTAAACAAAAGGTTAGGAGGAAAAGACAGAGGAGCCCAGTGTGCGGAGGCTGAGGTCAGGCACACGGGAGGAGAGGAGGAGGAGAACAGGGGTGAGAGGAAAGGAAGATGGGTGCTGGAGGGGACTGTGCTGGGGGTGGAGAGGGGAATGTTCCTGTGTGTGTGTGTGTTGGGGCTGACAAGACAGCCTATCCTGTTAGTTTATTCTCCTTAATCCTTATACTTTCTCGCTCTGTGTGAGAGACAGAGCAGAAGTTTTATGTGAGCGGAAATCTGGAGGGTTTGTTTTTCCCTTGTGTGAGCCAGGGCTGAGAGCACTACATCTTAGTATTGGCGCTTCAACCCCAGCACTTGTAGACTCTGTGAGTTCGAGGCCAGCCCTGTCTGCACACACAGCGTTCCACACCACCCAGTGCTGCATCGAGAGGCTCTCACGGTAAGAATGGGAGAGACCTCACGTCCTCACCAGCCACATGAGGAACAGTACAGCCAGCACCTGCTTTTCCTGGGGCTCAGAGGGCTGGGCCATCGCCGCCACCCCCGCCACCAGATGCTCCTGCTTCTGCCTGCCAGAGCTGAGACTGACAGCGGATCGCCTCCATCTCCCCTCACTGCCAGTGCTCCCTGGAGCACACTCCACGGGTGTCCCTGGCCTCTGCCTGAGACACCAAATGATCACGCCACTGCAGGGAACTGAGGCACAAACTATCTTTCGAAGCCTAAAGGACCTGCCAGCCAGGCTTCCCTTGTCTCAACAGAGTTTGAGCTCACAGCTTTGGATCCAGCCACTCTGTGAATCACCAAAAAAGGGGAAGATTCTCACAAGCAGCACCGGGGGACCACTGGAAACAGACCTAGCTCAACTGTTCAATGCTGGATTTCTCTAGATTGCATTGTGAAACCAAGCACAGAAAAGGCAATATTTGGTAGTAAATACATGAGAAGCAGCTCAGTGGAAGGTATCAGAAACAATGTTGCCATTGCGGCATGGAACATAGCCACTAGCCAGTGCAGGCACACCTGCAGCTCCAGATTTGGGAGGATGAGGCAGGGGAATCACGTGAGCCTGGAGTCGAGGAGTGCCAGGCCAGCCTGGGCAATGCAATGAGACTCATTGGAAAACACAGATTGTCAAGGTGCTTGCTGCCAAGCCTGAGGATGTAGGCTCCATCCCTGGACTCTTATAGGAGGAGAGAACCAGCCCCTCAAACGATCCCTATACCCCACAGCGTGAGGAACAAAATAAATGCATGTGCAGGTGATGCATGCCAGCAATCCCAGAATCGGGAGACACGGGGGAGAGGATTGCAGCAGGCCAGCGCACTCCACACACCAAACACCAGGCCGGCCAGGGTGTCTCCAACCAACCAACCCAAACAAACCCACTGATAAATAATAACCTCTCTACTACAGAAATGAGGTGGAGATCAAATGATATCATCTGTGTAAAAGCAGTTACAAGCAAAACTTTTTAAAAATTTTATTTTATTTTATTTTATGTGCATTAGTCTGAAGGTGTCAGATCCCTTGGAATTGGCATTACAGACAATTGTGAGCTGCCATAGGGGTGCTGGAAATTGAACCCAGGTTCTTAGGAAGAGCAGACAGCACTCTTAACCACTGAGCCATCTCCCCAGCCCACAAAACACTTTTAATAAAAATGAATGTCCACTAACCTCTTCCCACTTAAGAGACTCCATTAGCACTGGGTGCTTTTATGGCAAAAGGAACCGTTTCCTGTGTCGTTTCAGACTTTAGTGGTAAATAAGCAAGCGTGAGGGAGGAAAGCCTGTTCCACACTTTCGTTTAAGGTCAGAAAGAACTGTAGACCTCACAACAAATGCAGCCGCAGATCCCATTGCTGGTTTCTGCTCAGAGCTCAGGCCGGCCTTCAACTCAGGAACCCAGGTCTTCATGAAGCACGCCACCAAGCGAGCGGCAGCGGCCCAGGTAGATGTTATCCTGTGACAGTTCCCTGAAATTCAAAGTAATGTGCTCGGCAGGCCTGGACTCGCTGATGGAGGGTAATCGAGGCAGAACCTTTTCTCACTCCAGGAGAGAACAGTGACCCTGCAATGCTCAGAAAATGGTTCTTCTGCTTGTTTTTATAACTATCATGAAACTGATGTTGCCTAGTGGACCCTCTTGTTTCTTTCCAGATTGCTCAAAATTTTCTTTCAAGTGTCAATCTCAATGAAAATGAGGCCAAAATGGCATAGTTTTGAATTTTGATGTCTTTGCTAGCCACAGTCCCTTGACTATTCTGGCCTGTAGATTTAATATTGTGATCTCCCTCTCTCTCTCTCTTTTCTTTAGGAAAAAAAAATACAGCCTGGGTCTAATTGCCAGAGCCACACCACACACACAAAAGCTGTGAATACAAGCTGTGATCTTGAATCACGAGCTGCAGCTTTGATTGTATGGAGCCCTCAGTAAGATTAAGACTGTTTCCTTCTTCATAATTATTCAGAGCTAAGTGTGATGAAAATTAAAGCAAAGCACATGGATGTGAGCAAGATCTCTTTGTAACATGATGGACTTCTGTTTTCAGTGTTTAATGGTCTGCAGGAACGAACCCCTCTCCATCTCTGTCTATGGCAAGGCCTACAGCCTGCTGCAATTTAAGGATAGGAGAGAGAGACAGAGACAGAAAGTGTGTTCATAATATGATAAGGAATTTTATAAAGCTATCATGTATCTGGTCTAATAGTGATATGATTTATCTGCCTTTGGAGTAGCGAATGCTAGGCTAAGAGGTAGTGATCTCACAAGTTTTCTTGGGTGACAAGGCTAGCCCCTAGAGATTGGAAAGCTTTTGCTGGTTTTTCTCCTTTCCTTCCAGACAGTCTCCTACAGCTTGGTTGGCCTCAGACTCATTATGTAATTAAGGCTGACCTTGAACTCCTGGTCCCCCGTCCCACCACCAGCACTGGGATTACAGGTGTGTGCCACCACCCCGGGCTCATGTGCGGCTGCAAATGAATCGCAGGACTTTTGCACACGAGGCAAGCACTCTACCCACTGAGCCACATCCCCAGGCCTGTTGCTGCTTCTCGTGGTATCAAAGAGCCTTCTCCCAGTGTTGCAGAAACTCAAGTTAGGCCTCAAACACCATGCAAAATCTACTGGAGGGCCTACTGGTTTCCACTCCTGCCTAAGGAAGTTCTGGTCTTGTCCATCAAGGCTTTCTCTCATTCCCATTTCTTCAGGGTCTCTCATCTGTTGCTGACTTGATAACCAATAACTGGACTGTCAAGGTGGACGGGTGGGGGGCTTTCAGTGACCAACTCGCCTCCAAAGTGATCCTGCTCTGACCATAGGTCCCAGCAGGCTTAGCTCCTTTTAGTCTGGCATGGACTGACCCATATTCTAGTCCCCCAGCCATTAGGAACCCTGCAGAATGCTACCCATCGTGGGCAGCCGTTCCCAGGTAGTGCCCGTCAGACCTCAAAGATCCTACCAGCAGTTTGAGCAGATCAATGTGCCTGTCCTAGCAGGGTGTGGGCACTGCTTGTAAGCCAAGCAGGCAGCTGGGCACTCAGCCTGTAATCCCAGTCCTGAGGAAGTTCAAAGCCAGCCTGAGCTCTGTAGGACCACGTGGGCTACCCACATCCCTGTGTTTATCAGTCAGACGTGCAAACTAGCAAACTTTCTCATGATCTTCCCTGGCATCTGACATTTTAAAGAAAGCAAAGAAGCACAACCCAAAAAATTCAGCTTAGGCAGATTCCCAGCAAAGCCAACAGACTGTACCACAGCCCAAAGGCCCAGGAGAGCGGAAAGGATATTCAATTACCAAATACCAACATTTGCACAGTAGTCCCCGCTAATTAAGAAAGTAAGATGGATGCTGTTTGTCATAAACACCAGCAGCTCACCACAGAGCACCACCAAACAGGCCCCTGACAGAGCGGCCTCTCAGAGCACACACCACCACAGCTCAGAGCACGCACCGCCACAGCTCAGAGCACGCACCTCTCAGAGCACGCACTGCCACAGCTCAGAGCATGCACTGCCACAGCTCAGAGCACGCACCGCCACAGTTCAGAGCGCGTCCTGTCACTGCAGCTCTTAATCCGCCTACGTTTTAGTCACTTGCCCTGAGCGTCTTCCTCCAACAATTAGTACTAATGAATGGCCAGAATACCTTGGATCATATATGTCTAATTGCGGTCAAGAGCCCCTCTTGTCTGCATGTACATTTCAATTTACCTCTGGGGATAATGTTTGTTAATTGTGTTTCTTTATCCGGCAGGGGAAGAGAAAGGCTTCTCAGGCAGAGAGGAGCGGAGTGTTCCCTCTGTCCCTTTGTTCCTGCAAGAAGCTAAAGTCACTTCAAGAGGCCCTCAAGCCCATCATCTGCGGTTACAATTGCCTTGCAGCATCAATCAAAACGAATGTGAAGTGAAATGATGCAGCTATATTGCATAATTAAAAGCAATTCAGGTAGTTATTACTGGGGCCCTTTACAGATCCAGATACTTAAAAGGGCCCAGCAGGGGTCCGAAACACCCAAGTGTTTTAAATTTGGTCAGAAACATTTCTCCCTGAAAAGGAAAAATGTGCAAAGGAAAAAAGATCAAAATCAAAACAAAAATACCACTATCTTCTTCTATTGTGAACTGTAAGGCAGAAGAGAAACAAATCAAATAAAGGAAAAATACCGGAACTCACAACTACAAAATAAAACAAAGTAGACAGGAAAGGAAGAAGAAAGAAAATTGCCATTTTTCCAACTTAAATCCAACCCCCATCTGCATCTAACTTTTGCACTTAAGAAAAAAACAAAATAAAGCCAAAAACGTGTAATGATGCTACGGAGCCTCTTGAACACGAAGAAGCCTTCCCAGAGCCTTGTCCACATAGCAATAATAAACATAAGAAATTCAAGCTTATTAAAGAAAGGACAGGGTAAGGTTCTGGTTTGCTCTCGCCTCCTGACAGAAGCTACATGTGGATGAGCACTTCTGAAAAAGCTTAGCACAGATTCCTAGAATAACTCAGGTTACTTTAAAAAATAAAGTACTTAAGCGTTTGGATTTAAAGGATGAGAGCCACCATGACGACGGAGGTGGTACAATTCTCTGCTCTAATGCTTGACCTCGGTGTCTTCAAGTCAAAATGCAACTCAACAGATGTAAGACAAGGAACTGAAATAAGTGTCTGTGCTTCAACATTTCCTCTCTTACATTTCAAAAATGAGAAAAAGAATGTCAGAGAAAAATGCTAAATGGGTGCCTTTCTTTACGTGCTGTTGGAAATGCAGGATTTTTCCACAAAGACACAAGGGTGATCTCAGTAGAGGGGTCTGGGAAGTGGCTGACAGCAAGACACTCCAGTCCTGAGCATCACAGAGACACCAACAAATCCATTGCAAGGCACAAATTAGTAGACACTGTAATTATGGCCTGAAAACCAGTGTGTGTAAACAGGTGAGGGCACACTGTCAACTGCACACTCAAATCAAAACACGGCTTTCAAGATGGCCGACAGCGCTTCCTTTAAACACAGGCTCACCTTCATTTTCCATATTAATTTTCCAGCAATTTAAGTCAGTACAGATGCTGCCAACTAAAGAATATGAAAGTATAGCCTCAAAAGTTTCACCGTAGGGTGGGCATGGGACTCTGCCTTTAATACCTGTGCTGTGCAGGCAGATGTAGATGGATCTCTGTGAGTTCCAGGCCAGCCGCTCTGGCGGGGTGACAGAGTAAGGACCTGCTCGCTTGCTCGCTCGTTCTTTCTTTCCTTCTTTTCTTTCTTTCTTTTTTCCTTAATTTTCTGAGACAGGATTTCTCTGCATAGCCCTCGCTGTCCTGGACTCACTTTATAGGCCAGGTTGGCCTTGAACTCAGATCCACCTGCATCTGCCTCCTGGGATCACAGGCGCACGGATTACAGGCGTGCGCCACCACGCCCGGCAACAGAGCCCCTTTCAATGTTTTCGATGTCAGAAACAAAGTATAGAAACTTTGACATGAACGCATCTTTAAACACATCGTTCTCTGACAACTTTTTCACCCCTTATATATTGAGTTGTCAAGTGTTAAAAACAGAAGTAACCGATATTGTGTTCTGGTGTTCCCAGAACCCGAGTTTTTTTACTGAACATGATGGGGGGGGGGGAGGTTTACAGTGTCTGTTTCTATGTGTCTTGTCTCTGTGTGTCTGTGTGTGTGTGCACACGTGCCTGTGTAGATCAAAGTACAACGTTCAAGAGCTGGTTCTCGCCTTCCTGCACATTAGGTCCCACCCTAAGACTGACCCACGTCCATCACCCACCTTGGCGGCAGCCTTTCTCACAGCTCCCGTGATGACCTCAGTGCATGGCGGGTAGCTCATGAGGTACACTGCTTAGAGAACTCCTGGCATGGGCGGCCTCGGGAGGCCAGGTGCCCAGTCTCTCTGCTCCTGCTTTCCTCTTTTCCTCTTAGTTTTTAATCACATAGATTCACTTAGCCCCATACCAGGAACTTTAACCAATCACAGACTGAAAATGAGCAATCAAGAAGTCAACCTTTTGGGGTTGGAGAGATAGCTCAGCGGTTAAGAGCACTGGTTGCTCTTCCAGAGGTCCTGAGTTCAGTTCCCAGCAACCACATGGTGACTCACAATCAGCTATAATGGGATCTGATGCCCTCTTCTGGTATACAATTGTATACAAAGATAGAACACTCATATACATAAAATCCCTAAATAAATAATTAAAAAAAAAAAAGAAGTCAACCTTTTAATGTCTAAGCTTTTGCTTGCTTTTCATTTTGTATCCTGTAGACAATAAGGAGTCAGCCCAGCCCTTCGAATCTCTGGCTTCTGTTGAGTTTCTCACCAGGAAGCTGTGCTGTGCTTAGGTTTGTTGATTGTCTGAATGACTTAGTGTTTCTTATTAATGAATTATAGAGAAAATCTAACGCATCACCCAGAAAATGTCACTTTTTGTTTTGTTTTTGTTTTTAAGCTCTGTGTAGCTTTGGCTGTCCTGGAACTTGTCTTGTTCTGTAGACCAGGCTGGCCTTGCACCCACAGAGCTCGGCCTGCCTCTGCCTCCTGAGTGCTGGAAGTAAAGGCCACCGCCTGGCTCAAACAGCCAGGAAACTCTTACGTTCTACATAACAAGCTAAAACACCACTTAAGGCAATAAATACAAACTCCACACAAAATATGTTTTGATCAATACAAGGGAGCTGCAAGGAAACTATCCCAGAAATAACTTCAATTTTCACAACTGGTTTGTTCTTCTGAGGAGCCTTCACTTACTCTGCACTTACATGAATCAGGAAGGTTTAGCTATTAAGACAAGAGGAGGTTTTCAACCAGGGAGTGCCCTTGACGGTTTAATTGAAGAGTTTTTGCACCTCACTTAGGCAGCATTGCTCCTTAAGTACTGCATGACATTTATTTAAAATGTCCCAAAGGCAATAAAGCCCTTGATTAACAATAAAAATTTCTTCCTTAACTTCATTCTCAATTATCACAAAGCTCATTTTTCATTGCCTGAAACTCACAGTGCACAATACCCAATGGACTCAACGCCACTGGAAAACTTGAAAATCCTCACGGTACACAGAGAGCCTTTCAAGGAGTTGGACTGCGAGGCTGCAGCCTGCTTCACCTGCTGCCGCCCTGGGCTTAGGGCCTGGCCACATGGAACCAGGACTCCGCTCTGGGTTTGGGACAACCAGGGGCTTGAGCACAATTCCAAGCTCTGAGGGATCAGGGGTTTTGAGCTCATAGGAGGGCAGGAAAGCACTATCCCTGCACAGTCACATCTCAAGGTCTGGCCCTTGAGTCCTAGACAGGGGACAGGAAAGGGAAGAATGAGTCCTGCAGCCCAGCAGCCCTGGGGTTGGTGAAAGTCACCAGAGCTGACTGCTGAGGCAGCTAGCACAAATCAAGGCTTCTCTAAGCTGGCATCTGTGCACAGCATTTCTACTAACAAGAAAGGAATTTCAAAATGGTCTTGCTTTTCATTTTAATATTGACTTTTTAAAAAATTAGCATTTGATTGACTCAACAAAATGACAACCCAGGAAAGTACTTTGGACATCAAAGGGTTAACAAGCACTCAAACAATCACCCCTGGAGCCTAGGATGGGCAGGGCTTATGGGGCA
The DNA here is from genome assembly GCA_028658305.1 of Pachyuromys duprasi. Taxonomy (NCBI): domain Eukaryota; kingdom Metazoa; phylum Chordata; class Mammalia; order Rodentia; family Muridae; genus Pachyuromys; species Pachyuromys duprasi. The sequence goes on along the minus strand of CM053745.1, from coordinate 62,289,670 downwards.
GGGCGGAGGGGCTTCAGAGGAGTGTGAATTCCGCCCTGGGGGCCAAAGAACAAACCTGTGAGTCAGTGGCTGCCAGTGAGGAACCCAGGTGGGGCCATTCACTTTCATCTCAATTAGCAGCTCAAGCCCTTTCTCTGCAAACGCTGCTCACTCCTCCGAGACCTATCTGTTTATTTCCTGCACGTGGGGAATTCCCAGGTATAAACACTAGTTGTTTAGCAAAACGTGACACCCAAAGTCTCGGCACTTTCCAACAGAAAAGCTGTTTTCTAGTTACCTGTGATCAGGTCTGTTTACACTTTCAGACCATCACAGAAATGTATGAAACCTAGGAAATTACTCAATTCCAAATAGTCTTCATTTCAGAAACAGCTTTAAAGCCACAATTACATTAAAGATAAACAACGAAATGACTTTTTATATTAAGGATATTATAGCAAACAATATTTACCTACAGTGTGCTGGGGCAGTGTGTTAGGATGGCCGGTGCCTGCACTTCTGTTAGAGCGAACAAACAAACCTAAATTCTCAATCGTAGTTTTTTTTCTTTTTTTTTTTTTTACCAAGGCTTCCTCAGGCTGGCTCAGCAGGAAGACTCTGGTCACCAAATCCTACAAGTTGAGTTCTGAGACTCACATGGAAGTTGTCTCCAGCCACTGCCCATGCCAAAACATGGGAACTCTCATTTCCACTGTCCACAAAACCCTCAAACAAATAAGCCTCAGGGTTGGGAAGATGAGGAATCTGACGGCCTGGAGGAACCCATTTTTAAAAAGAAAGCAAAAACAAGGGGGCTGGAGAGATGCCACAGCGGCTGTCTTCCAGAGGTCCTGAGTTCAGATCCCACAACCACATGGTAGCTCACAAACGTCTGTAATGGAATCTGGTTCCCTCCTCTGGTGTGCATAAAATCAGAGTGCTCACACACATAAAATAAGTAAATAAATCTTAAAAAACAAAAAGCCGGGCTGTGGTAGCCCCAGGATGAGCGGGAGAAGCAGCAGGATCTACGGGCTAGCCTGTGGCCCTGCCACAACAGGTGGACGGCCAGAGCTGTCTTTCCACCGCCGCACACGGCCGCGCTTTGCAAATGCCTGCCGTGCTCATTCTCTGTCCCTCGGCTTCTCTGTGTAGCCCTCACTGTTCTGTGCTCACTTTGTAGACCAGGCTGGCCTTGAACTTCTAGAGATCTGCCTGCCTCTGCCCCCTTGGGACTACAGGCCTGTGTCATTTAAAAAAAAAAAAGGTCAGGCAAAGAATATAGAGCAAAAAGTGACTCTTTCCGACAAGTTAGAACAAAACTTTCACCTAGGAGGACCCGTAGAAGCTATTCAGCCTTGTAGGGCCAGCGAGTGTGGGGTGGCTGCAGAGCGGAACAAGCTTCCACAGGCTTTTCACATGACTAGAAATAAAGTTGGGTGCACTTTTTGGTAATATTCTATAAGAAAACAAGAGAATTGACTTTAGGGGTATTTTGCTCAACTGGGGTTCGAAGGTAACGTGACTGTTAATTCATTCACCCGGGAAAACCATTCCTAGACACAGGCTGCACAGGTGACGAGTGTGCAGGGCCGATGGTGGATGTGCGGGGGCAGGGCTGTGCTGGCCAGGCTCATCTACCATGTATATGGCCCTGGGTTCAATCACTCACACAAGAAACAAACAAGAACCAATAATCCAAAATAGAACATCCGTGTTCAAATTCAGCCGAGTCACACGTGCACACCCTGGAGCCCAAACTCCCCCCCCCCCGGCTGAGTGACAGAGAGACCCATAGCAACAGAGCAGCACTGTCCCTGTGTGTCCTTGAACCAGCCAGGACTTGGGAGCAGCAGGCTCTGCCCTGTTTGTCCGCTCGGCCAGGCTGTGTTTTTAGCCCTGGTTTCTCCCACATCCCTTTCAATTCCAATCCTGCTGTCAGTCCATTCCTCTTGGGGGCAGGTTCTAAGGGTCAGTTCTGTGTTGCTAAGTATAGCACACATTTCATCCTTTTAACACACAGACCCGGGAGCTGAGCCTTCCTGGGCTCCCGGCTCTCTGTGTGACCGCAGGGGAGGGAGGGGAAGGCGAGGTGAGGCAAAGGGTGCACAAGGTCCAGGCTGTACTGGAACAAAGGTGCAGAACCTGGGCCAGGGCAGGAGAACCAAGCTGATCCCACAAACATGCGAGGCTTACTTCTCTTTTCACAGATTAGGGAACGCAGAGCTTCATGCTTACTCAGATGGAACAAGAGATTTTAACCCCTCTGCCTGGCCTGCTTTGAGTCTGAACCAAATAAAAACTGAGGGCATTGAAAACATCCATCATCATTCTCTTCTTCCCTCAGGACTCAGGGGAAGCCATGTCAAAAGCCCAAGGCGGAAATGCCGTTTCCTCCTGCCTGTGTCAACAGACTCGTGGGGACAGGCCTGGTCACTGAGGGCAACTGAGTCCCGGCTGCCAGCAGCAGCTCCGGGAGTGTACAGAGGAGCCTAGGCTTCTGAGGGAAGGCCCAAAGTCTCCAGATTAGCTGGATGAGGAGCCATAGTGAGCTAGAGCGCCTGGTGGCTAACAATGCCATCAAGAAGCAGTTAGACAGCATCCAGGATAGGTGTGAGTGAGTGAGTGCATGTGTTCATGTGTGCTTGTGTGTGTGTGTGTGTGTGTGTGTGCATGTGTGTGTGTACGTATATGTACACTTGTAGCACACAGAGCAAGGAAAACAGGTTAAGGGAGAAGTGTGCAGCGTGAAGGGGAAAGCCCCCGCCCCCACCCCACCCCCGCCCCCGTCTAAGTGGCTGTCCCACCACAGGGACAGTGGTGTCCAGTCACGTGTGTTCTTCTCTGCAATGCAGTCAGGCTCCGAGGAAGCCTGGGTTCCTCCCGGGTTCTCCACTCTAGCCGGCCCTACGGCCTACCATCAGTAGCAGGGTCCTGATCATCAGTACACGGGGCTAAGGAGGCAGCTCAGAAGCCAGAGAGTGGTCAAGCCTGAGGACCTGAGTTCAAATCCGCAGGAAAGCACAGAAAAGCAGCCGTGGCCACGTGCCCCTGTGACCACAGTGGTGGGAGAGAGGGAGTGTGGCGGCCACCCAACTAGCTGAGACAGAGAGCTCTGGGACAGTGAGCACCTTTCTTAAAGAAATAAGGCCAAAAGTGAGAGAGAAAAACATATGAAGCCCTCTAGCTTCTAAATGTGCACATGTGGCTATGCACATCCATAAGCACACGCGCACACACCCCAACACATTGTAGATGCCACAAACACATAGACACACACACACAGAGATACACACACACACATATAAACACACACAGATATAGAGACAGTCCCATATACACTAAGAAAACAACAAGAAAAACAAGTTAGGCACAGTTAATCCTAATTCTAGAAAAGCTAAGGCAGGAGGATTTTGAGGTCAGTGTTGGCTACACACTGAGATCTAGGGCAGGGGTGGATTACAGGCTTTGCGTGCTCAGGTGCCTCTGTTAGTCATTCAAATAAAACACAAATGATACAATATAGAAGTTACATAGAAAACTGACTTATTTCTAAGTAATTTTAGTTCTACTGTCTCGTCCTATTGAGACTGACAGGTAAGGAGAAGGCAGCAAATGCCCATCACTGTATTGTAATATTTCTATGTTCTTTAACACACTTAGAATCATGGGTCTGAGGTAGCCGCCTCCTCTTGCTCTACATGAAGACTGGGGTCTAGATGCCCAGAGCCACAAGAGCCCAGCACAGTGGCACCCACTGGCAATCCTGACACCAGTGACGCACAGTCACACTGTGCAGGGCCACGAGAATCCTGAACCTCATGTGCCAGCGAGTTGGCCGCCAACAGCAGACAACTAGTCTTCTCTCAAACAGGGCAACTCCGGACACCTGAGGCTGTCTTCTGACCTCTGTTCTTACACACACACACACACACACACACACACAGAGAGAGAGAGAGAGAGAGAGAGAGAGACAGAGACAGAGACACAGACACAGACAGAGAGACAGAGAGACACAGACAGAGACAGAGACACAGAGACACAGAGACACACAGAGAGACACAGAAATACACACACACAGAGCCAGCTAGCCAGACATACACATACATAGAGATAGACAAAGACACACACACAAAGACACACACATACACAGAGACACAGGGAGACACAAAGACAGAAAGAGATACATATACAGAGAGAGGCAGACAGACACAGAGAGGAGAGAGAAACAGAGAGACAGAGAAACAGACATGAAAATGTGAAAAGGTGAGTTGCAGCCCCAGGACTGTGGTTCACGGAGGTGAAGGCACACACCATTAATCCCCACACCCAACATCTGGGAGGCAGAGGCCGGCAGACCTCTGTAAGTTCCAGGACAGCCAGGGCTCCATAGTGAGACCCTGGCTCAAGAAATGAAAAGAGAAACAAAACAGGAAGTGTTCGCCCTGTATTGGGCAGCAGGGCACCTTTGGGCTGCCCGTGAGCAGTGAGTTCCAGGCCAGGGAAAGATCCGGTCACAAGGTCACAGCGACTGCTGAAGAGACTGGGAGCTTGTCTTCCAGCCTCTGCCGGCACAGGCAACACGGAAACCGTTGCACCTGCACACCGAGACACCGACAAACAAGAACCCTAGCCCAGGTCCTCCCTGCAAATGCATCTCCATGCCCTGCATTTGACGTTCCCACCAGCTCAGGGTCCAGTACGGAGGGACAGGCCTCACAGAGGGCTCAGGCACCAGGGCCTGGGGGCCAGCAAAACGTGAGTGGTGTGGCCTACCACACTCTGTCCTCAGCTGCTGTGTGCACAGCTAGAGGAGACAGTGCAGGCTTCTCGCTGGCATCCTTCGGGGTGTCTCCACCAGTGCCCAGTGCCATGGTCATCTGTGCTCCACGCCCTCGATGTGTCCTGAGCTGCCCAGACTGTTCCCTCCATCCCCCAACCGCCAAGACACATGCCAGGCCTCCTCCTTCATCTGTCATATTCTGGCCAATTGCATGCTCTTCCTGTGACACTATCGGTGAGTTTGGTGTCAACGCTGTCCTGACTCCTCGCCCCAGTGTGAGGATGGAATCCAGGGCCATATAAACGCCAGACAAGCCCCTCCAACCGTGCCTGACTGTTAATACAATCTCACTACACAGTAGCTCAAGTCTTGAGATGCAGCGGAGGATGACTCTGAACTTCCAGTACTCCTGCCTCTACCTCAGGAACGCTAGGGTTACAGACGAGCGCCCCTGGTTTATCATCTCGACACCGACTCATGTGCAGGACACAGCAGTGTGTGTGTCCCCTGTGGAGGCACAGGGACAACCTCAGTGTCCGTCACAGACACTGCTGCTCACTGCTGGGTGCACCTCAGCTTCGGGAGACTCTCCTGTCTCTGCCTCCCAGCTCGCCACAGGATGGGTTCTAAATGCACACCACAGTGTCCCCTTTACCTCCAGAGTGTGGGCTCCGGGGATTCAAGCTCAAGCCCTTGACGCCTGCACAGCAAGGCCTAAGATGCTCGGGGACATCTCCCTAGCCGTGCCACAGCTCCTAGAGGGCCTTTTTTGGATTTATATTTGCTTTCCCTAAATCATGTAAGTCTTCCAACTCCTATTTATTTACCCTACAGACACCAGTGCCCCTTTGTGGTATCTGGCCAATAGCAATGAAAATGCAACAAACTCCCCAGCTCCCAGTCTCCTAAGGGAACCCTGGGAAAGCATTTTGCCTTCTGGGCTTTTAACCTCCCTCCGGACCCGTTGGCTGTGGGCTCTGTATCCTTTAGCTTGCCTAAAGAATCCTCTTGGTCTGCTCTACTGAGGCCTCTTGAGCCCCAAGGCTCCCACATTCTTGTGGCCCACCACCCCTACCCCAGCTTAGGCAGGCCTGTCTCAAAGAGGCCTGTCTTGGGCTCCAATGAGCACAGAATGCCTTCTGTCCCCTCTGGATTACTTAGAGCAGGGACATCTCCTCAAGGCCCCGTGCACGAGCCTCCCGCAGACCTGCTCGCTCAGCTTGCTGCTCCTGGGTTTCACCGCAGGACAGCGAGGGCCTACAGCCCAGCCAAGAAGCCGCTTCTCAGTGTTCCTCCGTCCTGGCTCGTCCTGGTGACGAGTCCTGATAAAGACAAGCTCTCTATAACAGGAGCCCCCCTCCACCCAGTGCTGACAGCACCAAATGGGCACACTGCCCCGTGACGGGTGACCTGGGGCAGGAGCACAGGCACAGAGCACAGGGCAAGCTGGAACTGGCCTTCCCTATCAACAGAGGAAACATAGGCTTTGCTAACTGTCAGAGAAAGAAAAAGAATTCTTTTTTTTTTTAATAAGGCCTCATAGCCCAGGCTGACCTCAAACTGATTATGTCGACCCGGAAGACATTTAAGCTCTGATTGTACCCTCTACCTCCAGCACTTGGTTTCAGGTGATGCTGAGGACAGAATCTGGGGCCTCCAGCATGTTCAAAAGTTCTCCACCACTGAGCTGCACCACCAGCCCCAAAGCATCTGTCCTGGGGAGTGCCTCACCAATGAGCTGGCTGTCACACTTTCTTTGCCCACCTTAGGAGGGCAATGGTACTTCCTCCTGCCCTTTTCTTCTTTATGTTCATTTCTGAAGCCTGTCAAATCCATCTGACACACAGCCCCCAAACAGATCCCTGTGTCCAGAAGCACACAAGTCAGTGACCAGGAAACACAGATGCAGACACACACAAATAGCAGCCACCACCCACCAATCCTTCAACACAACCAATACTCACACAGGTGGCTAACCAAAGGGGCTGATGTAGAAGGCGGTGGAAGAGCAGCAATGGCTGGCCAGTCAGCAGAGGGGCTTTGGGCTCTCTGCATATGCATTATCTCCATCTAAATGGCTGAGTACATTTGTTGGCCAGCCACAATGTGTCAAGCATACCACCGCACACAAAACTACCTCTCCCAGCTTTAGAATTCACACTTAGAAAAGACAAAAGAGCCACATCATTCTTCCCAGTGATGCTTGTTCACAGCTTAAGATGAGGACTTTTTAAGGCAGCCTTTCATCCTGCCTTACAGGAAGAGGGTACTCTGGTGGCCCCTGCATTCTGATTTCCCTGGCTCTGTGAGCAAGACTGGCTACTACTTCCAGAATATGGCTGCTCAGGGAGCAGTTTGCAACATCCAAAGCAGACGGAGGGTTTTTAAACAGATTAGAAACTGCTCTATTTACCTTGTGTACTGAGAAGCGCTGGACTTGAAGTGAATAATGTTTGATGACCACCCAAGACAAAACTCACGGCAAGACACACAGCAGGACCCCGCTGATACTAACATCCTCTGCAAACAGAAGGAACCGAACGTGCAGTTCCCTATGCTGCGTCCAGGGCCAGGGGAGCAATTTTCTTACCTAGGCATGGTGGCACATGTCTTGGTCAGCGCTTAGGAGGCCGAGAAAGGATTGCTAGGAGTTCCAGGCCAGCCTGCTACAGGGTGAGAAGCCTCAAAATATTAAGAGAAAAAAAGAGAAAAGACAGAAGGGAAGGAGGGGTATTTCATTTCCCACTTGATTTCAGGGATAGGCTGACCAGGGGAGCATAACCGCCAATTTGGGCAGGATCTTAGACACACACACACCGTTGTCTGACGCAGTCCTGCCATCCTGGAAAAAGTCTCAACTGGGCTCAGTCTGGTGGGCATCCTTTCGCCTCAACATTACCACACTCGTTTCCTGAGCAAGCAGTTTGGCACACGGGTGTCTGTGGAATAAATGTACTAGAGGAAGCATTGTAAAATATCTGGTGGCAGCTCCCTGACACAGCACTGTGCCTAATGTGTGCAAGGTCCTAAGTTTGATCCCCAAAAACAAAATCTGCAACTGTTCTTCAAACCAACCAACCAGGCAATCGGCTCTTTGGTCTTTGAAGCCTTCGAGGTACTTCAAATGAATGAATAAATGAATGAATAAATGAATGAATGAATGAATGAATGAATGAATGAATGAATGAATGAAGCTCTGATACTCTTACAGCCCTTTTGGGGGCACAGAAATAACTTCCCCGCCTCTTGGGGTGATTGATGGAAACCAGAATGTTAGTCACTGAGGTGCTAGGGAGGCAGACAGGAGATGGGGAGAGGTTGCCATGGAGTGTGCATTGTGGACCAGGCCGCACTAGGGACTGAACTCTCACGCCCAGCTGAACTGCTCTTTTTCCCAGCAAGGAAGAACAAGTGGCCGCTGGACTCCTCGCTACAGCGCTCTGCTTTCATGGCCTCCCCAGCACTCTACCTTGAGAAGTGTGGCAGCACTAAGGCCCAGCCCTCAGGCCACAGATGTGCTGCGCTCCCAGCTGCTGAGCGCTAAGGGTACCAGAAGTGTCTGCTGTTTACAACTGTTGTCCTACATGGAAGTTAAAAAGCAATTGTATTCACATCAAAATGACGCTAAAATACTGTGAACCTGACACAGTCGGCACTAAAAAAAAAACAGTAACTGAAAAGTGAACGAGTTCATCTTTTCTCTAAATCCAGAAACACTACCAGAAGACAGTCAAGAAGCCAAATATCATACAACAACTGGAATTTTGTTCAAAGTTGTAATTGACTGTTAAGCTTTTAGAAGAATTGTAGTAATTATAATGCAAACATACTCCGAAATTAATTCTAAAATTCTCACCCTAACTTAAAATTAAAAAGTTTGTGTGTGATAAATCCATGTAAACAACCAATCCGTCTACTTACAACCGAAAACATGCTTCAAATGGCAAATAAGGGAGTCCCTCTCTACAGACCAAAAGGCTCTTAAACACGGACTGTTAGCCTGTTGCTCCATGCACATGTGCACTGCCTGGCTTAACAGGGCAGAAAGCAACAACCCTAAAAACAGACCCAGGGTACCCAGGGAGTAAGCTGAAAATGAGGGGGGTTCGCATCACCACAATGCCTCCCTGGGGGCCGTTCCGGTCCATCAGGATCCAAATCCAACTTTTCAAAGCACCTAAATGTGTGGCTACCAAATAGACTTTGCATTTGCAAAAAATAAAAACACACACATTTCCCAAGCCAGCTTTTAAAATACAAGAGGTGTGACTGAGTTTTTACACTAAGCACTTTATCCCTGTGACCTACCTCCAGATCAAAACACCCAAAGTTAACATTCCCCACTGGCTTTCTTCAGAGCGCCCCTTCATCTCCCTGACAGACCCTCAACAAACAAAAAAGTTGGTAAATAAAAGAAAAAAAAAAAACAACCTAACAATAGACTAGGTCTTCCCACCTGACCCTGCCTCCCAGCAGACAGCAGTGAAAGCTAACACTGCTGCCCCACACGTTCCCCTTTCTTGCTTTTGTTCCCTGGAGAGTCTTCCCAGAAACCTACCCAAACCTTGAGCTGGAGGCTGGTCCAAGGATCTTTCAAAAATCAGGAAAACACAAAGCACCAACCTCTGAGTCTCGGGTCTTTCCACAACTCTGTTTCTGCCTCCAGCCCAATGGCACTTTCCTACGTCAGGGCACCAGATTACAGTCGAGATGGAAGCCCAGCCTCGCCCCCTTCAAGGATTAGAGTTCCATGTGGAACTCTCTTCTTCATCACAGCCAAGAGGGCCCCCATGATGCTAGCTAGCCCTCAGCAGGGCACAGCCTAGACCTAAAGCCTCAGCAGCGGCTCAGAGAATCACATATTTGCTGAAATTATCTGTTGCACCAAAGGAGAGAAAGAATTAATCAAAGTCTCCCTCTTAAGGCAATCCTTGATTGGGCCACCTACCCCAATCCCTTTTTAAACAGGACATGGGCAAGTGACCCTGACAACATAAGCACCCCAGCAAGGTAACAGGAGGGCATGTTTGAACTTTTTCTTTTATGCCTCATTAAGAATGATTTTTTAAAGATTTATTTATTTATATTTATACATATTCTGCCTGCACCAGATCTCATTACAGATGGTTATGAACCACCCCATGGTTGCTGGGAACTGAAGTTCAGACCTCTGGAAGAACAGCCAATGCTCTTAACCTCTGAGCCATGTCTCCAGCCCTAAGAATGATTTTGAAGATTGTTCCTGAACATGAATTCAGTGTGCTGAGACATCACAAGCTTTACAAAAATGATTTGACCTTCTGCGGCTTTTACTGGCCTTCAGGCTGTGTTTGTTAACTACATACACTGTCCACACTCACCCCGGACCCTTACACACACATACACACCACAAACAAGAAGAAAGCAGGGTGTTTGGGATGGAATCACATGCCACACTCTGAATGCTCACAGGTGCTAGGTTCTTAAACCAGGAAGTCTGGCCAAGATCAGTTTGGGAAGCCATTCTTTTTGGCATCTTCTCCAAGTCCTGGCTGCCTATGGTAAAAAAAAATAACTCCACCGCCAGAATCATTTTCCTCAGGGTTTGTTGATGCTAATTCATGTTTCCCGATGGTAAAATATACTCTTCCATATTAATCCAAAGAATGTTAATCCATGTTTTGAATTAGTATGGAAGAGTGTATTTTACCATCAGAAATAAACAGATTTATAACTACAGATGTGAAGGAGGGGAGGGGTGAGGCGAGCCAAGGGCTGAGCCTAATATAGTATTTTTATTGACTTCTTAGAAACCAAATAACTGGCATATTAGAGTGTGCATTCTACAGCAGACATTCGGCCCATTGTGGCGCTCACAGCAGAATAAAGGGAACCCCACTGGTTGAACCCAGCGGAACACCCCCACAACAGGACACAACTGTTCCTGGTGCCTGAATGGGCCGGAGATGAAAGAGGAGATGGGCTTCCGAGGTAGAGCCGAAAACAAAGACAACAAAAGTGCTGACCGTGAGGGAATGCACAACTCAGTGCAGCCAAAGGATGAGAGAAAGGAGCCGGACAATGCCGGGGACAGCTAAGTGACACGGAGAAGAACTGAAAAATCTACACAAGCCTCTTTTCTCCCCGCCCTTGACGAAAACAATTCAGTGTTTGTACATCTGTCATTAAAAACAAAACCAAAACAAAACCCAGAAAGCCAGAACTATGCTTCCACTCACAAACCTTTAACTCTCCCCTTAGCAAAGAGCTCCCACTTCTGAACACTCTACAGGGTTTGTGTAAAGCGGTAGCGAATCCTGGATAAGAAGGGATAGGAAAGCTGTGCAACACTGGAATGTGCACTCAAGGCTCATGTGAAAAACGGCCCGAGGATATTTATATAAAGAAAGTCAACTATAACTGTTTTCACACTAGAAATAAGATACTTGATATAAATTTGGGGTTGAATTTTACCTAGCAACTGCTTCAAACTTTTGTACTTTAAATATCTTTATTCCTTTTTGTTTTTCAAGACAGGGTTTCTCTGTGTAGCCTTGGTTGTCCTGGACTGAGTCTGCAGACCAGGCTGGCCTCAAACTCACAAAGATCTGACTGCCTCTGCTTCCCCGAATGCTGGGATTACAGGCGTGTGCCACCACGCTGGGCTGAATTTCTTTATTCTCAATCCCAGATGCCAAAATATTATTGGCAAACCCTGCAGATGGATGAAGGCAGCTGTGGTGCTTTGGGGTAAATGCAGCCATGGCGAGGTGCTGAGAATAATTACTTTCTGGTGCTTTTGAGGACATCTGTCCACATTTCTGTAACACTGAGCCCTGTTAATGAACTACTTGGGGAGAAAATCCTTTCACCCCAATATATTAAAATCCACTGGATGATTTTTTTTGCTGTTAGTCCACCAGCCTGGGAAAGTCACACCAGGTTTTAAATCTCACTCCTAAGCATTATTCCTAGTTTGATGATGTGCAATCTCACACAAGATCCAAGAACTGACTCTGTTATTGACCCTGTCAGAACATCTGATTAATGGATAAACGCTGTAATTGATTAGCAGAGAAGCGCGAATTAAAACAGGGCCTAGCGTCAATAACTGGCCTCCGACAAGGCATTTGACTGAAAACGTGAAACAAGAGCAGCTCAATCTCATCAAAGCAAGCTTTTCTTGCTTGCTTTTCTTCCCCAGAGGGAGCTGGGGAAGGAAGCACACGCCATGTCCTGGTCTGTGGCTCTTTAATCCTTCCTCTAGGGAGGGGAGCTGGGGGAAGCCAGCAGCACACAGTGCGGGAGCTCACTCACCACCTTCACACAGCAAGCAGAGCAGAACAGGCGGCCGAGGCCCCGCCCAGGAAGCTGACTCAAGGATGGCCAGCCTGGACTATCTGTCCATGGAGACTGTCTGAAAAGTGGAAGGCAAGCAGACTGCTAGGCAGGGAGCAGGGCTCACTGCAACATCATTTCCACCTGCACTACAAGGGACGCTTCGTTTGCTCGTTTATTCAGCCAACACCTGGTTGAGGCACGTTACTGTGCTGGGCTGGAGAGGGTTAGCATCCTATTCATTCATTCATTCATTCATTCATTCATTCATTCATCTGTCTGTCTGTTTGTCTGAAACAGGGTCTCTCTACACCTCCCTGTCTGTCACAGGACTCACCATGTGACTAGGCTGGCCTCAAACTTATTTGCCTGGCGAATACGCCTTCGGGTAGCCTAAGCGGTGCAGACCCAGTCCGTATGTTCTCCAGAATACTGGATAAAGTTAAGTAAAGACAGAAGGAGCAGTGGGCGCACTGTGATCCCAGCACTCAGGGAGGCAGGGGCAGGCGGATCTCTGTGAGACCAGGCCAGCCTGGTCTACAAAGCAAGTCCAGGACAGCTAAGGCTACACAGAGAAACCCTGTCTCAGAGAAAAGTATCTTTGTGATTAACTTTTTTCTTAACTATATTCTTAATTACATATAACATGACTCAAATTAATTGACGTAAACATGCCTGAGCGCTTACTGTGTCCTCCTTGCTTGCTTTTTCTAGGTTACAATGAAGATCACTGTGCTGTCACCAGCTGGGTTCCGGCAAAGCAGAAGAAACCTATACAACCTCTACACTAGGTCACCTTCTCATGTCTGGGAGAGATTATACTAGGTCACCTCCTCATGTCTAGGTGAGATTATACTAGGTCACCTCCTCATGTCTGGGAGAGATTAGATTATCAGAGGTGGGAAGACCCACACTAACCACGCAGACAAGTGAAAAGGAGAAAGTACCCAGAACGCAAACTTCCGTCACTCTGCACGCTGACTACAGAGCAGTGTGGAGCGTGCCTCGGCCTTGCAAGCACACAGACCTGAGTTCAGCACCCAGAAGCCTCACTTCAAAGACCTGTGGTCCTGTCAACCCATCCTGGGGGACTCAGGAGGAAGGTCCCCAGGGAAGGCTGCTCGGAGTGGGTGCTGGGCACAGACTCTGGATGAGCGGATAACACTCTCAGCCCGGACAGCACATTGTGAGGTCAGCAGAGCTCACCCAACAGCCTCCGAGCACAACCCTTGCAGGGCTTGGTGGCGGAAGGACGGTTCGTTAAGAACTCGGCTGTATTATGGTTTTTGTTTTAACCTCCAGTGTGGGATACAGGATTAGTCTGTCCACAGTTGGTAACTGCCTCGCCAGCTCAGAGAGGGCCACGGGCTTTGCCTGCTGGAGCTGGCGGGATTCTGAGGACCCTGGGAGAGTAAATACAGAGCCAAAGAACAGGGAGACTGACAGAGGGAGCAGGCCGCTTGCTTGCCCGCTGCTGCCTTTGCCGTCTGCCGTTGCTGGACTGCTGGACATCCACCCAACCGAGACTGGTGCTTCCCCAAGAACCTGATGACCGTAGCCAGCCTGAACTAAATGTCTAGAGGTCCACGTCCCCTGTCCCTTCTAACCTTCTTTCTCTCCTACCTAAGGAAGGGAGGTAGAGGCTTCAGAAACACCAAATAAAGAAAGGTTAAAAAGCAGCCTGCACAGTTAGCAACACTAGAAAGAAGAAATTGTAACTACCAAAAAATAGGACATTATCTGAAAAGAAGATGTTAATTTGAGAACAAGATGGTGGCTCGGAGGTGAGAGAGGCTTGCCGCTCCTGAGGAGGACACACCAGCTCATGCACCTGCAACTCCAGTTCCAGGGGATCTGACAACCCTTCATTCTCCTCAGGCACCAGGCACACCTGTCATACATGTACAGACATGCAAGCAAAACACTCCTACACATAAAATAAGTAAACCTTAAAAAAAAAAAGGTAGGTAGAAGTTTTAGTGGAAAATCACTGAGATCAATAGGCAAAAGCGTAGCTCAGACACGAACAACAAAGAGCCAAGGGGCCCCGGGCATGGTGGCACACACCTCTCATCCCAGCATTCCGGAGGCAGGGATAGGCGGATCTCTGTGAGTCGGAGGCCAGCCTTGTCTACAGAGCGAGTTCTAGGACAGCCAGAGCTAAAACAGAGAAACCCTGTCTTGAAAAAAACAAAAATAAAAAGAACCAAGGACGGACAGACTGGACAACTGTGTGAGTGTGAGCGTGTGAAGGTGTATAGATCTCAGAACGTGGGAACTCAGACGGACACTGTAATGCAGCGTGTGAGAGGTCCTGGGTTCAAGCCCCACAAAACGTAAACCTGGAAAGTCAGAAGAACTTAATGCTATTGAACTGGATGAGTCAATAAACAACATACACAAACACAGATGAAACCACATGTGGAAATAAGACCCTGAGTCAGAGGCCAGCCTGGGCTACACAGGAGCCTCCGATATGTACACAGGAGCCTGGATTTGGTGCCCAATACCATTAAAACTGTCCCCAGAGTGAAAACAGAGGAAGTCCTGTTCAAGGCCACAGCCCAGGCAACTGGCCTCCTGCTGGGCAGTTACCTGCCAGCTTTTTCACCTGGTTCCCATTCTCTCTCCCAGAGTTTGCTCACAGCCAACCTGCTGCAAAAGCCCTGATGAGCAGATGCTCACAAGTTCAGAATGGAAATCAGCAGGACAGGGGCCTTAAGGATGAAGACGGGCCTTAAGGATGTGCTCTGTGATCAGCCAGACTGACCATCCAACCTATCAAACTGTAAGCTTCAAAAAGAGGAGTAGGTAACAAAATGTCTGGATTTGGGGAAAGGCTGCTCCCAGGCTGGAGAGTTCAGGGGAGGGGGCGGGTAGGCCAGCCATGACCTGTTAACACACTGAGAGGATCTGGAGGTCAGGTCCACCTTGGCAAAGAGGCACCTCAGCCCTTGTCCTGGGTTTGAAGCTAAATGCCTTTAGCCCAGCACTCAGGAGGCAGAAGCAGGCAGATCTCTGTGAGTTTGAGACCAGCGTTGTCTACAAAGTGAGCTTCAGGACAGCCAGAGCTACACAGTGAGAACCTGTCTCAAAAAAAGAAAAAAAAAACCATAAATAAATGAATAAATAAATAACCAAGGCAGAGAAGCCATTTTGAGTAAGACACCCTGGCATTAGCCTCTAACCTCCACCCATACATACATGTGCGCACAGCGGTTCACACACATACATGTGCACACAGCGTTTCACACACACACATACATGTGCATACAGCAGTTCACACACACATACTCAAGGCACCCACATAGACACTAAAGTGGAAATGGACAGCTGAACATGCAAAAGAATAAAATATTTATTGAATATTAGTTGTGCATGACACAGGCACCTTCAGAAATGAGCTCCCAAAGACCTTGGAATCAGAAATGAGCACCCAAAGACCTTGGAATCAGAAATGAGCTCCCAAAGATCTTGGAATCAGAAATGAGCACCCAAAGACCTTGGAATCAGAAATGAGCACCCAAAGATCTTGGAATCAGAAATGAGCTCCCAAAGACCTTGGAATCAGAAATGAGTTCCCAAAGACCTTGGAATCAGAAATGAGTGCCCAAAGACCTTGGAATCAGAAATGAGCACCCAAAGACCTTGGAATCAGAAATGAGTGCCCAAAGACCTTGGAATCAGGGAAACTAGGTTACGAGCAGCCTTGAGGCTGGGAATCTCTGGAAAGGAACAATCGCTTCTTTTCTGTCAAAAAGAACAAAGTATTAGCTTGGGAGTGGCGAGACACAGCCTTAATGCCAACACTCAGGAGGTAAAGCCAGGCAGACCTCTGCGCTTGAGGCCAGCCTGGTCTACAGATTAAGTTCTGGGACAGGAAGATCTACACAGAGAAATCCTATCTAGAAAAACAAAAACAAACAAACAAAAAAACTATTTAAAAAGTAGTTAAGTGACAGCAAAATTAAGAGCCCTGCAGTCATGAGCACAGAGTCCTCACGCCTGTAATTCCAGCACTTGCAGTTGATCCCGAGGCCAGCCTCAGCTACACAGGAGACCCTGCTCAGCAAAGGAAGGCATCAAGCTGGACTGTGAATTTCCTAGAACCCACATGGTAGAGGAGTTCTCTGACCTCCACACGTGCACAGCCGCCCACAAGCTCACGAGCACACACAAAATAATAAATGTAATTCAAAAGAGAACGAGGCTGAGGCCTGGCCTGGAGTTTATGTCTATACTCAAAGCGGTCGGGAGTTGGAAGCCAAGGATGAGGAGTTCACCATTATATTCAGCCTGGCAGCATGAAGCTCGTCTGATGACAGGAGACCCCATGGAAACAAAGAGAAATGCCAATCTGGTAGGCAGACCTGCTCACCAGCACTGACCGCACCAAACCAAATTCTGCAGGACTGACTTCACAGATGCCCTATTGTGAGTGCACTGTTCACATGCTAGCTCAGCTGTGGCGGGCACCTTGAGAGGGTGCTGAGACACAGGGGCAAGAGGGCCAGGGGTGGGAGGTCAGAGGTCACGGAAGAGGACACTGTGGTAAAAGAAGAAAGAAAGGGACTTGGGAGAACGGGTCCTTGGCAAGCATCACTCCTTAAAAGCCCCCCCTCCCCCATTGTACTTCCCTGCCTAGAAGAAAGCTCAAACTCCCTCATTCCTTTACTTTGTCTTCCAAAGTCTCAATGACAAAGACCGCTGACAAAACCATACAGTAAAAATAATAACAGCTTTATTATTCCTCAGCACCACCGGGGCGGAGAGAGGTAGCAGAAGGCCCAGGCCTGCGCAAATGCTCGGGCTGCCCCTGACTGCCCAGACCAGAATGGGCCCTGCTGCACCCTGCTGTGAGCTCTGAGCCTCCGGAGGGGCAGAGGGGCCTTTCAATCTCAACTCTGCTTAAAAGCAAACTGACAGATAAAACACGAGGTACACACTGACAGACAGACAGGCAGGTGGATTCAGCTCCCGAAGCAGGAGAAAGCTCTGTGTCTGCCAGGCCTCTGCGGCGCACAACTTCAGCCCTTAAGAATGCTTGCACACAGCTCCTTTTTTTGAGAGAGAATTGACACAAATAGGCTCCGGCTGAAGGTTGAGGGGGCAGTTCTCTCCAGGAGTTAACAGTCTATAAGGGGCTACAGTCCTTTCTTGTTTGCGGTGCTGGGTGACACCCAGGGCCTTTGCATCGGCTGCGCAAGTGCTCTGCTCCCAGCCCCAGACCTAGCCCTGCAGTTTTTCAAAGACAGATGAAGCTTCTTGAGGATAAGAAATGAAATACAGGGGAAAAGAGAGCCTCTTTATAGCCATAAAAGCCCACAGAGGAGACACGGGACAGAACGTCCCGGAAGGTGGTTTTGCAGGCAAGAAACTGACTTTACAAAAAAGTTTGCACAGCTTTTGTATTTATTTATTTATTTCTGTGGTGTATTTGGGTCAAGGCCATGTTATAGCTTTCCTAGAAGCTTTGTCTGAACTGTATCATTGCTCCTCTCCCCTGTTGCGCTTCATCATACAAAACTGTGTGCTGGAACTAGGTTTAGGTCTGTGTTTTGTACCTGTGCTCTTTCACAATACTGCGCAACACCACTCTGTCTCTCTCCCATGGAACTGGTGGATTCTGTGATAAACGCCTTGGCCAAAAGCAGCTCAGGGAGGAGAGGGTTTACCTCAGATTACCGCCCATCATGAAGGGAAGCCAAACAGGAGCTTCAAGAAAAACAGACCAAAACCAAAGGATCGCTGCTCACCGACTTGCTCCTGGCCTCACTGGAGCGCTTCTTCCCAGCACACACCCAGCCTTACCTGCCCGGGGCTGGCACAGCCCGCAGAGGACTGGCCTCTTCTCCACTCAC
The DNA here is from genome assembly GCA_028658305.1 of Pachyuromys duprasi. Taxonomy (NCBI): domain Eukaryota; kingdom Metazoa; phylum Chordata; class Mammalia; order Rodentia; family Muridae; genus Pachyuromys; species Pachyuromys duprasi. Next base: position 62,271,730 of record CM053745.1, on the reverse strand, counting down.
TGGAAAATGCCCTGCAGACCAAGGCGATGGAAGCAGTTCCTCACCCCCCCCCCCCCGGGTCCCTCTCTCCTGCTGTGTTTGGTTGAAAGCCGAAGGGAGCTCTGACAGGCCCCGGCACTCTGTCCTGCCCCATTCTGATCCCCCATGTAACCCTGACACTCTACATACCTGAGCTGGCCAACCGTGGGCCCCTCAGCCTCATTCATTCAACCATATTGTAGCAGGTGCCAGACCCTTGTTTAAAGGCAGAGCAACGCCCACTGTCTGTCTCTGCCACCTGCGACTACCCACTGAATGGACAGTCAGACCGCTCCTACTTTGGCACTACGTGAACAGCACCTCTCTGGCCTTGGGTATTGAGTCCCTGCTCTTAGTTCCTTTCAGGACCTGCCCGGAAGTAGAACCAGTAAATCTGAGTTTGCTGCCTACCTGTTTTGCTCACACAATGTTGCAAACGTCAGTGTAATCAACATACTGCCGCCTGCGCTTTTAGTCTGCATACTGGCTGAGGTCATGAGACGTTCACTTAGAGTAAACTGAGCAGCCAGCCGCCTCTAATCCCAGCACCCAGGGAGGCAGAGGCAGGCGGATCTCCATGAGCTCAAGGCCAGCCTGGTCTACAAAACAATTCTAGGACAGCCAAGGCTACACAGAACCCAACAGCCTCCCCCTTAACACACACAGGGCTGCTATTGTTATTGTTCTCTGTTTGTTATTGTTGTCCTTTTCCATGACACAGTTTCTCTGTGTAACCCTGGCTGTCCTAGAACTCAGAGATCCTCCTGCCTCTGCCTCCCAAGTGCTGGGATTAAGGACATGAGCCACCACACTCTGCTAGTAATAAATTCTTTTTTTTATTTTTTTCTAGACACATTTTTGTTGTTGTCGTTTTTTGTTTTGTTTTGCGTTGGCTGTTCTAGACCCAGCTCTGTAAACCAGACTGTCTTTTAAGTCACAGAGATCCACCTGCCTCTGCCTCCCGAATGCTGGGATCAAAGGCTTGTGCCATGACAGAGGACTAACTTAATGTAATACATCTTTTTTAAAAGAGAAAAAAGAAACTTGTCAACAACAAAGGCTTAATATTATGGGATAAGAAAATATCCCCCATCTCTGCTTCCTTTTAAGTTAATTCTGTCAATTTAAACAAAAGATACTTGCAGTGAGCTGAGTTTCAATCTAGGACATGAAGCTGGCCTTTCAGAGTTTGGACCTCGCTGAGCTCCTGGCACCTAGAAAGTCCTCTTTCAACACATCCCTGGTTCTCCCTGTTTCCAGGAAACGGTTCGACTCCATAACCTATCAGCAAAGGGAATGTAAACAGTAGTAAAGGAATGTGATTACTGCAATTAATATTCAGATCCATCAGCATCACCATCAGGTTTCCAGGAAACCAACGAACTATTTCACAAGTCAGAGCAGTATTTTAAACGTTCAGCAAATGTCCTTGCAACTGTGTCACCAGACTCCCAACAAGACAAGGAAAACATCAAAGCATTATTAAAAAACAAACAGGCAACCTTTCCCCTCTGGGTCTGATAAGTGGAAAACCACATCTCCAGGCTCAAGGAAGTGACTGACAACCCACATTCAGAGAGAAGACGGGAAAGTCATTAACAACACAAAGAAGCCTCTACTCTCTCCCAGGGCCAGAGAATTTACACAGGTGGCCAGAGCACAGGCAGCCGGCACAGGCCACAGGCAGCCGGCACCTGCACACAGCGGCCGCTTTCTCCAGAGCCCTGGACAAGTGCAGCCATCTTCCTGCCAGCTTGGGTTCCGCGTCACAAACCCAGAACTGACACCTGATCGCAGGTGCGAAGAGCTGGTGTCACGTTTTACTTTGCCTAATAAAAGCGAAGTGTCCCAGCCACCAGACAGGAAACGATTAAGTCAGATTCCCACTCTACATGAAGAACAGCAGAAAGGCTTTTGAAAGAAAAAAACAAAAAAACACTTTGCACAAAAGGTGGGTAGGTAGAGGTCCAGGGCAATGGCTCAGTGTGTAAAGCACTCACTGCCCCTGTAGACAGGAAGACCTGAGACCTGGCACAGCTCGTTTGTGCCAGTCCTGGGTGGGCAAATGGGGGTCTGGGGGGAGGACAGGCTGGCCAACTGCTCTAGTCAAAACTGTGAGCTCTGGATTCAGTGAGAAACCCTACCCCAAAAAATGTAAGGTGGGGGGTGGAATTGGGAGGGAATGAGGGAGGGGGGTGCAGCTGGGATACAAAGTAAATAACCTGTGATTAACATAAAAAATAAAAACTTTAAAAAATGTAAGGTGGGACCACACTGATTCTCATGGGAAGGGAAGTGCACCTAGACACACAAGCACACACAGCCATGGCACACTCGCACGCACACCCGAGCTCACACCTTTCTGTAGTTTTCTCCTGGATAATAAGAGCCTGTGTAATAACCAAGCACATCCTATGACAACTAAACATGACAACATTAAGTCATAGGTGAGAACATGTGACTCTACGCTAAGAAGTTCCAGAAAATGCAATAGAGATGGCGTGTATGTTGCGGTGAGCACATGGGAAGCAGGGGGGCGTGTGTGGGGAGCACATGGGAAGCAGGGGAGTGTGTGTGGCCTTCCATGTTCTGAGACAGGAGCACTCTCCTTGCTGCTCTCACATTGCTGGAATAAATGAGATACTCCCTGGGCAGTGGTCTGGAACATCCAGGGTCCCACAAATGGCCTCCGTGGGACTGTGGTGAGACGCTGGCTCCTGAGCTAGGGCCGTGTTCCCTCGCCTCTGACTGCACCACAGTGAGGTGACCATGATCGTGACCATGCGTGTGGCTGTCCTGTCCACAGACCAACCTGTCATCTCTCACCACAGTTTTCCTGAGCTCAGAGATGGAGAGAACGCCACCCTTTCCAGGCTGCTGACATTTCTTCTGCACCTCTTTCCTGCTGTGTCTTGGGAGGGCAAAGACCCTGACAGCCCCACACCAACCTTGACCCCAGCAATAGCTCAGGAGGTCTTTATCATTACGTCCTGTCCCGGGTTCTTTGAAGCTGGACTAAGACCTATGACTCCCCCATTTCATCCCCAAAACTGTCCATCCCCATGTTTACTTTTGTGGTATTAGGGCCTGAATCTGGAGCCTTACACATATGTACTAGGCGAGTGCTCTACAGCTCAACTGTCTCCTCCGCCCCCCCCCCCCATTTATCTGTTTGTTTGTTTATATTTTGAGACAAAGTCTGGCTCCTTACCCTTGGCTAGTCTGGAACTCCTTATGTGGATCAAGCTGGCCTTGAATTTAACAGAACCTTCTCCCTCTGTCTTGAGTGCTGGCATGTACCACTACTCTACTGTTTGTGTGCATGTGTGTGCGTGTGTATTAGGGTACTTTTTGCTTTTGTTTTGAGGCCAGCTTTTACCATGTAGCTCTGGGTAGCCTTCAACTTGGTCTTCAGGGCACACTGGCGAGTCTCAGGGGCCAATCTTGAGAGAGGGTCTCACTAAAGTGTCCAGGCTGGAGCACAAGCAGGCCTTGACCTCCTGCCTCAACCTTCCACAAGCGAGAGCGACAGGCTTGTGCCACGAGGCCTGCTCCACCCACAGAACCTGGAAACCATCTTTATCTTTATGAATTCCAGTGTGAAGAGCCCACGCAGCCTTCCAGAGCCCTGTCAGCTCTGAAAAGGGCTCCTGCGCTCCCCAGGCCTTTCATCGCTTCCCTTTGTTTTGGGTCCCATGCCTAAAGGAGCTGTTTACAAGCCAGCTTTTCTCACCTTCCTCAGCCTTTCTACCATCGTGTGCTGTTTCTGTGAAAGAGAAAGGAAGGAACAAGGGAGGCTGCCTGGCCTGTCTCCTTCGCTCCGCTGCCATCTAAAACAGAAAACGTGGTGACACGAAGCAGCAATACTTAAAATCTCTTCCATGTCAGTGATGAAGAAGGAAAAACTTACTTCTAAAAACGACTTTCGGAGACCATCGGGGTTAGCTTCTGAGTGGCACACTTTAGAAACATTTAATCAGTAATCTGAGTGTATGTCAACACCTTCTGGTGGTGTGCTATGAAATGTGAACCTTGTCAGCAGCGACAGAAAAAGGTGACACACTTGGGACCCAGAGCTTTTATACCGACACACAGTAATAATATAATTTTAAAATTTATCATCTGTTTAGCTGCAACAATTAATCTTTCTGACAATTTGTACAATGCTTTAAATAACACCTGCAAAGAGAAACACCATGCTCTAATTTTTACTCTTTAGCTCACATGCCTGCAAAGCTACACATCATAAATTTTGTGATTAGGATTAAAATGTTGAGAAAAAAAAAAGATTTCCCTCATCACCAAACGCCCCTTCTTGAATCAGCTAATAAAATTACTTAACATGGGAACTGCACATGAGAGTGTGTCCCTAAGGAAGGACAGGCCCCGGAGGGTTCATTTCTGTCATGTCAAATGACATTCTATTCCCAAAGCATTTAACCTATGACTCCACATAACTATTCTCGCTTGAGTGTGACTCTGATGAGGCTCAGAAATGTCACTGATCCCTCAACTGGAAATTCCATCAGGGCAGTCAACATGGAGGCCATCTAACCTGATGATTTTTTTTAAATACCAGAGGCCAAGCATGCCTTCAAAATGTTCAGGACTGAGGGAAGGTGGATGTGTTGTAAGTATTTGCATATCATTTGCATATCACAGACAAGACTTCCTGAGATCTAGCATCAGGCCAAATTAGTGTGTGTGTGTGTGTGTAGGGGGTCCGTGTGTGTGTGTGTGTGTGTGTGTGTGTGTTAGAGGGTCTATGTGTGTGTTGGAGGGTCTGTGTGTGTGTGTTGGAGGGTCTGTGTGTGTGTTGGAGGGTCTGTGTGTGTGTGTGTCGGGGAGAGCCCACGTCAGGGGGCTCTCCCATCATTCTCTACCCTCGTCTTTGATGCAGGCTTTCTCAGTGAGCCCGAAGCTTATGGACTGTGTTAGGGGGCCAGGAAACCCAGGGTCCCCATGTCCCCTCGACAGCACCAAGGCCGAGGCACTTGCTCCAGGACCTGGTTTCATTGTGAACACTGAGGACCCAAACTCACGTTCTCACATGTGTACAGCCAGCACTGGACTGACTGGGCCAGCTCCACACTTCCTACAGTAAGTCCGCTCGTTAGTTTATTTCCTATTCGCACACAGGCAGATGTAGGCACCTACATTCCTCTCGAACCTGTCCTGCTGATCTGGTGATAAGCCTGAGCGCCGAAACGGGGCCAACCGCAGCTCAGAGGACAAGGAAACAGCACACCGAAAGCTGGTGACATTCTCAGGGACTATGAAACCCGTTATTACCATGCCAGCAACGGCAGCAAGACGGCTATGGCTTAGCCGGTTATGTGCGCTTGGCATGCAGGGAGCCTTGGGTTCAACGGCCAGCAGCACATGGACAGCAGGGTCAGTAGCCACCTTCAGCTGTGGGCTACATGAGACCCTGTGTCAACACCAAGACAAAGCAACCCAACAGTTAACCTCACTGTCAACGGCACAGCCGCCCGCCTGAGACTGTCACACCCACGTGAGGGATGAGTCCGGAGGCCTAGGCTGCCAAAGCGGCCCTCCTGGTCCAACCGTGTTCCCACCAGCCCCTAACGCCGCACACCGTCAACATCAGTTAAGACTCAAAAGAGCAAAAAGGCCAGCAGAACATAGCAGTGAGGCCAGCTAGGTGACTCGCACGAGTCTGTTCACCCCACCAGACCACACAGTGGAAAGAAGAGAACTAACTCCTGCAAGCCATCCTCTGACTGGGACAAGGGCCATGACACCCACGTGTGTGTGTGGTGTGTGTGTGTATGTGTGTGTGTGTGTGTATGAAAGACACAGAGAGAGAACACATTAAAAATAATATAGTATTTTAACTTACTTTTTGGGTTTTTGAGACAAGGTCTCACCATGTAACTGGCTGGCCTGGAACTCATTCTGTAGACCAGGCTGGCCTGCAACTCACAGAGATCTTCCTGCCTCTGTTTCCCGAATACTGGGCTTAAAGATGTGCCACCATGGCTGGTACAGAAATGCAATCTTGAAAACAAGCAAGGAGTGGGCTCAAACACAAAGAAGCAAGCTGGGGAAGTGTGCCTAACCAGAGGCACAGCGTGAGTGAACAGAAGGGCCCGAGTTCAAGCCCACAGAAGCCAAGCCTGGTGGCGGTGCTCACCGTCCTGGCACTGGGGAGACCAACAAGAGGGTCCCAGGATGGGGGGACCCTGGGTGGGGGTCGAGAGCTCAGTGGTTAGGAGTGGTTAAGCTGCTCTTCCAGAGGACTGGGGTTTGCATTCTCACAACCACATTGTGGCTCACAACCATCTGTGACAGCAGTTCCGGGGGTCCAGGGCCCAATTCTACCCTCTGCTGGTATCAGACACACAAGTGGTACAAAGAATACATGCAGGTAAAACACCCATAGACAGAAATTAAACTGAAAACAAAAATCAAAGATGGCTGTTTCCTAAAGAAGAACATTTGAGGTTGGCCTCTGTGACTCTGTAAGTACAAACATATCCTCACAAACACACACACACACACACACACACACACACATACACAATGTATGAAGGAAGAAAACAGGGAAGGCAGAGAAGGAAGAAAGCACAGATGCTCTTGTTCACAGATATTTCCTTCTTTTCTCCCTTTTCTTTTTGGCCTAAGCCACCTCTCCAGCCCTATTTTATTTTATTTGTTGAGACAGAGTCTCAGTATATAACCCTAGCTGTCCTAGAACTCACTACGTACACCAGGCTGGCCCCAAACGCACAATGATTCACCTGTCTCTTCCTCTTTAGTGCTAGGATTCAAAGCACTCCTCAGGCCTGGCAAGCGGGAGAGAGAGAGAGACAGAGACAGAGACAGAGAGGGGGGAAGGTATGCGCGTGTCAGTGCAGGCACCCTCAGAGGCCAGAAGAAAGTATAGAATCCGCTATAACTAGAGTTACAGGTGCTATGCGCTGCCGGATACAGGTGCTAGGAATTGAACTCAGGTCCTCTAGAGGAGCAGTAGGCTGTCTCTCTGTCCTGGAGTGATTTGCTGTTATTGTGTCTGATTCAGGGTCTCATGTAAGCTAGAGTATCCAGTAACTCACCTTGTAGCCAAGGTTAGCATCAAGTCTGGTTCTCTTTTCTCCACCTCCCAAGAGCTGGGATTACAGAGGTGTGCCACCATGCTGAGTTCCCAGATTCCTCTAAATAAATGTCAGGTAACTACCCTCTATGTACTCCAGGCTGACCCTGAGCCTACTATGTAGATCAGGCTGCCTTCAAAGCCCAGTGATCCTCCTGCCTCAGCCTCGGCCTCCAAAGTGCCGAGAGACTTCAGGGCTGAGCCTCCACCAAGGGGCTCGCTTTTAATTCTACTTCCCGACTGATACCTAAGCCTCCAGTCTCAGGCGGAGCTCCTGGGCCAACAGGAAGGACCCATGGCACACAGGCAAGAGGGCCATTCCTCACAGACCTATTTATCGCTGTGGCCCCTCCCAGCATGCAGTCAGGCACCAAGGTCCCAGAAAGCACCTTCCACTAAGACTGTGCCCTTCAGCTAGTTATCAACAGACACCCACGGGAAAGGGTGCAGGGAAAGGGATGCAGGATGGTGCTGCGTGGATCGAGGCATTGAGACAGCCATTCAGAGCCACAGCCCTGGCTCAGAGGCAGGTGCCACCTTGCCCTTCGCTCGATGTCGGCCTAGCAGGGAGACAAGTGCTGTGGCCGCAACTGTACCATATGCATGTTCACAGCTGACAAGTGTGTGCTGTGAGTCCAGCCTTCCGAGTCCCACGTTTCCCTGCAGCTATCAGAATTCTTGTGTCGGTTTGTAGAGGGGGCGGGGGTGTGCACGGTGAGCAGGGAGGACAGAGTGGCCATCGATGAGGAGCTCCATCCCAGAGCAGCCATTGTAATGCTTCCAGAGGAAGGCTGTCCTGATGAGCTTACACTCCAGCCATAAACCGGCTTAGCTTCCCCCATTTACAGGTTATTGCATTAACATTTCTTTTGTGCCGGCTGCTGAAGGGACCTATTGTAAATCTGGGCAATTACGACTTTTGTCCCTTGTCCTCCCCCCTCCTCAGTGCTGGGACATCAAAGGTGCCAGTTCAGCAGAGGGCAGCGGGAGCCCTTAAATCCAACCTGAGACGCAGGTTAAAGCGACAGCCTCCGACAGAAAAGGGGGTCTTAAAAATCCTCCCATCCCTCCTGTGTGATGTCTCAGTGCCTCCCTGCCAAATCCCTGCAAAGCCAGGGTTTCCCTCACCCTGTCTCTGCTTAAAACAATCAGGATCTGTGTGGACTAGCGCCGGTGAGAGAGGCCAGGCCAGGTGCCCAGGCTGGCAGAGCCCGGCAGAGGCTGCGGCAGGCTGAGGAAAGGCCCCGGGCCCTGCTGGGAGGCGTGGTGGGCAGGTTGGGACCCATGGCTTCTATCTACGAGCCATAGGCTGTCATCCATTACAGAAGAGAAAGCAGGAGTGAACGTAGGTGCTGGTGTGGTGATCCTGAGGCTGGGAAGGCCGTTGCAGGTCATTTTTATTCCCTAGAATGTTCTGTGGGCCCTGGCGGGGGCTGAGCTGTAGTGCAAAAATGAACAAGGATAAACAGGCGCTGCTTCCTGAGGACTTTCATGACATGGCAGAACCGCTCCTCAGCCCCCAGAATGTTAGCATTGGTGACCGGATGACCTGTGTTCCCTCTCCTACCAAGAAAAGTGAAAATGCAGTACAAAAGTGAGGCATCTCAGCGTTCAAAGCAGCCACATTTGTGGTCCAAAAAAGGAAAATGGCTAAATACCCATGGCCGGCTGACTGCATGAACCACAGACGGTGAACAGGCCACACCACAGAAAGAGTGCAGGATGAGCACACGGGGGTGCTACAGTGAGGGCAGCTGGCGAGTGGGCAACAGAGTGAGGACCTGACTCCTGAGTGTGGACCCCAGCACAATAGGAAGAGACTTGTGACCATGCACAGGCCTGCTGAAAATGCTGAGGAGTCAGGAGAGACAGGTGAGGAATGAGAAAGGCTCCCAATGTCCGCCTCTGGCCTTCAGCGTGCACACATACACACATGTGGATGCACCGCGTGCACACACACACAGGACATCATGCTACATAGAAGGCAGACATAAAACAATTACATAACATTTCCATGAAATGCCCAGAATATGTCCAATGACTTGTTCAGAAAGCAAATTATATCATCCACCATGACCAAGTAGGCTTCATCCCAGGCATGCAAGGGTGGTTCAATATACGCAAATCCATCAATGTGATCCACCATATAAACAAACTGAAGGAGAAAAACCACATGATCATCTCCCTAGATGCCGAAA